>CM052540.1:51187940-51215876 GCA_028533065.1 Trachops cirrhosus | reverse complement strand
CCTCAGACAAGGGTTTAATCTCCAAAATATATAAAGAACTTATATGACTCCACTCTAAGAAAAAAAGCAACCCAATTAAAAAATGGGCAAAAGACTTGAACAGACGCTTCTCCAAGGAGAACATACAGAGGATCCAGAGACACATGAAAAGATGCTCAGTATCGCTAGCTATCAGAGAGATGCAAATTAAAGCCACAATGAGATACCACTTCACACCAGTGAGAATGGCCATCATAAACAAAGCAACAAACAACAAGTGTTGGAGAGGTTGTGGAGAAAACGGAACCCTAGTGCACTGCTGGTGGGATTGCAGACTGGTACAACCACTATGGAAAACTATGGAATTTTCTCAGAAAACTAAAAATGGATCTGCCTTTTGACCCAGCAATTCCATGGCTAGCATTATATCCTAAGAACCCTGAAACACCAATCCAAAAGAACCTATGCACCCCAATGTTCATAGCAGCACAATTTATAATAGTCAAGTGCTGGAAGCAACCTAGGTGCCCATTAGTAAATGAATGGATCAAAAAACTATGGTACATTTACACAATGGAATTCTATGCAGCAGAAAGAAAGAAAGAGCTCCTACCCTTTGCAACAGCATGGATGCAAATAGAAAGCATTATGCTTAGCGAAATAAGCTAGGTGGTGAGGGTCAAATACCATATGATCTCACCTTTAACAGGAATCTAATCAACAAAACAAAGAAACAACCAAAATATAACCAAAGACACTGAAATAGAGAACAGGCTGACAGTGACCTGAGGGGAGAGGGGAGGGAATTTCAGGGGAAAAGGGGAGGGGTTTACAGGAACAAGTATAAAGGACACATGGACAAAAACTAGGGAGGGGTGGAAATGGGAGGGAGTTGGGGAGGGCTGGGGGTGTGGGCTGGGATGGCTTGAGATAAAAAGGGAGTAGGGTCTCCCATACAAAAAATAATGGTGATAATAATAATGTTTTCAGAGAAAAAAATCATCCTCTTTTTGATGTGCTGGAAATGGTTGGTTAAACATATCATCCACCCTATAGAAATGTGTTTAAAAATGTGTAAGATAGTGGCTAAGAAATACACAGCTTTAGAGAAAATACAATGTTGATATTTTGAGAGATATAGATATCCTTTAGAATGGTTCTTTTGGTGAGAGACGTAGAAAAACAATCCTTCAGCTGTGATACTCTCTCTTTCATCAAGTGTCTTACTTGAAAACCTTGCCCACATCCCGTTATAGGTATGCCGGGTGGGGTACACTTACTCTGCCATTGTAAGGAACAAAACTGAACACTACCTCTGCTTAAGAAAAACACTCTTGAGTACTGTTCATTTGTAGTCCTTGAAAATTTCTTCATACTGTACACATTGACGTTAACTCCCAGCAATGTATGTCAATGGAAATACTTTATTTTTGAAGCACTCAATACATAATACATTATACATGAACACCAGCACTTAACATACTACACAAACACTTAATCCAAAAAGGCACAGAGCTCCGTGACTGAGTGGGAATTTCTGGAAGCAGACTGCAGGAGACTAATCCAACTCTACTGTCAGGAGCTACATAACAGTAGGAAGTCCCCTAACCCCATCTGTACTTTATTTTACCAATTTCAAAAAAGGGGGTAATAAAATGATATTATATCCTTTTGAGAGTTGGAGAATCTACTCCAAGCACTTTAAACATCATGTGGTATAGTAGCAAGCTATATCTACAATGAAATTAGTATTATCCTATAGTGTTTCTTCACTTTCTTGGGCATAATTTTACATTATTTTGTATGTTTTTTGTCTGATTAAGGCAGGCCTTCAGATAATCTGCCTTTTGAGTCACTCAAATTAAATTATTTAAAACCTAAATTTCATATCTGCAATATTCCTTCACCTGTGCCATATTCTATCCACTAGAAGCACGTTATGTGTCTTGTTTATACGCAGGGTGGAGGATTTTATGAGGCATGAACATCATGAACATAAGGCATGAGGAAACATAAGGAAGGGCTAGGGAACTGCCATAGGATCTGACCCCACAGAAAGGATGAAATGTGTTTTACCAATCTCTTCAGAGGTGGTGCTATAGGAGGAGGAAAACAAGAAGCCACACTAAGGTGCCCTGGCTTACAGCTTAACTCTGTCACATAATATCTGGTCAAACTGGACTTGTTGCTTATCACATTAAGTGTGTCACTACAAAATAAAGATAAATACAAGTCTTGACCTAAACAATTTTTGAAGATTTCATAGATCGCCAAAATGCAATGACTGTGTGATCAGCTGAGGCTTCCGTTGGGGAGCAAGAGCAGACAATTTGTCCTTACGGCTGAAATTCCCAAAGTTTAAGTACAAAACTTCAATTTCTTTTATTTTTTTTAAAGATTACAACTAACCAAGAAAAATTATACAAAGTGGGTTTGGTCTCCTTTTTAAAAAAATATTCAACATAAAGAGAAATTTACCTTCAACTTTCAACTTGCACAAGAATACCTTCAGAACTTCCCTAAAGCTGCCTTGATATTTTTGAATCATTGGGATCAATACAGATACTGATAATCAAAGAAAAATGAGAATGGAGATATATAATAATCTATCACAAGAATATTCCCATACCTCCATGAAGCAATGAGAGGATAATATTATTTCTTATTGAAGTGCAAGACCCCTTATGTAAAACCTGCCTTAGGAAAATCACCTTGATTTACTCTTAGGCAAGGTGGCCCCTTTGAATTGCATAAATTGTTTCTCTAACCCCCGTGTAAATCTAGATAATCAAGTGAAGCCAAGGTAGAGTCTAGCTGATTTAAGTCAAGATTTCCTTGTGAATAAATAAAAAGCAAAGAGTTATGCAGCTCAGCTCAGCTCAGCTCCTAAGCTCTGCTGCTACTTGAAATAGATGACTGATTCCTCAAGGACTTTGTCTATGGAAGAATCAGCGGGATACATTTTACAATAAAGTGTTGATTTACTTTAAACTGTATTTTCCAGCAGACAATTGGGAGAAGGCTTTTTCTTTTTTACTTTTTAATTTTTAATTTAGGTATTCTTTTTCTTCAATGGTGAAATAATAAGCAACAGTTGATTCTTACACTGACATTGCACAATAGCTAGGTGATTGAATCTGGCATTGCTCGAGTGAACTCATTTTTATATACCTTGTCTTCCAATGCTGCCAGAATCAGGTGTAGAGACTACCTGAACATTTTATGTTAAAAGATGTGCACACTTCTTTCATCTTCACATTCTAGCACTACCTTCATAAACTCACTTCAGGGTGGTCATTTAGGAGCTGAGTCAGGTGCTACATTAATCACTACATGAAACTAAATAATTGTCATTTAATAAGAGAGGTAATAACTTCACTGGCTTGAAGTCTTCCGTAAGAGGCCAACAAGCCAGGGATGTAATTTAACAAGGTAGCATCATAATAACTGTTCTTGCTTTGAGTTTCTCATAATTACATTCCATTCATACAATTTTAAAATGAAACATCTTCCATTTCAATTTTACTTCCTAAAATTAACCACTTTTTTCCTTATTCCAAATTAGCTCATTCTAGTCCCAAAGACCTTTGAGGAACCTCTATATTGTTTTGTGTGGTGTCATTATCAGTTTACATTCCCACCAACAGTGCACAAAAGTTTCCTTTCCTTCACATTCCCTCCAACGCTTATTTCTTCTCTTTTTGATTATAGTCATTCTAACAGGTGTGAGGTGACATCTCATTGTGGTTTTAGTCTGCATTTCTCTAATGACTAGGATGTCGAGCACCTCTTCATGTACCTGTTGGACATCTGTATGTCTTTTTTGGAAAAATGTCCACAGATCCTCTGCTGAGTTTTTAATCAGATTTTTGTTTGTTTGTTTGTTGCTATTGAGTTATGAGTTATTTATACATTTTGGATATTAGGCCCTTATCAAATATATGATTTGCAAATATTTTCTTCCATTAAGTTGGTGCCTTTTCATTTTGTTGATGCTTTCCTTGCTGTGAAGTAGCTTTTTAGTATAATATAGTTCCACTTACTTATATTTGTTTTTGTTTCTTTTGCTTTTGCTGTCAGATTCAAGAAGTCATTGCCAACACCTACTTCAAGGAACTTATCACCTATGTTTTCTTCTATGGGTTTTATGGTTTCAGTACTTACATTCTAGTCATTAATCCATTTTGAGTTTGTTTTTGTATATGGTGTAAGACAGTGATCAAGTTTCATTCTTTAGCATATGGCTATCCAGTTTACCTCTCACCAATTTACTGGAAGAACTCTTTTTAGCAATTGTACATTTTTGTCTCCTTTGTCATAAATTAATTGACTATGTATGTGTAGGTTTATTTATGTGTATTCTATTCTGTTCCATTGATCTATGTGTCTCTTCTGATGTCAATCCTGTATTGTTTTAATTAATTCTTATAAATAGCTTCTCATAAATACATCCATATTCTAAGCAAGGGATTAGGCACTATTTCTAACGCCACTTAACAAATAAGAGAACTTAGATATAATAAGGTTAAATGGACTACATTTATACATTATATTACATAATGGAATAAATACACTTCACTAGTGAGAACTACTAGAAAAATTCTTGAAACCTCCCAGAGCCATTAAGGCATGATTTCAAGGAAGAGAAAGTGTGGCTGTCATATGAGCAGTTCATGGTTTCAAACTCTGGTTCAAGCCACCAGCATTGTGATCCTAACTGAACATGTCTCTTCCATCCTATCCTGAAACCATTTTTACACATGGTGAGATGAGTAAGTCTGTTAAACTGTAACTCTGATGTTGTCACTCACTTTAGAAGTGTCATTCTGCTCACAACCCCCCATTAGCATCACATCGCCTTCGTAAAACCCAATGTCTTTGTGATGGTCTACAAAGTCCTACACAATTGACTTTATGTCTTCCTCCCACTTCCCTGTTCTGCTGTTCTTCAGCCACACTGACTTCCTCACTGTTCCTCAAACTTGTCAGGTAGAGCCCAGCCTCCTATTTGTGCACTTGCTATTCAATCTGCATGGAACATGTTTCTCACTGGTGTAGAGCTCCCTACCAATGGGGCCTTTTTAATCTCTTGCATTGTCACTTTTCAGCAAGGTCTTCCCTGATCTCTCTATTAAAACAGAATCTTCCAACCCCAAAGCACTCTCAACCACCCTATCCTTATTTGTTTCCATAGCACGATCACTTATTAATATATTATTTAATTAATTTTAATACCTTTATTATCTACCTGTGCCCAGTAGAATTTCAGCTCCAATAGGAAAGAGATTTTTTGTATAAGTTATATCATGCTATATCCCCAGCTCCTAGAAGATTCCCTGATTCATAGTATGAAATGCTCAATGGATATTAGTGGGATGAATGCTTTAGCACATGTTATGTCACATAAAAATAAATATGTTCATGGCCGTTTGTTCAGAGGATGATCTCAGGCCCCTCCACAATTATATACATTTGTTTTAAAACATGTGAAATTGGATAACATTGTATTACACCTCTGTGCTTGTTGTCTGGGTACTAAAGTTATCTGCTCATTTTGATGTTAGACAGTTTTTCCAAATGTACATTCAGGTCACTTTTTTGAACACAAAACTGTAGTTCTTCAATGAAGTATTAGCACCATGATGATTTTCAATACTTTGAGTATTAACCACATGAACTATATAACTCCATACCAAACACTGCTGTCAAATGAAATTATCAAGCTAACATTATTTAGTTTAGACAGTTCCAGTTATCTTTAAGGAAAGTGATGGAAATGTATTTGGTGTGGGGCAGTTTTTGAATATAATGAACTCTTTTGTCTCTTGATGTTGCACGGCATGTCCATCAATGTCAGACACAAATAACCTGACCTTGAAATGTTTGGTCCAGGTGCCATGGATGAGCTGAATCAGATCAATCAAACAGCTGATTGAATCATTGTGTGACAATCAGTTCACAAGAATGACCTGAGAAATGGCATCATGGAACAGTGAATTCTCTGACTACATAAAATATAACTACAGATTCCCTTTTTAAAAATTCCTGATGACCTATATACAAATTGCTATTCTGTGATCCAGTGGTCTGGAGCAATGCAGATGATATCCATATTTTTAATTCTGCTGACCTTGGGATCTTTAAAAATAGATGTGTGCAATAAATAGCAATAACAAATAGAATCCTCATGTTGTTGAAGTTAAAGATACCGAGAATACTTGTAAAATCCATTTCTTATGCCTTAAATTTTCTTTTTTTGGGGGGGTGCAGTGAACTTTATTGATGGTGCATGACAAGGCAGGTCTTCCTAAGCCCCTTCCCTCTTCAGGGGGTCTAGGATCGAAACTGGAGGTTAGGAGATTCTCAGTGTGTTTGGGGATCGATTTGGGGCAAGGACTCCCCAGCAGCTGAGGGTCTCTCTTCCTGTCTCTGGGGCTAGTGGTCCAGGGGGCTCTTACTCCCTAGAGACCATGTGGACCACAAGTTCCACCACCTGTTGCTGTAGCTAAATTCATTGTCAAACCAGGAAATGAGCTTGACAATGTAGTCATTGAGGGCAATGACAGCCCAGGCATCGAAGGTGGAGGAGTGGGTGTCACTGTTAAAGTTGCAGGAGACAGTCTGGTCCTCAGTATAGCCCAGGATGCCTTTGAGGGGGCCCTCTGATGGCTGCTTCACTGCCTTCTTGATGTCATTGTATTTGGCAGCTTTCTTCAGGTGGCAGTTCAGATCCACAACTGACACATTGGGGGTGGGGACATGGAAGGCCATGCCAGTGAGCTTTCCGTTCAGCTCAGGGATGACCTTGCCCACAGCCTTGACAGTGCCAGTGGAAGCAGAGATGATGTTCTGGGTGGCCCCTCAGCCATCACACCACAGCTCCCCAGAGGGCCCATTCACGTTCTTCTGGGTGGTAGTGATGACATGGACTGTGGTCATGAAGCCTTCCACAATGCCAAGGTTGTCATGGATGACCTTGTCCAGAGGGGCCAAGCAGTTGGTGGTATAGGAAGCATAGCTGACAATCTTCATGGAGTTGTCATACTTGTCATGGTTCACACCCATCAGAAACATGGGGCAACCACAGAAGGGGCAGAGATGATGACTCTCTTGGCTCCACCCTTCAAGTGAGTCCCAGCCTTCTCCAAGCCAGGAAAGACACCAGGGGACTCCACAACATATTTAGCACCAGCATCACCCCATTTGATGTTGTCAGGATCTCGCTTCTGGAAGATGGAGATGGACTTCCCATTGATGACAAGCTTCCTGTTCTCAGCCTTGACTGTGCCTTTGAACTTGCCATGAGTAGAATCATAGTGGAACACACAGACCATGTAGTTGAGGTCAATGAAAGGGTCATTAATGGTGACAACGTCCACTTTGCCAGAGTAAAAGGCAGCCCTGGTGACCAGGCGCCCGGTACGGCCAAATCCATTCACTCCGACCTTCAACATCATGTCTCAGGGTTGAGGCTGCCTCTGTGCAGGAAGACACGGCTGTCCATCGAACAGGGGAGCAGAGAGCCTTAAATTTTCTTTTAAGCCCATTTATGTAAATTATTTTTTCTAAAACATAACATATAGCAACTTGTATATTATGTTATATAATTAGCACAAAATGAAACTGATTCAAGCAGTCAGTAAATTTGGGTGAAAATTTGCATCTCACTTGTATATTTTTTAAAAGCATTCCACAGTCAGTAGAAGTAACTACTCTAAGATTAACAAAAGCTGCTCTTCAATTAATGTCATGTCATATAAAACAGAGGACTATTCTCCTTGAATTATTGCAAAATCTCATCATACTTAAACCATTGATCTGTCAAATGTGAGTTAGACGAGGAAAACTCCCTGATACTTTTTATTGGTCTAATTCCAGTACATAGTCTCTCCTCTTGGCATATATAAGGAAAACAAAGTCTTCCATATACTGGTGTTTATTAAATATCTTTCTCTTAAACAGTTCTGGCCTTATGCTACACTTGGTTAAATGGTTTTGGTTTACATTAAGCTTTTCACCCAGTACATGTTTTTGAGCCCTTCTATGTGCTAGGCTTTGCCCTAGATTCAAAAGACTAAGCAGTAAACAAGAGAGCCTGCTTTCTATTTGAGGAGACAATTGTTCAAAATACTGAGGCAAAAAAAGATGCAGAATGTAGTGATTTTGAAGGAAATACATATAATGAAGTAATTGAGAGTCAGCTTGCATAGGATAAGGGAAGGCTTTTCTCATATTGAGTCACCATGAAAGAGAAATTGAAATTATTTGATGGGAGTATGCATTTCAGTGAAGGTAGAATCTTCACTCCTACACCATCATCCTGTTATTTACTTTCAAGAACAAGTTCTTAACCTTCTTAAGTGTGAAGGATCACAATGAATCATAGATTTACAGAAGGCTAGAGGTGGGAGCCACCCCTCAAGTTCATGTAGTGTCTAGTTCTGTGTTGTTTTAAAGATGGAGTACCTGATGCCCAGAGAAGTACAGGGTTTTATAAAAATTTACCAATGCTAATTAAAAGAGCCATGACATACATCAGGGGCTCCTGACTCCTAGTTAAATGGTCATCCAGGTATACCTCTCTGTCATGGGTCCTATGGGTCAAGGCTGGCATTCTGTTGACAGAAAAGCCTGAGACATCCTGCTGAGATAAATGTAAGGCTCAGAACACCACGTGAAACCCATAGTCATTGTCATGTCACATTTCTTCTATGTGGTACCTTTTCTCTAATGAACTCAAATGCTTTTTGGCAAGTTATCACATTTATTCTTAAAACATTATTGTGAGATAAGTAGAAATCAATTATTTCTGAAGTTTAGGAGCTGCCTGGGATTTGGAAATAAGCTACATGGTGCCTGTTAAAATGAAGTCAGGAAATTCACTGTGGATAAAGGCAGGAATCAAATGAGGGGTAGAAGCAGTCATATGATATTTGCACCATAGCATGTCATCTGTAATCACTTGTGCTGTGCTCACTATTGATGTTATTTGTGCACTGAAACATACATTCAGTCCTGCCTGCTCAATCAGTTAAATGATGGGCCTTGTTTTCTGAAGCAGAGATAGAGAGCTGATAGATAGATAGATAGATAGATAGATAGATAGATAATGTCAGTTTTCATGTACGGGTGGGGTCCATGGGAAACAAGAAAAGAATGTAATAACTGACAAGGGACTGAAAAACATCTTTCCAAATCTTGAAAAGAAAATGTATGTTATCAGTTACAAAGGATATAGATAAATTATCTATATTGGTTGTTTATGGCCAATAGTTGTTTACTAACTAGACAGAGTTCATGCAATATTTGTGCATTATCAGCTTTTTAATATTTTTTAAATCTCCCCTGATATTAGAATGAGGGTCAAGGTGTGTTTGGACATCTAGTCCTACCTACTTTCTCTAATGACTTGGTTACATTGTATATATTTACATAGTTTGAAAACAATAAAAGTAAAATTTTATGCTACTAAGTAAATGCAAATTTCAAGTATTGGAATATGAAATTTGGTAGAAAAGGGAGAACTAGAGCACCAGGGATTGCAGTTAATTTTTGGGAAAAGGTCATGGGTTCCGGGAGAAAGATTTGTAATAATGCTTGGTTTGTTAATGTTTCATGTTCAAAGGCATGTTTCTATTTCTGCTCTTGCAGCCAATTCTTGGTGTCCATTATCCCCCAAAGCAGTGAGGTTTGGCATGTTTTCTTTGAACTTGCCAGGGATTCTGTTTGAAGGGGATTATTTGAGTTTGACAACTAGGAACAACCCTGCCTCTCCACAGGAAGAGAGAGGAGCTGTTTATTTGACCAGCTGAGAGAAATGTGCACAGAGGCAGACCTGCTAGTGTCACTGGGTCCCAAGGCCCTCAGTAGGATCCAGAGTAACAGCTGTTTGCTACAGTGAACAGAGCAGAGGATTTTCATTTAATAAATTGGTGCTCTACTTTTATTAATATTTTTAATGGATCTGAGCTTCCTCCTGTCCTGCTCTGAACACTTCCGCCTACATGTTAGGGATAGACAAATTGAGTAATAATCTGAGCCACTGATGAACAGCCTTGGGCTGCCTTACAAACATGAGCAGGCCCAGGCTATGCATGGGCAAAGGGCAAAAGGCACCTATGTCACTGCTCTGAAGCTGAATAACGGTAACACATGCAATGTTGTTCTCCTGAGCCCTCAACATCATGGTTGCAGTTTATCTGAAACAAGATTCTAGAATCTAACGTACATACATGTCTGAAAAAGGTTATTCATTGCACCAAGAGGGAAATTGCATCAGAAATTTACTATATTGTAATTAAGAGAAATACTGTCAAATATTCCATTCACATTCTTTTTTCCTTTCACTTTTTTGTTGAAATGCAGCACACATATAGAAAAGTGCACAAAACAAATGTACAGGTAAAGGAATTTTTGCGAAGTGAAAACCCTATGTAGTCACCATTCTGATAAAGATAGGGAATGTAGCTGCCAACCTAAAAGAATTTCTTTTGTCCCCTTTCAATTATAATCCTTCTCCTTCTCCCTAAAATTATCTATTCTCTTAACTTCTAACAATAGTTATGTTTAATTTTGAACTTTGTATAAAATGTATATATAGACTTTAATAAATGTATGCATTCTTTTGTGTTTCACTTCTTTTTAAACATATGTTTGTGCGATTTCACATATTTGCAAGTCCCTGTAATTTGTTCACTTTTATTGCTGAGTACAACTCCATGGTAGGGCTGTTCTGTGACTTGTTTTCTCATTGTACTGTTGATGAACTTTTCAATTGCTCCACATGCTTACTAGCATATTTAACATATGAAAAGTCAATGATTATAATTTTTGCCATTGTAGTGAGAGTGAGTGGACTATGGTATCTCCTTGTGGCTTCTCTCAATATCAGTAATGACATTGAGTGCCTCTTCATATGTTTATTGGCCACTTGTATAGCCTCTTTTAATTTCATGCTCAAATGTCTTGTTCCCCTCCTTTTCTATTAGAGAGCTATCTTGCCTTAATGATTCCTAGGAGATCTGTATATTCTCTTTGTTATATATGTTGAAAATATTCTCTCTAAGCCTGTAGCTTTCCTTTTAACTTTCTTAACTACTTTTGAGGAACAGAAATTCATATTATTACAAAATCTCATTTATTTAAAACTCTTGTGTATTTATGTATTTTACATATCTTTTATGTACTATATTATACTATAATTTTTATGTATTTTGTGTATCTGATTTTTTCTGCTCCAAGATAGTAAAATTAGTCTCATATATTATTTTCTAGACCTATTTTGTCTTTGACATTATGACATTAAATTTTTCTGGATAGGATTATCTTATGCCGTGACATAGAGGCCAAAATTCATTTATTATGAAGACCTTCCTTTCTTCATTGCTCTGCTGCATAGCTCTGTTGTAAGTCAAGTACCTCTATGTGCAGGGGTCTCTTACTGGCTGCTATTATGTTATATTGATCATTTTCCTACCCATGAAATAATGTCAATTTTAGTTAACATAGTTTTAAAATAACTTATGATATATGATAATGTTCTTCTGTCATTGTTTTTCTTCAAGACTATTTTAACTATTCTTAACCCATTGTATTTTCATGTAAATTTTAAAGTCAGCTTATCAAGTTCCAATAGCACATATGACAAATAAACACACGAACATGTATATTTTATTGGGATTACACTACATTTATAATACAACTTGAGGATAGTTGACATTTTATAATATTGAATTTTCCAGTTCATAAACATAGTCTACCCTTTATTTAAGTATTAATTTTTTCCAAAAAATATTGATGCTATATGCATAAATGTTCTATTTATTTTTATTGGATTTATTTTTATGAATTTAAAGCTGTTTCTCACAGTTTCTTTATTTTATTTTCTATTTTTTAGAACTATAAATGATTTTTGTATATTTACCTTATATTCAAGAACCTTGCTAAATGTATTTATTAATTAATATTTTATCTTTGTATGCATAAAATCACATCATATACTTTTGTTTACCTTGCTGATATTTTTCCTGCCTCTTGTATCATTACATTTCATCCTTTTTTTTCTCTTGTAATAAAGGCATTTAAGGACATAAATTTTCTTCCACGAGTGGTTTGAGCTGTGACTAACAACATTTTATATATTGAATTTTTATTATCATCCTGTTTCTAATTTTTCAGATGTGTTCATTGAGTGTTCTTCTTTGTACACAGGTTATTTTCTGCCTTTTTTTTTTTTTCCTTTTTAGTATTGCTATTTAACTTAACTCATTGTGGCTACAGCCTCCCTTCTCTGTCTGTATCCAGAGTCTGAGCCTGCCTCCTGTCACAATTTTCATGTCTTGCCAAACTTCTAATAAGCTCTGAGGCCTCCTCTGTAGTCACTCGTTCCTTGTCTGGCTTCAATCTGATTATGGATCATTTCAATACTGACCACACTAGGATCTTGCAGTTGACTGCCTGCCTACCCTGAGCTCCCTGTGGTGCATAATTGCTTTCCTCTCTGACTAGTGAAAACAAACTGTCTATGCTTTCTAACGTCAGCTGGGTCCTCAGAGCTCACCAGCACCCTCATTATTCTGTCCTCACATATCCTCATTCTTACATGACTCACAGCCACTGCTCCAAAGTGTTTCAACTCTCCAGGGCCACCAAGATTTCTTCGTCTCGTCTCCCTAACCATAAGGCCCACTCTTTACAGATAAGATTAAAGTTCTTTGGTTTAAGTTCTGTCAAATATTCTCTGCTACAAGTGAAAATATTTTGGGCACCTACTTACCTTTAATTCCACTATAAACACGTTACATATTGTCCCTCTTCTCTGCTCCTCTGCTCCATCTTCAGAGGAAGCAATCTTCTTTTTGCAGAGCTAACCTCACTGTCATTCATTACTTTGTGACTTCTTCTTTCACAACTCCTCTAGCTTTGATTCTCTTTCCCCTTGCTTGGAGGAACACTCCTTACATTTCTCTGGCCCACAGTGTTATATTGTAAAAAAGTTATCTTCTGAGCTATCTCCCCAGGAGATTTGGCTAGTTCAATTCAAATTGATACCAATTAGAACCAAAACAGTATCACTGCTCCTCTTATGCATCATGGACCATAGCATTGCATATGCTACCTTATTCTAATTTGCTCCTCCTGGTTAATGGGTGACTTTTTGAGTCCATCATAAAACATATTGCTTAAAAACTAGTCAAGAGTGTAAGCCCTTATTGCCCCTTTATATTGTGTTCTCAATATTTAAATATTTATTTGCAAAATTTCTCTTTCTAAATATGATAAAGCAGATGATATGTATTTAAGGAGTCCTGTGAATATCTTTTTTATAGTTTCATTTTGGGATAGTCTTTGTAAATAATAGAGCATTGAAATCTTTGAAAATATTAGGAAATTCAACATTAAAGGAAGATGTGAGATATAATAGCTGTTTATTCAGCCTATGCTTATTTTTCTATAAAGTACTTATACACCTAGTTAACTCTCATCTTTCTTAGGCTAATCTTATAAGCTTTTTCATTTCTTTCATATACCTCGACTAATTATGGGGAATAGCAACTCAGATTAGCAGGCATGCCATCAGTGGAAAAATGATGGAGTTATGCATTTTAGCTATGACCAATCAGCTCATAGATAACAGGGAATTAGGAATTCATTGATGTTTTCCACATTCTCCACAGTTTCATTCACCCTCACTCCTCCCTGTTGGTATTTTATAGTGGGCATATATCTTTTTTATATGGACACACTTTACCAGACCTTATTACAGTAACATGTCAGAGACACCAAACAACTTTCTACTTTAATCCTTTTCATTCTTCATTTAAAAAAAAATTCCCTTAGGAAGTTTGATTCTTATTCTTGAATCTAAAATTTCAGGCTTCATTTGTGTCCTAGTAGAATCTAAATATATTTTAACATATAGTGTTCAAAGTGAAATCCATTTAAGCCATCCAGAAAGTTGTATTTTATGTTCACATTAAATTTTACATTATGGTAAAATGGGAGAGGGAGGATATTGCGGGCACTGAATTGGATGTTCTCCAAGGTCCCTTTCAGCTCAACTATACTCTGATTCTGAGGGGGAATAAAAAAATGCCAGCATTGACAGTCCCTAGAAGAATAGACTGCTTTTGAGCATATGGCAGGATAATCTTTTGAATGCATTTTAATTTGTACATTGATACACTGAGAAAAAAACATCTTTACTTACTAGAATATGTGATCCTCTATTTTCTGTAATCAGATTACTATCCATAAAGCTAACTGTATTTATAGTATAGCCCATTAAGGTTTATGAAGAGCTTTCCATGAACATTTAATCATTACAACTACTCTGTCCCTCCTGAAGCAAAAGCAAATGTTAAGCTGAGGATGTGAGAGTGTAAGTTATCTACCCCAAATCACCAACTAAGTAAATGGTGGAGCGAGTACACACAGAACTCTAAGCAAAAGGTAGATATTGTAGTCAAAGGAAACATCATCCTGGTATTATTTTTATTTCCAACATACTTACTATAAATCTTCTTATATAAAAATGATATAATAAACATGATTTAATAAATAGATTTGCATTGTCAAATAACTAATAATGAAGAAAGAAATTCAATGAAGTGCATAGTTTTGCCCAAAACATGGAGACTTTGCAATGGTAGTTGAGACAATTGAGTGCCATTGAATGTTTTATAAGCTTAAACTTCATTCGACCTAAAATCTTGAGAATCTTACTGCCCAGTACGAAAGTAAAATAGACCTTGGATGCTTTAAGCCTCTCTCTTCTTAAGCAAATGTTCATAGGCATAAATTTCTCATGAAAGACATATAATTCATATTGAGAAAGAACTGGGGAATTAATTCTGAGAATGACCATGCCAGCAATTCCCTTAAGGAGATGGTACGTGGTTGGTAGTGAGCATGTGGCAGGTAGTCAGCACTTACTTCACATTGACATTTTGGTCATGCAGGTTATTGCAGGATCTAAATTCCTGGGTCCAGCACAACTGTCTCAAAATATTTTTTGTAGCTCTTTAGCATCATTCAAAGATGGAGCTTAAATTTATCTTTATATTTCTTATGATGAGACACATGATGTTTCTGATCACCCATAATTTATTAACACATTTCTATCTTCTCTCACTCACCTGGATGTTACTCCCTGAACAGTTAGCTCTCTTTGGTCAATATAGGATAGATTTAACAGATGGTCAGTCCATCTTCTTGGCAGATTGTTCTGACTATTGAAATCTATAGATCTAGAGAACAACTAATTTCCATTAACTACTCTCAACATTTAGTCTTTCTTTCTGAGGGGTTGGCATCCAGCACTGGTACATTTTATCAGACATTATGAATCAAAACTATTCACCAGATCACAAAACAAATGGCACAGGGAGATGCTCAGAAGAATAAACAACTTGCAGAATATTCTGCAAATGATGCTGATGGGAGCACACAGTGACTGAGAATATGTAGTCTGTCACACCAACTTTTATATATGTACATGTTTACACATGTGTGCACACACACGTATTTAGGTGTATCAGATTTTTTAAACAAATTTGTCAGATTTTTTTCTAAAGCCTACAGACCCAGTATGGTGTCAGATTTTTAAAATACCTAGTAAGTAAAGGGGAGCAGGGAGGGCAACAATGTAGGAAAGAACAGGAAGGGCCATCAAGGAACATGTATAAAGGACCCATGGACAAAGCCAAAGAGGGGAAGGAGTAAGGGTGGGAGGTGGGGGAAAGTGGTGGCAGGAAAATGGAGACAAATATACTTGAATAACAATTTGAAAAAGGAAAATAAAAATACCTATTAAGTCAACTCAAATTAACACATGTACTCAACTTTTACTGTTTTCTTTTAAATCTTTTTTTAAAATCATCAACCAAGGACATTTTTTCATTGCCTTGGAGAGAGAAGGAGGGAACGAGGAAGGGAGAGAGAGAAACATCAATGTGAGAAACATTGATTGATTGTCTCCCTTATGTACCTGGACCATGAGGACCAGGGATTGAACCTGAAAACTAGGTATGTCCCCTGACCAGGAGTTAAACTCACAGCCCTTGGGGTATGGGACAATGCTCCAGCCAACTGAGCCACACCAGCCAAGGAATTACTATGATGTGAGGCTCTGAATTAGGAGCATGGATTATTGCAATTATTCTTTCTGATTAGTTTCCTACCTGCAGTCTTGTGATAATTAACTTTATTTTTTAATCTGGCTAGGCTACAGTGCCCAGATATTTGATCAAAACATATTCTGGATGTCTCTGTGAGGGTGTTCTGTGTGAAACTGGCATTCAAATCGGTAGACTTTGAGTAAAGAATATTGCCCCTATTATATGGATGGGCCTTATCTAAACACTTGAAAGTCTGAACAGACCCTCCCCTGGCAAGAAAGATTCTGCCAATAGATGGTCTCAGATTTCAACTGCATTATTAGCTCTTCTCTGACTGATGGCCTTTGGACTTGAAGTAGGACTTGAAGGTCCTCTTCTCTGGGTTTCCAGTTTCAGTAGACACCCAGCACATTTGGACTTGTCAGCCTCCATACTTTTGTAAGTCAATTCCCTAAAATAAATCTTCTCTACAAATATACACATTCTATTGGTTCTATCTCTCTGGCGAACCCTAATATAACTCTTATAACCTCAAAACCATCTATAAGCAGTCATCTGTGTGATCTGCCAGAAATATATGTCTAATAATCATTTTGCTCCTTAAAACCCCCAAAGTCTTCCCAATACCCACAGATAAAACCCAACTGCCTTAACTCTTCTATAGTCTCTCTTTTTACCTATCAAATTTTTCCCCTGCCACTTCCTACCGACTTCACGCTTCATGCTGCCATAGTGAATCATGTGTCCCCTAAACATAACAGCCTATTTCACACCTTTGTGTGCTTGCCCAGACTGTTCCCACTGCCTGGATACCTTCCCTCTCCTGAGTTCAACGTTTTGCAGTATCTCATCTATCTTCTTGGCTCACTCTATCCTTCTGTGTAGCTCATTTCATTTTGTTTCATTTCATTTTGAGATATATTTATAAACACAATTTGGAGTTTTAAAACACGATGATTTTTTAGCTTTTCTCATATTCCTCTTCTCTGCTTTTTAAATAGAGGAAATAAACACCACAAATAACATTAAAGTCCCCTTGGAACTCCAGTTATCATTCTATTGCCCTTCCTCTACCTGAGAGGCAACTACTGCTATGGAGCTGTTGTCTGTTCTTACAAGTTGTTATGGATGCATTCACACATATGCACATTCATACACACACATATATCCACCATGATACAACATTGCTCTGGGTTTTAATTTTATATAAAGTATAGTACACTGTATTTATCATTCTGCAAGTGTTTTATTCTACATTATGGTTTTATATTTGTCATTATTGACATATATTGCAATCTATATGCTTCATCACCTTGAAATTTTTTTTTTATTTTAGATTATTCAGTACAGTTTCAATCTTTTACTCCCATTCCAGCCCACCCACCCATCCCTCTCCACCTCCCTTCCATTTCCAAGCCCCGTAGTTTTGTCCATGTGTCCTCTATATTTGTTTCTGTAAACCCTTCCCTTCTCCCCTGAAATTCCCTCCCCTCTCCCCTCTGGTCACTGACATCCCGTCCTCCATTTCAGTGTCCTTTGTTATAATTTACTTGTTTCTTTGTTTTGTTGTTTAGGTTCCTGTTAAAGGTGAGATCATATGGTATTTGTCTTTCATTGCCTGGCTTATTTCGCTTGAGTACAGTGTTTCACAATATGAATATATCACATTTTATTTATCTCTCTACCTACTAGTGAACACCAATGTTTCAAATTTGAGGCTCTTACAAACAATGCTATAATGAATATCTTCATACATGTTTTTTTGGACAGTCAAGTGTTAGTTCATCTAGATATATGAGCTTCTGTCCAGAAAGTATCCATCCATGTAATATGAAAAATAGAGACATTTATTGAAGAAGATACAAGTTACAAGAAACACTGTACATAGGACAATGATGCCTCAGTCCCCTTCAAAGTAGGCACTTTGGGACCTCATACCATTCTCTCAACTGCAGCACGATGTTTCTTCTGCTCTAGCAGCAGAAGCTGTGGGAAAAAAATTGCCACAACATATTTCATGACAAGATCCTGTATCAAGATCTCGGACACAGTATTTTTTGGAATCCTCATATATCAGCTTCTATGTCTTGTCCTGTCAGTCACCAATCTTTGTGGATTACAGCCCATACATGTTCAACTTTCTCAGGTGTCCCACTTGTTGCAGGCCTTCCAGAACATGGATCACTTTCAATAAATTCTCAACCATCTTTGAAGCATTTGTGCCACACTTTTAGTTGCACTGCATTCATTGCATCATCCCCAAAAGCCCTCTGAATCATCCAAATAGTTTTCAGAGAGTAATGTTCTAGTTTAACACAGAATTTAATGCAGACTCATTGCTGTATTCACAGTTTGAATGTGAAGGGCACACAGTACACATGCTCACTCAATGGCATCTACCACCCCCACTGTTTAGTACAGTGAAGTCTTCATTGTTCGTGCATGTGCATTCCAGTCCACTCTCCTTGGCTGGTAGGTTACATCGGTGTTGCACAAACTGTTCTTGTAACATTAACAATTGCTGGACTTTGTCTAGGCAGACCTCTATACCTAGAAAATATCATTATCACATGTTTGCATTAGCAATTTTACTGAATATTACCAAATTGCTCTTCAATATGGATGCACCAATGTCTATTGTTACCAGAAATGTATGACAGATCCTGGCCCTTGAATACACTTGATATTGTCAACTGCTCAATGTTCCTATTTTTATTAGTAATTCAGGCTGAACACCATGCTTATGTGCATCTACCTAATCATATATCAAGGCTTAGCTCATGGATCATCTCTTTCAGGATACTTTCATCAGTCTTCTCCTTTTCATTTCCTTATACAACTCAAGCAGAGTGTACAGGGTGAACAAAAGTGAATTTACCATTATATTTTATTTATTAATTATTGTATTATTTTTCACATGAACAACTGCAAACCCATTTTTCCCACCCCTGTTTAAAATAGTATCTGAAAATCATCTTTGTACCATCCTGCTTATTTATAGATCTCTTCATAAGCTGAAATCTATTCTTACTTACCTTTGAATTACCAGATCATATAACAATGCCAAACACATTCGTATGTCACTAGTAAATATATGTTTAAGTGAACTAAAATATGTAAGCACACCTTGAAGATATTCTGGGTTCAGTTTCAGACCACTGCAATAAAACTAGTATAGCAATAAAGAGAGTAGTCACTTTCTTTTTTTGCTGGTGGAGGATCTTTCCTTTGATTTGTAGAAAGTTCAATAAAGGAAAGTGCCATAAAGCAAGGTATGACTATAACAGTGAGCATTTTCAACTCAAAATGAATTTGGAGCATTCTTCATGGAAATTCCTGAGGGTAAAATGCCAGGGTAAGAGAACATCTGTTATAGCCATCAATCAGATTTTGGCCTTACGTGCTCCAGTCCATGGCAAGACTTCTTCCATGGACTTGTAATGAGGCATGACCTAGCAAATCATAGAGGACCAAATTCAGAAGGGATCACAAAAGGTTACTAGTAAAAAGCATAATAATTTTATATCTACTAGTTTAATTTTTTTATTTTTTTTTAGGAAAGAAGTTACTGAATGGTATCAATGAATTGCTAGGTTCCTAAGGAGACCTCATACACTTTGTACACATTTTGGCTAAACTCTCCAAAGTTAAACAAGGTACCGATGTCTCTGTACAATGAACTCATTTATTAGTTTTAAGACAATATGGGACAAGATTTTATTCATCTGAACCTCAACTTTCTGTTATGTCAAATTGAGATAATGACAGAACTTCTCTCATAAGCTTTTGAAGATCAAATGAGATGACCTGTAAATGCTTCACACAATGTCTGGAACATCCAACACACCGTTCTGGGTGCTCAACACCTGTTCTAGTGGCTTGAATTTGTATCATTGTTATTGTTGTTTGACTTTGTTCCTAAAGGAAGACAGGAAAAGAAAAAAATATGTTGTTTTGATTATAATATTACCAAATTTATCCTTAACTTTATGAGTAATATTGACCCTTTAATAAAGAAATTGACAGTGGATACTTTCTGACCTAATGCCTTTTATAAAAATTATTTACCTAGCAAGATAGATATTGGCTTCAATCCATAACAAGTGATTCTACCATGAATAAAACGTAATTATTTTCTCAACCCAGTCTGTCAATAAACCTAGCCTACTAATCATCATTTCAGTAGCCTCCAATTTTCATTCACAACAAAACCCAAGTTAATTCTGTATTTGTTCCTCCTCTTTCTGTAATCATGGTACTGAGGACATGTAAACACATCAACTCTCCAAACCCACTGACTCAACCAGGACATGTTAGTTGGATTGAAAAGACATTATGAACATCTTTACATCATCATTCTCATCATCATTATCACTGTCATGGACTGAATGTTCGTGTTCCCCTCAAAATTTATATGTTCAAATTCTAACCCCCCAGTGTGATATATTAGGAGGTGGGGCCTTTTGGAGTTATTAGCACCCTTATGAATGAGACCACAGGGAGCTCTCTAGCTTTCTTTACTCCATGTGAGGACACAATAAAAAGATACACATCTATGACCAAAAAGCAGAACACATCTATGAACCACACACTAAGTCTTCCACTACCTTGATCTTGGACTTCCCAGCCTTCAGAACTATACAAAATAAATGTTTATTGTTTAAGCCACTCAGTGTGTTACAGCAACTCACACTGACTGTGACAGTCATCGTCGTAAACAATTGTCATTAACAACTGTCATAGCAACTAGCATTTCTTCAGCACTCACTACATGACTAGCACTAATATTACAATTTTATAAAGATTATCTCTTAATAACCTTAAGCATGTAGCAATTCTAAGTGGTAGAAACCAGGATTTGACCTCAAGCCTTCTGTGACCACATCCCGTGATCTGAACCACATCCCATGATCTGAACCACGTCCCATGATCTGAACCATGTCCCATGATCTGAATTACCATGTTATAATATTATGTTAAAAATTTTGAAATTGCAATATTGAAACATTTTACAAGACATTCAACCTAATAGATGATACTATTTGTCAAAAATAAAAATGTAATATATTTAGGTTGTATACATATACCTAAGGTATACAGTTTATTGTTCTATAGGAAATACCTTTTTAAAACTTTCTTCCCATTTTTATTGAGGTATAATTGACAAATGGATATGATACCTATTTAGGGTGCATGATGTGATGATTTAATATCCATACATATATATTGTAAAATGATTACCAGAATTAAGTTAATTAACACATTCATCACCTCACAGTTACCATTGGTGTGTGTGTGTGATGAGAACATTTAAGATCTACTCTCTTAGGGAATAGGAAATTCTTCTTCGTACCCTATTTTTCCAATTGGAAAATGTCATTCACTTTGTAAAATTGCTTCAAAGGACACTTAGCTCATTACCTGAATGAGTTAGCCAAAAATATCCAGTAAGTGAAATTATTTGCTATAGACAGTGGAGAGATGGCAGTTGCGCTCAGCCAGCTGGCTAGAAAGGCCCTGTTTCTTTCCAGTATTACTTCATTCTGCCTAATAAGATTATGTTGCATTGCCATGAAAGAAGCATACACCTCCACTGGCATAAAATTGCTAATGCAACTTCCAAAGGAAATGTAGATAAAGGAGCCAGTGACTCCTTTATAGCGTGGCATATATGCATACAGGATATTCCAGTGAACAGTGGTTTGGGACACTACGAGCCTGAGTTCTGATCTTGGATTCTGTCTACCAGTAGGGTCATAGACAAGTCATTTAGCCTTATGGGATTTCAATATTCATATTTATAAAATGAGATACTTGTATTTACTTCCTCTGCCCAGATTACAAATTTGATGTATTTATTTTAAATTTATTATGACATTATTTTGTGGCAATAGAGCTGTGAGATCAAGAATATATAATTTTGAGTAGGTGGGATTAGAAGAGAGAGACAATCTGTTACTTTTTAAATGCATGCATGCATTTACCCCCAAACAATTTGACTTATTTAAATGAATTTGGTAGAAAATGTCTTGGTCAATCCTATGACTGGGTGAGAGAAAGACCTGAAGTCACTTGCCCTTCTTTTACCTTTAAATTCTCTGTAATTATGTTCTCCATAAGCTATCAAGTCTCTTTTTTTTCTAATGACTATGCCACAAAGTAACCATTAATTTATATTCCATACTTGTACAAAAAGATTTCTGAATAGTTTGGGCATATGATTTTCAAATGTTCTACCTCTATTTTTATAAGTTTTTCCTAGAATTGCCATTGATGTCTAGATTTCTATGTTAGGAAATGAAAAAAAGAATACCTCTAAATTTTGATGGCAGAATGTAAAACCAAATGACACCAAGGTTGGATTTTGCATTTAACTGCATTTGCATTTAGATCAATGTATTTAGAGATATACAATATTCTGTATACTTTCACCTGAACAAACATGCTGTACTGCATAATGAAACATTTCAGGCAAAGCATGTTGGCCAAGTTTCCTCTTTAATAAAATGGGTTCTATTTTAAATAAATTCCCTTTATGCTTAGAAACAAACAAAACTACAAAACTATTATGCCTCATAAATTCACAATATTGTTTCATAATAATTTTTATTTATTGCCCCTTTGTATTTGTTAAATATTGAATTTGTAACACAAGAATGACCTTGATAGCTAGGGCACTACATAATAGCGCAGAGAAATTCCCTAGTTAGGAATCAGAAGGCCAGATCTTTATTGTAAAAAAGAATTAGAAGTAGTGCCAATAAATGAATTCTATATAACTAATCTAATTTTGTTTTACTATTTTAAAATAGTAAGCATTTTATCCTTGGTATTTAGGGACAATGAACACATTAATTGTCTTTGAGTGTTAGGAGACTATGTAATAAAATTGGAGAAGGGAAAAAAGCCCATGGTTCAAGTCTTGGCTCTATCATTTTCTGTTAACTGTATGACTTAACATTTTTTTCTGGACTTCACTGCCTTTATTTCTCGTGTGAAGCTATTATACTAGAATACTTTGCAGCATTAGGACCCTATAGTTTCTTTGATAAACTGAGCAATGCTTTACCCCCAAGGAGATAATGGTAACGAGAAGTTTTCAAGTGTGGTGCATCGTTTATGCTTCCCTTCTGTGACAGAACAATATTTTTCATAGCTTTTGGAGATGAGGAAACCAAAAATTAGAGACACAGTGAATTACATGAGTGTGCTTAGATGTTCCATGATGGAGCTAAGGCAGGCAGACACGTCCTCTGCTCCCAGCTCAGTGTGACTGACTGCCTTCACCTTGCAAAGCCTCACACCACCTTTTGCTACCTCCTAGACAAAACTGAGAAGCAGTATAGGAACCTTTCATTCAAAGTGGCTTTAAAAAGAGATTTCCAATCCCCAAGATGTTGGGGACTAAGTTGTTTCTAATCTCAAAGTCCTGGGGTCTTCCAGTTTTATTTGTGTAGAGGCAATGTTAATGATTGAGAGCTATAATCTCTAAAAGTAGGATTACTGTTTTAAATTCATCTAGATCAGGACTTGGATTACCTTATAGTACTCTGGGAATATGAATGGGGCCATGTGATTTTATTAGGCTCTCTTCCGCTTTCACTAGGGAGCTAGATAGGATCTGCCTGTAAGTTCTCAAGGCATGCCTCTAAACACACCCCCCCCAACCTCTACACTGCCCATCATATTCACACTGCCCTTCAAATGCCCACTCATGATAGTCATAATTACCAGAAAATCAGGTTTAAAACATTTTATTAAGATATTATTACTTTTGAAAATGCCTTTATTCCCCTAATAAACCCTGCATCCCATAGGCTACACTTTGGAGTTATGCTTTTTGTATTTAACATATCTTAAATCTAGTGAGCTTGGCAGCTCTGTGAACCAGAAGTGAAAGACACATGTTGCTATTAATTTCATCTGTCTTCAAATAAAAGAGTTTGGTTCACATGATTTTTCTCAGTACTGTTACCCCAGGAGTCACTACAGACAAAAACTGCATATTTTGTACTTCAGATAGTTTTGATAAAACACCATTTCTTGCATTCCAAAGAGAAAACTAAGCCCTACAGAAAACTATTTGAGTACTCTTGTAGTTCTTCAAATGATCATACAAAGTTATTCTAAAAAAGCACAGGAGAGAAGTTACCCAATCCTTCTACTGGATGCCCTGGAGCAGTAAGCCTTACTTCTCTAGCTGTAGGTCCCTGGAGAAAGCTGCTAAGACTTTAGATTTTGACAGGAAATAAGAAACACAAACTATCTTCAGGATAGTAATAATGACTAGTGTTTCATTACAGGTCATTAGATGCTTATTAAGGAACAGGGCGTGGCAAATGTTGGGCTACAGGCCACCAATTTTTGTAAATAGTTTTATGAAATACAACCATGCTCAGGTTTTAGATGCTGACTATAGCTGACTTTCCACTGCTGGTATGAAGTTGATTGCGTAGTTACAAAAGAGACTTCATTCCCTGAACCTAAAATATTTACTATCTAATCTTTAAAGAAAAAGTTTTATGGCCCTGTTATAGAGTATCATCATCTATTTGATTCATTTTCAAACCCTCCTAAAGATTAGCAATAAAATAAATAAGAAGATGTTATTAACAGAATGTGTCTAAATGTTCTATCGAAACTGTTTGGAGTGTAGATATTAGTTGTTTTTCCAGATATATTCTAATTAAGTCTCCAAATGGAAACAGTAATGATTCAGTTCTCAATAGCAGCTACCAATATTTTTTAAAGAAAATTTTACATTACAATCACATCTCCCATTTGATCTATGGTTTGAATTACATATTATAAACTAACTTTCCTAGTAGGATGGGAAGAATCTGGCATTGTAGTTAAGGAATTAGCCACAATTTGTATAAACTATGTATTTATAAAGCTTCTAATTATAACAAGTAACTTTCCTGTGTATTTGAGGCATGAAGTATGCATTCAAGTAATTACAGAGATGTTAGCAAGTGACTTCCACTTTGCTTTTGAAGCTGAAAACTATACATAACAAAGTTTGTGGCATTTTTTACATAAAAATAAAGCATGAGTGCTTAGTTAAGATAATTACATCTTTGTTCATATTTTCAAGCTCAGGGTTTATCCTTTCTTTAGCACATAACAAACAAACTGGATTAGTTCACGGACTGTGCAGAACCGAGGCAGCTGAGGAGCATGGGGATCCACGGATCTCAGCAGAGTTGTTTGGCAGTGCGATGATTGATGGAAGCCTAATCATTTCTTTTAAGCAGGTCAAACGTTCACCACCCTAAAGCATCTGCATATCTCAAGCATTCTGCAGTTTTTACAGTTTTCTGATCATCTACTTCTCTTTTTTCTTTAACATAAAATGTTTGCAGGACCCAACAGCTGGTGCTTGCTGGCTGAAGGAAGGAACAGGAAGACACTGTGTTCACAGGATAATGGAACAGGCTGAGAGGGAGAATTTATGCAGAGCTTTATAAGCTTAGTCAGGCAGAAAATAGATCGGGGTGCACAGCGGAAATAATGTGTCATTCAAAGCTCAGCTTACGGACATAGCTTCCACAACATGGGAGCAACCACAGGCTGTCCTTGCTCCTGCCACTTCAACTGTTACCTTGAAGTTGGGGTGAACAGCAGAAGAGGGTTTCACTTAGGTCTTATTCTCCAATGGCTTCTACTGTTTGACTATCAAAATCAATCAAGTCACAACCCTCCACCCACTGCCACTACACACTCCCATCTTAAAAATTTGCAGTAATGGCCAACACTCAAATAGCTTGATAACTGAGAAGAGAATGGATTATTTTTAAGGAAGGTGAAGTGCATCCTCCAATCAGTATGACTGACCCCTGACACATCTTTTAAAAAGCTGTGATTTCCAGCAAGCCCCCTGGATGCTCATAACTTCACCTTCCTTTAATGAGCTCCATATGTCACTCGTGATTCATCTGATGCTCTAAAATCCCCTAGGTTGTAGAGTGTATGTCAGGCTTCTAATTTGGGCCATAACAGAGCATATCAAGTTAGTTGGTTGGAAATGATGATCATGTTTCTTTAGTATCATTTTTTGAATGGTTTGGATGTTTCTGTCATTGAGAGCTTTCACGTGATTCATTTGATTTTTGTTTCTGTTTACTATCTTGATTCTGTTTTATAAGCAGAATGATTGTCCTAGGCACTTCTCAGCAAATGGTCTAAATAGTGCTATCTTGGGCAGTGCTTATTAATAAGTTATTATAACAATATATTCAAAGTGACTATTTCATTGGTATTCTCTAGGCTCAAAGATATCAGTCATTCTTTCTAAATGATTAGCTCCTAGTAAGACTAAAAGGAAAAAAGAAGAGAAGTCAAGAGAAAATGTTTTAAAAGGTAATTACTGTATATGCTCCGTAAGTGGAAAATGCCTTGAAGTTTCTAGTATGGTTATCTGTAGTGACTTGATAGGTCCTGATAAATTCCAACCTAAGATCTACTTTTCTAAACCACAGCACTTATTTAAGAATGTTATCGTTATTGTTAGGCACTCTTCTTACACTTGGCCCTGCCCTGGAAGAGACAGAAATGCCTAAACTTGTTAGCGTTCACAAAATGAGTGACTAAACACAGCTACAGTTCATGTATTTCTAGGAGGCACTGAAAAATCTCATTTCACTCAGTTTGCTGTGAAAGTGTCCTCAACAGCACTGCACCGAGCAGCCTGTGTAGATATTTGCGGTACATTAACATGGACTACTCACAGGGGTCAAGGACATCCATCCTTAGCAACCATGTGTATATGCATCCTTTCCCCAAACAAACTTAGCCCAGAGAGAAGATAAATTAATAATCCTTTGGTGACATGCTGGATATTTTCAGATGGTATTCAGCCTTAGCAACAGTTTCCCATCATTCCTTAGCAACTCTAGTCTAAATTTTATTTTCTACCTAAAATTGTGAAACAGACTGGGAGCTCATGTTCTCTTATTAAAAGCAACTTTTATTCCTTATTGTTCTTTGTGGCAATTTAAGGTACACAGTTGTTCCACTAATATATCAGTCTTCTAAAGGACTATATTAGCTCACTGTATTAGTTCTTATTTAAATTAAATGCTGACTCAGCTTTGAAATTCAACATTGAAGTTTTAGTTTTTCCCCTTGCTTGTTTTCCTTTTGGCTTCTGAGGAGTTGGGAATCAGATCATTTTTCTTTCAAGGGTGAAATAGCATATTCTTTTTTCTTCTTTTTCACTTTCCTTTTTTAAACTATATTTTATTGATTATGCCATTGCAATTGTCTCATTTTCTTCTCCCCTGTATCCCCCTCCATCTTGTACCCCTGCTCACACTAGCATTCCCCCACCTTCATTCATGTCTATGGGTTGTCCATATAAGTTCTTTGGCTTCTCCATTTCCCATACAATTCTTAACCTCCCCCTGTGTATTTTGTGCCTACCATTTATGTTTCTTATTCCCTGTACCTTTTCCCCCATTCTCCCACCTCCCCCTCCCCACTGATAACCCTCCATGTGATCTCCATTTCTATGAATCTGTTCCTCTTCTAGTTGTTTGCTTAGTTTGTTTTTGTTTTTCATTTTTTAGGTTCAGTTGTTGATAGTTGTGAGTTTGTTGTCATTTTACTGTTCGCATTTTTGATCTTCTTTTTCTTAGCTAAGTCTCTTTAACATTTCATATAATAAGGGCTTGGTGATGATGAACTCCTTGAACTTGACCTTATCTGGGAAACACTTTATCTGCTCTTCCATTCTAAATGAAAGCTTTGCTGGATAGAGCAATCTAGGATGTAGGTCCTTGCCTTGTCATGACCTCAAATGCTTCTTTCCAGCCCCTTCTTTCCTATAAGGTTTCTT
>CM052540.1:51143926-51187440 GCA_028533065.1 Trachops cirrhosus | reverse complement strand
GGGAACTCCTTTGTACGTTACTGTCCCCTTATGTCTTGCTGCTTCTAGGATTCTCTCCTTCATTTTTACCTTGGCTAATGTAATGATGATGTGCCTTGGTGTGTTCCTCCTTGGATCCAACTTCTTTGGGACTCTCCGAGCTTCCTGGACTTGCTGGAAGTCTATTTCCTTTGCCAGATTGGGGAAGTTCTCCTTTATTATTTGTTCAAATATCTTTTTCACTTGTTGTTCTTCCTCTTCTCCTTCTGGTACCCCTATAATTCGGATGTTGGAACGTTCAAAGATGTCCTGGAGGTTCCTAAGCCTCTCCTCATTTTTTTGAATTCTTGTTTCTTCATTCTTTTCTGTGTGGTTGTTTCTTTCTTCTTTCTGGTCCACTCCAATGATGTGAGACCCAACTTTCATTCCATCACTATTGGTTCCCTGTACATTTTTCTCCATTTCATTTATTGTAGCCTTCATTTTTTCATCTAATTTGTGACCAAAATCAACAAATTCTGGAGCATCCTGGTCACCAGCGTTTTAAACTGTGCATCTGATAGGTTGGCTATCTCTCGGTTGCTTAAAAGTATTGGTTCTGAGGCTTTCATTTGTTCTTCTGTTTCAGCCATATTTTTTTTTTTTGGTCTGGTTGCTCCCGTTATGTATGAGGGGCAGAGCCTTAGGTGTTCACCAGGGCTGGGCAACCCAGTTGATGGGCTGTGACTCTGTATGTGGGGGCAGGGTCGGGGAAGGAACAATGGCGCCTACTCCACTCTCCGCCAGACTTCAGTCCCTTCTGCCACTTTCCCCAAGCAAACTGGGCCTTTCTGGTGTCGATTCCCATGTGGGTGGGCTTGTGCACCCCGTGGGTCTTTTCAACAACCTCTCCTGTGAGGCTGAGAGTCTCCCCCTGCACCTCAAGTGTTTTCAATCAGTGCCCCGAGGCTCTATTTCCCAGCGCTGGGATCCTGGGTTGCGTGCAGTGCCTTGCTTCACAATCACTGCCTCACTGGGTCTGCCAGCTGCCACTTGGGTGCCCAGGGTCTGCCCGCTGTGGTCTTGCTTCCCAGGGTGCCTTACTCGGCCCCTCTCTGCCAGGCTGCCCAACTCTGCCCCTCCTACTGGTTTAGATGAACTTGTCTATTTTAACTCCTTGGTTGTCCGACTTCCATACGCTTCAATTTTCTGTCAGTTCTGGTTGTTATTCTGTTTCTAAATTGTTGTTGTCCCTATCTTGGTTGTGCAAGGAGGCACAGTGTGTCTACCTATGCCTCCATCTTGTCCGGAAGTCCTTCAAACATTTTATTAATTTGTATCCTTTACTCAATTCTGTGAAGTTATTCACATTTTGTAGATGATGAAACTAAGACTCAGAAAAGTTCATGGATTGACCAGAAGCTACATGGCTTAGCCAGGATACACCACCACATCCACCTGCCTCCAAAGTACCTGCTTATTATTAGCTAGTCATCAATGCCAGTTGTCACTGTGCTCCTAGGCACCCTGAAATTAGACCTCTTAAGGAACTGGCCCTGGTAAAACTTGTACCAGTATCCTAAATTATGTAAATGCTTAAACCTCCAATGATCCTTGGATTTTTCTATGGCCATTTTTGTTAATGAGCTTTCATCTTCCACCTGATTACCCTTTTAAAGAGGAAAGGACAAAAGGAATCATCCCAAGGATGTTTTTATCTTAAGCCCTTAATTATGGAAAGAGAATTGGTGTTGCCTTCTAAAGAAATCTGAATCCATTTGGCAGTTGGGAGAGTAATTTTTAGAGCAGGGAACCCTCTTCAGAGTTCTGAAGTTATAACATGTAAGCATGTTCTGTCTTTGAGTGAATTAGCTCTGTCATCTACCACATTTATGAATTAGCACTTCTAAAAAGTTCTCCCTAAAGAAGCTAATTTTAACTGGTGAATCATTAAGGTCATGTTTACTAACACAAACTATTGTCTACATATTCTTTTTCGTATTCTACTGTAGTCCTTCTTCACTGTAATGGGATAAAATGACATACAAACGTAGAGGCTGGAGGGGCGGGGTTTGACATACTAGGTATCCGCCCTGGCTTCAGTTTTCTCATCCATAAAATGAAGGTGCTGCACTAAATGGTCTCTAAGATCCTTTCTCACTCTGACTTTGGGGTTTATTTTGTCTGAAGATTACATCGTTTTGCTCTCTATTTTGAACTTGGCCTAGACGTAATGCCAGATACAAGGTACAGGATGAATTACTGCCTGATTTTAATAGGTTTATTAAAGGGACTTAACATTGTGGAGATAACATTTTATTTTTAACCCAGTTGCCAGTCTTGCAGATTTCACTGTGGGAGAATAAATCTTTGTGCATTAGTTTTCAAACCAATTTAACTTTCATTGTTGAGGATAGTTGGAAGCATCCCAGTTCTTGTTATTTTAAATTATATTTTATTGATTATGCTACTATAGTTGTCCTAATTTTTTCCCCTTATCCCGCCTCCACACAGCAACCCCCACTCCGTCAAGCAATCTCCACACCATTGTTCATGTCTGTAGTGTCATGTGTATAATTTCTTTGGCTACTCCATTTCCTATACCGTACTTTACATTCCCATGGCTATTCTGTAACTACCTACTTGTACTTATTAATCCCCTCACCTGTTCACACATGTGGCAATCATCAAAATGCTCTCTGTATGCATGATTCTGTCTCTGTTCTTCTGGTTGCTTAGTTTTGTAGACTCAATTGTTGATAGATATGTATTTTTTGCCATTTTATTATTCATAGTTTTGATCTTCTTTTTCTTAAATAAGTCCCTTTAACATTTCATATAAAATGGTTTGGTAATGATGAACTCCTTGAGTTTTTTCTTGTCTGGGAAGCTCTTTATCTGCCCTTCGATTCTAAATGATAGCTTTGTTGGGTAGAGCAATTTTGGCTGTAGGTCTCTGCTTTTCATGACTTTGATATTTCTTGCCAATTCCTTCTACCCTGCAAAGTTTAAGAAATCACCTGATAGTCTTATGGAAACTCCCCTATAGGAAACTAACTTCTTTTCTCTTGCTGTTTTTAAGATTCTCTGTTCTTCTTTAACCTGGCATTTTAATTATGATGTATCTTAGAGTGGGCCTCATTGTATCCATCTTGTTTGGGACTCTCCGTGCTTCCTGAATCTGCATGTCTATTTCCTTCACTGAATTAGGGATGTTTTCTTTCATTATTTTTTCAAATAGATTTCCAATTTCTTGCTCTTTCTCATCTCCTTCAGGCACTCTTATGATGTGAGTGTTGGAATGCTTGAAGTGTCCCAGGGGCTGCTTACACTATCCTCATTCCAGGGGATACTTTTTTCTCTTGTTCTGATTTGTTGTTTTTTTCTTCCTTATGTTCCAAATCACTGATTTGATTCTCACCTTCATCCACTCTACATTTATTTCCCTGTAAATTGTTCTTCATTTCAATTAATGTATTCTTCATTTCTGAATGCATCTTTTTTATGCTGTTGAGGTCCTCACTAAGTTCCTTGAACATCCTTCTAACCAGTGTTTTGAACTCTGCATCTGATAGATTTTCTTCTCTATTTCATTTAGCTCTTTTTCCAGAGTTTTGATATGTTCTTTCATTTGGGCCATGTTTCTTTGATTCCTCCTTTTGGCAGCCTCCCTGTGTTTGTTTCTGTGTATTTGGTAGAGCTGCTATGACTTCCTATCTTGGTAGTGTTACCTAATATAGTAGGTTTCCTGTAGTGTCCCTTAGCAGTACCTTTCCTATCACCCAAACTGGGCACTCAGTGTGCATCCTTTGTGTGGACTGAGTACACCCTCATGTTGTAGTTGAACTTTGATTACTATTACCAGTTTAATGGGAAGGATTTACACAGGCCAATCAGCTGCAAGGATTGTCTGTGACCACTGACCAGTTGTGCTGGGGCTTGGCAGTCGTGCTCTGACCTGGTCTATAGCTGCCCACTGAGTGTGCAGGTTCTGGGATTTTCCAGGTGGTGCTGGTAAGGTCAGTCCCCACCTGTGTTTTTTCTAGTGCCATCTTGCCTGAGCTCTAGAGCAATCTGAGATGGCTGCTAATTGTGCTGGGCTTGGAGATTCTCAGGCAAAGATAAGCTGTGAATCAAGGCTGGCACCTTCTTGTGCTGGGCCTGGGGCTCAAGGAGGCCAGCTGTTGATTGTTTGAGAGGATTTAGGAAGTTGTGAAGCTGGAGCCAACACCAGCCATTCATATGGAAAAACAGCTTGGTTGGGCCAGTAAATTGGGTGGGGCAGACTCTCCAGGCAGGTCTGAGGGTGTTAGCCAGGTTGATGGAGTCTCAGATACCACATCAGCTTTCAGGCTCTGTGGGGAAAGGTTAGGAAAGGCACAATGGCTTCTGTTCACCTTGTTGCCAGACACTTCATTTCCTCCCTGTATGCCACTGGTGCCTTTCAAGCTGCTAACCCAGTGCTGGAGCTGAGAGTGAGTCTGAGAAGATGAGTCCATATATGGATTCTTTAAGAGGAACTGTTTGAATATCCAGAAGTTTCTTCCACCGACTCAGTCCCAACTGGTTTTTGCAGTTGAAGTTGTGGGGACTTACCTTCCTGGCCCTGGAACCCTGGGCCAGGGAGCCTGATGTGGAGCTGGGACTCCTGAGATATCCATCCCAAATTTTTATCCACTACACATGGGTGAGAGACCAGCCTATTCTGCATCTGCACCCCTCTTGCCAGTCTGGATGTGATTTCTTTAATTCTATAGTTGTCAGACTTCCATTTAATTCAGTTTCCGACAGTTCTGAGTGATGGTTGTTGTATATTTTACTTGTAATTTTGATGTGATTGTGCAAAGAGGTGAGCCATGTCTGCCTATGCCACCGCCTTCCCAGTTCTTTGAACTGTAATAAAATAACTAAAGGCCACAGTTGGTGTAGGCTGTGTTCTATGCTTTTTTTCCTATTAAAACAGGCTCAACCTGGCTGGTGTGACTTTGTTGGTTGTAGCATCATCCCATGCAATGAAAGATTGCAGGTTTGATCCCGGTAAAGGCACATACCTAGGTTGCAGGTTGATCCCCTACCGGGTTGTGTATGAGAGACAACCAATTGATGCTTCTCTCTCACACTGATGTTTCTCTCTCTATCTCTGTCTCCCAAAGCAATGAAAAAAAGAATGTCCTCGGGTAAAGATAAAAAAAAATTGGGCAGGCTCAACCAAGAGGCGTTGATTTTGTCAGCAGAGTGGGATGTTTACGTGTAGGTGGGGAGGCATAGGAAATGGGTGCTAATAGGAGAAGGTTAAGTGTAAATATTAAACAAAATTTTTATTTGAGATAGACTGTACTGTGCCTAGGGCTATAAAGACAAATAAGATATGTTACAATTTTCACCTCAGGTTTTTGTCAAGCTCTATACCTCACCCCCACAAAGGGTTCCTATACCTTATACTAATTTTATCCTAATATTAACATCTACCATTAGAATGGTATATTTAATTATATTGCAATTAGTAAATACTTTACTTAGATTTCCTTAGTTTTTACCCAAGTGCTTTTTTTGTTCCAGTATCTCATCCAGGATTCCACATTGCATTCAGTAGTCATGTCTCCTTACGTTCCTTTTGGCTATAACCGTTAGACCTTTATTTTTTTAACAATTATTTTCCTTTTATCTCAATATCATCACTTTCTCATTTTATTTCATTTGTGCTGAACTGTCTTAAACTCTTCCTCTATGTAGCAGATCATTAAATATTTACTTCATTGTTTAGAACAGACTGGAAATTCCCACTTTCCATACAAACTGCCAAACATTTTTTTGATTTTTAGACAACTTTCAAGTAATAAAGGCAAGTCTAGCCAGAGGGCAATGAAAATTTATGTTTAGTGAATTAGAATTTTCTTTGAGTGGCAGAAGAGAAATAATCTTTATTAGTAACTGAATCAGTTAAAACTCTCAAATCTTTCTCAAATGAGGAATAACCTAGTTAAATTTCAAAAGAGATAAGCATATTTATTGAGTGTTTATAATTTACACAGAGAAATAGTTAAGAATAGTAGCATTTAAACTGCCATTATTAGCCTTCAAAGTTTTAAGGATGATTCATACTTTCTCAGTGTTTCGCATTTAATCTGTTCAACAGATTTATGAAACTAGGTAAAGAATTGGGCTTGTATCCATTTCAGGTAGGGCCAAGAACTCCAGTCTGTTTATTCCCAGTTTAATAATAAAACTCCTGGTAGCTTCAAAATGAAAGATCCTAGAAAAATGCAGCCAGCTCATTATCTACTACAGAGCACAGCAGAGCCTGGTTGCTATAAATTCCTGCAGGCCATTCTTTATCTCCAAGTCATCAGATACCATTTAGATTGGGAAACGTGATACTCTGCTTAGTGAATGTAGGGGAAATATAGTTTAAAAACAAGCAAAAATATCTTATCCCAACCCACAAATCTTCTTCACAAAGGTAATAGAGAAAAAAGAAAATGTCATTATTAATGAATAAGCATTAAACTAAAATGCAATATGCATCAGAACCAATTAACTGAGACTGCAAAGTATAAAAAAAAATTTCTCCCTTTGATATAGCCAAGCAGATTCATCCCATTACATTTATGTGTGGGCTTAAGAAATGTTCAACCTGTAGAAAGCTCTTACAAGTTTATTTGAGCCAAAGTGACAACAGTTGCCAAGAAGCCAAATCTCAATAGACTGAGAAAATGCTCTGGAGAATGGCAGTTTTGCAGTTTACTTTATACATTAGAATAAAAGGAGGAGATGTAAAGAGGGTTATAAGCAATCCTTTGATGTTTGATTAAGGAGGCAAGAAAAAGCAAAGTGGGGGAATCTCCCGGATTAGATAAAAAAACAAAATGGAGAGACATGTACTCCTTTTCTATTGGTGGGTATAGGGTAGTTAATTAACATTTACAGCACATAGAGAAGGGATGCAGGGAACCAAGTGACAATGAGGGGTCCTGTGATCTCCTGTTCTGGTGCAGGGGATGTACCCTGAGGGGCCTGAAAAAGTTGATTACTCTGAAGTTTCAAAGGTATGTTATCCTAGATGTGAAAAGGCAACAGACAGGTTCAACTGAGGCATAGACTGACCTTCGTTAAGGAAGATACTGCTCTAGGACGTGGCTACCTTCCTGACTCTGTTTTAGATAGAAATGTTTATGTTCAGACCAACCCATATGGTGACTTTTGGTCTCTGAGTTTGTAAGGCCACCATGCAGGCTTCCCCTGAGCTTTCTGTGGCCCCTTTTGATAGGGGAACTCAGGAGTTAAAAGATTGTAGCGGCAGCTATAGTTAATAGGCTTAAGTGATTAACATGTGTGGAAAGCTGTTATTGCAGGAACTGGAATGCAAGACTCCAGGATGTCAACAAGCAATTTAACCATTGTGCCCCACTCTTACCTGATTAACCTTTTCCCAAACCCCTTACTTGCCCTTTTCTTCTCCTTATAAAAAGTCAGCTCGAGATGAGACGTTAAGATAGTTTTTCGGGTACATAATCCACTTTCAGATCACTGGCATCTGAATGAAGTGCCCATAAAGATTCAATCCTTGTTTCTACTTTCTGGTTCTGGTAGTGGCAAGCAGCATGAGTGCTGACTTTTCCAGTTTCACTTTTTCATCCGCAGGTGTTTTCATGATAAACAAGTCCTTGAGTAAGAGGACTTGACACTATTATTGGTCATGTATCATTTATTCTAACTTCACCTGGTAATTTGGGTGGCCATCTATCTTAGCTAATTGACTTGATCCAAAAGGGATGAGAGTGGGGGCAGAAAAACTTGCATCTTTATGACAGGAAATAATTTTCAAACCTGGAGCAAGGGGCCCACCATATTTAGGCTCCTACCTTCCCACAGAAACTGGGAGAAAGAGACACACCCTCCTTTGATTGTTTACATTTCAAAAAGACGGCTGTCAAGTCCTTGAGAAAGACACTCCTAGGTGTTAATACAAGGCTTATTTAATTTCTAAAAACATACATTTCCAAAAAATAGACAAAGAACTTAAATTTTCATATTTCTAAGGTAAATATTCTGAGAGAAAGGAAGGGAAGGGAAAGGATATCTCTTCCCATATTTTCAACAAAAGAAGTTAAGGCTCATATTGTTTGCTCCTATTTGTCCTTACATAAGCCAAAGATTTCTTTTCTTATTCATGCAGAAGTGTTTACTAAGCATCTGGTCATATACCACCCTCCATGCTAGTCACTAGGAATACTAATATTGGTGAGATGCAAAAATGCATATTCCTACTCTCCAGGAGCTCACGATCTAGAGACTCTCATCCCAAAGGCCACAATGTGATATCAGTCCTTTTACAGGTCCTCAGAAGTCTCTCAGACTAAGAGGACACCTGAATATCTTGAGCCCAGATTTCAGACTACACCAGGCACTGAAATTATCCACTGGGTTCAGGAAAATGCACTTGTAAACATTCCTGCATGTTGCAGTCCTTCTCTGCTACTAATAACAAGTAACATTAATTGTGTGGTGTTCACATCCACAACAGCACTGCTGATTCTCTGTCAGGTATTATTTCTTTGTCCATTTTACGGGTGGATAACTTGCTACTGGACAGAGTAAGTAGGAGACTGATTTGAACAGGATTTTATCTGAACGCAACAGCTGACTGCACTGCATCCACTGTGTATGAGTTTAGGTCAGGAGAAGAAGGCCAACACCACCAGTGGCTGAGCTCTATATCTTATAAAACTGTGCAAAACTTGGCAAGAATGACTGCCTTGATAAGACAAATCCCCTGCATTAGCAATGTGCTTAACAGTTTCAAGTCACTTTTTGTATGTGGATTCCTTTGATTCTCACAAAAATCTTAGGAAACAGGTAGGACAGGTATTTTAAGCCCAAACTAGGTATCAGAGACCTGAGATTCAGAAAAGTTATATAACTTACCCAACATTAAACAGCTAGCAATTTAGGAAATGGATTATTCTCCAGGTCTCCCAACTACTAGTTATCTGTGGCTTGAAACTGGAAAATCTCAAGCCACAAACTTGCTCACTATGCGGATTTCTAACAGGGCTATAGAGCTTCTAGGATTAACCTGGAGCCTACTCTCTAGCCCCAGAGCCGAACTAGAGTAAGAGCTTTGTCAATTCTGTCTGCACCAAGTGATACTCACTTAAGCATGCTTTTATGTGACTTGTAAATAAAATTCTGTTTGCTTGATATTCCCCATGGCTAAAGAGTAATGGTTAAGCTTTTTCAAACTTATTTTTACTGTGCTTCCTGGAGAATTTTGTACACTGCTTACCCCAAATTGGGCCCTGTTCTGCAGTTTTTATTCAGGTAAAACTAATGGAGTTTCCCCAGAGTGAGGAATGTGTAATCAATCCCATTGTTTGATTTCAATGGCTTATTACCCGGCGGGAGAATTGTTATAGCGGAGGCAATTTAGAAAATCAGGTACGATTGACTCCAGTCAATTTGCATACTGCAGTCCCCACAACAGAAAGTCATGGTGCTTCATGCCAGAGATAGTGCTGTCATTAAATGAGACCACCTGGGCAACTAACTGATCCGAAGGGAAAACAGAACTGTTGTGTTTGTGTGTGTATAATCATGTGCGTATCCACGTGTGCTAAAAAAGAGAATTGTTGCCAATCAAAGAAGGAAGATTAATCTTCCAAGTGATTATTGCTAGTATTTTCCACAAGATAGTTGCAATCAGAACCATCCCTTTACATATCTCAAGTGTCTGTCCTTGAATGTGATATGTGCTCTCACTGTGCTTGTGTGTTCTGAAAAAGCTGGAAAGATGCCTCTCTCTGGGAGGTGTGGGATGATTGAGAGGTAGGGGAACAATTGGAAAGCTCCCTGAGCTGAGCAACAGATATCTGGGTTCTAATCCAAACCTGGCCATTAACTTGCCTTACATCTTGGGCAAGTGAGCAAGTTCTTAGACCTCTGTTTCCTCATCTGTATGAGGACTTTGGATCAGATGTTTTCCCAGGCTTCTTACAACAATAACATTTATTGTTTCTGATGCTGACACATCCTTGGAAAAGGAAAGTTTTTGTCTGAAAACACTGACTTGATTATTGCCAAGTTGTGTCTCATGAGCCCAATAAGAAATGAAGAGCAGAGGGAAAGGATACAGGTGCCTATCCCAGCATTCAAACACACTGTTACTAGGAATGAATAAGTACATATGCAAACTCTACAGATGGCAGATTGGCCCCACATTCTCAGTGAAAGATAATTCAACTCATATCCTAATACTAATCTGAAGTGAATCTACTGGTTGAAGAAGTCCCTTACAGAGAGAGGTGTGGTAGTCCTTCTCCCCACCACACACACCATGGAGAAGACGCTGACATCAGTTAAGAACCCACCAGGTTGTAGACATTATCTCAACACTCTCACAGCAACACTGGGAAGTAATTAATACAAGCTTCATTTGCAGGGATCTGAACTTGGAAAAGTTAAGCAAATTGGCGAGAAAAAGGAAGGGAGCAAGAGAAGGAAGGAAGGAAGGAAGGAAGGAAGGAAGGAAGGAAGGAAGGAAGGAAGGAAGGAAGGAAGGAAGGAAGGAAGGAAGGGTGGGAGGGAGGGAAAAAGCCTGGTAAAGATAAGCAGCAAAACTGGGATCCAAACCTTGTCCCATCCAAGGTCTTTCCAGCACGGCACATTGCATGTACAGAAAATGCCACGGCGTATAAAGCGTGTCTATTTTTCCTCCTAGTACTCATTTCCCAGCCCTATTTATGTGAATCTTTTCAGAGCATCACCCAGACATAGAGGACATTGCCAACGGAGGAGGGGCAGTCACTGTTCCATTTCCCCACCTCATAATCATTTCTACATCGTGACCGCTCAGTTTCGTCCATTTCAGCTTATAAAAAAACAAGGCTTCTCTGCATTTGCAGAACGCTCTTTTGATTGTTGGGAATGAAATAATCTTTAACAGTTCAAAGGCAGGCTGGTGGGTGCTGGCAGCTGCGTCAGCGCGGAGACAGCCGTGGCCGCATCAGGAAACACAACTGCAGTTTTGAGAAGCAGCAGCTATTTGCAAACCCCTTTCAAAATGATCGCTTTCAGAATGTGGCATTGGGTGGAAAAACGGATGCAGTCATCACTTTCAGGGGATTTGTTAGGCTGTGGCAGCTGGGGAATCTCTTTTCTCATCTACAGCCCACAGACCCTCACACAAAACAGGAGGTAAAAATGCCGTTGTCCTTAAAATAAAAGCCGGCTGTGTGGCTACATATTGTAAGAATTTTTTTTATGGAAAAAGAAAAACTTTTTTGTAAAGAATAAGTGATTACAGGAGTTCAAGTAAAAACTCACCAGACAATGAAAAAAAGGTGTTTCCTTAATAAAGGTGAAGGAATAAAAATATATTTTTTATTTTTTTAAATATATTTTATTCACTATGCTATTACAGTTGTCCCAGTTTCTTCTCCCTTTTATTCCCCTCCATCCTGTACCCCCCTCCCACCAGCATTTCCCCACCTTAGTTCATGTCTATGGGTCATACATACAAGTTTTTGTCTTCTCTATTTCCTATACTATTCTTAACCTCTCCTGTCTATTTTGTACCTACCATTTATGCTTTTTATTCCCTGTACATTTTCCCCCATTCCTCCCCCTCCCTGCTGATAACCCTCCATGTGATCTCTATTTCTGTGAATCTGTTCCTGTTCTAGTTTTTTGCTTAGTTTGTTTTTGTTTTTATTTTTTTCTTCAGGTTCAGTTGTTGATAGTTGTGAGTTTGTTGTCATTTTACTGTTCATATTTTTTATCTTCTTTTTCTTAGATAAGTCCCTTTAACATTTCATATAATAAGGGCTTGGTGATGATGAACTCCTTTTAACTGGACCTTATCTGGGAAGCACTGTATCTGCCCTTCCATTCTAAATGATGGCTTTGTTGGATAGAGCAATCTGGGATGGAGGTCCTCGACTTTTGTGACTTTGAATACTTCTTTCCAGCCCCTTCTTGCCTGCAAGGTTTCTTTTGAGAAATCAACTGATAGTCTAATGGGAACTCCTTTGTAGGTAACTCTCTCCTTTCCTCTTGCTGCTTTTAAGATTCTCTCCTTATCTTTAATCTTGGCTAATGTAATTATGATGTGCCCTTGTGTGTGCTTCCTTGGGTCCAAATTCTTTAGGACTCTCTGAGCTTCCTGGACTTCCTGGAAGTCTATTTCCTTCACCAGACTGGGGAAGTTCTCCTTCATTATGTTTTCAAATAAATTTTCAATTTCTTGCTCTTCCTCTTCTCCTTCTGGCACCCCTATAATTCGGATATTGGAACATTTACAGTTGTCCCAGAGGTTCCTAAGCCTCACCTCATTTTTTTGAATTGTTTCTTTATTCTGTTCTAGTTGAATGTTTATTTCTTCCTTCTTCTCCAAACAGTTGATCTGAGTCCAGTTTTCCTTCCTTTCACTGTTGGTTCCCTGTATATTTTCCCTGTACACTTCTCATAGCCTTCACTTTTTCCTCTTTTTTGTGACAATACTCAACCATTTCTGGGAGCATCCTGATTACCAGCGTTTTGAATTCTGCATTTGATAGGTTAGCTATCTCTTCACCACTTAGTTGTATTTTTTCTAGAGCTTTGATCTGTTCTTTCATTTGGGCCATATTTTTTTGTTTCGGCATGACTGTTATATACTAAGCAGAGCCTTAGGTATTTGCCAGAGCGGGGCAACCCACATTGCTGCATTGTGGTGCTGTATGTGGGGGAGGTGTCCGAGAGAAAACAATGCCACTTGCTCAGCTCTTGGCTGGCTCTTAGTCACTTCCTCTGCTACCCACAAGCAAATTGGGCCCTTCTGGTGCTGATTCCCAGGTGGGTGGTTTTGTGTACATTATAAGACCCTGTGGATCTCTCCAAGGAACTCTCCTGTGATGCTTGAAGTTTCTCCTGCTGCCTCAAACCCCACAGGTTTTTTTTTTTTTTCTGTGAGAGGTTTTGAGGCTTTATTTCCCCATGCTGGAACCCTGGGTTGCACGGTCTGTCTCACTCCCCAGTTGTTCCTCCTGCTTTATCCATGAGCAAATGTGGGACCATCCACTCTGCCAGCCGCTGTCTCACCCAGTCCTCCAGCCACCACCTTGCCACATGTCCTCTCCATCTCTACCCTACATACCAGTCTGGATGAATATTTCTTCTTTAATTCTTTGGTTGTTAGACTTCCATATAGTTCAATTTTCTGGCAGTTCTGGTTATTTTTTGTTTTTAAATTTGTTATTGTCCTTCTTTCAGTTGTACAAGGAGGCAAAGTGTATCTATTTACACCTCCATCTTGTCCAGAATTCTCCAAGATGAAGGAATAAAAGTATTTTGATAGGGCCAAAAGGCACCATTCCTTTTAGGAATATAGCCATTTCCACCATTCCAATTCTACCCTGCAAATGCAAGCTTTCTCCCATCACTGTGCGAGACTTTTTTTTGCTTTCCATTAACTCCTAATATGTTTTTATCTGAGTACTTTTTTGTCAGGTTTCTCCTTCCCATTTGTGCTCTGGTTAACTTGTGCACATATTTTGTCTTCTTGACCCATTCTGTAAGCTCCTTCAGGAAGAAACTCATACTTTTGTTGATTTATATATTCATTGAACAAATGTGAATTGACAGTCTACTAAGAACTGTTGAGAACAATCTAGCCCTAAAAATACAAATATTAATAAGGTATAATAATAACCAGTTCCTATCCTCACATTCAAGAACCTTGCATTCAGTGTGTAAGAGAGACATGTGAACATGTATATAATAATATATACATTTGAAAAATGCAATTTAGATCTCACCCTATGTCATAAAGGATCAGATAGATTTGATCCAACTGAGGCTATGCAGGATGTATATTTAATTTATTTTATAGCCTTGTAAATATTTTAGTGCCTTGTTGAATGAATTAATAAATGTGTATTGCACTCTTAAACGTCACTTCAGGCCCTTAAAGAGAAACAAAGAATAAAAACTGGTGGATAAATGAAAAAAACAATGATGATCTATGAGTTTGGGGGAGCACTGTGACTCTCAGTAGTCCTGACCAACTATTCCTACTAGCCTTTGCCCTGATTTTTGCTTTATCAGCTGTTTTCTCTATTCATGGAATAATTTAACATTACAGACAATCCTAGGGAGGCAGCCAGGTGGAGTACCAAAAACATAGCCTTGGAGTCAGAAGAAATAATACACATGAAAAAGATAATGTTAGGCAGTCTGTGATAAGTGTGGACTGAAGATGCAGTTAATAAATGCTACAGGAAACAATAAATCTGACACTGTTCAGGAGAGTCTTTATGGGAGAGGCATGCTAACTAGAGAGTGAGAAGAGGGAAAACACATCTGGGGAAAAGCTCAGGCATGGACCATGTGATCCAAAGACAGAAAGACCATGGGACATCTGGTTTTTCTTAGACTTCATAGTTGATAATCGGATTCTTGCCAGGTAATATTTTGATGCTAAATAATAAATGCCATCTACATTCCTTTATACATTTCTTGAAATATTTTCTCCTGTTGACTGGTTCCTGATTTTTGATATATTTTTTTAATTTCTTGGGTTCCACAATCCCACACTGCCTTTGTTCCCTTCTCATTTCCATGATTGATCAGTTTAAGTTCTTTGTAGAACATCCTCCTCCAACCTCCAAATATCAGCATTCTCCATGGTTTGATTCTTGGCTTTGCAGTTGAACTGTCAAAAAAATCACCACCTGAAATCGTTGCATCTCCCTTTAATTCAACATTCAATTCAATTCTACCAAGATGGTTGTCTAATCTCTATGATCAGTTTGACCATTTCCCCCCTGAATTCCAATTCCATTTTACCAAACTGTTAAGTACATTTACTCATTGATGTACACTCTTAAATCACACTTAGCCATCTACCTGTCCCTTCCATTCTTCATTCCATCAACAAACTAATCATCATCAGAGCTACACTTGTATAACTCATTCCAGGACTTTAAAACCTCTCCCTACAAAACAGATCCCCCTATCAAATCCCTCACTTCCAGCAAGTATATCATCATTCTCCCTGTCTGGGAGAATATACAATATCAAGTATATATCATTCCTCCCTCTTTCTAACTCCATGTCTAGTCACTGGAGTTGATTCTGAAAGTCTTCTTTTATAATGTCTCTGGCACTAGGAACAATCCAAAAAATTATTTCATTGAGAGAAAGTAATCAAACACAAAATATTTATTGTTGTGTCATCTCTTCCCCCATTACCACCCACTTCATTCAGCCCTTATCACTTCACGTATATGGTCTTTGAACTTTCTTTATTTCTAGTTTCTTGCCTCTCTTAACCAGTTACCACTTTTTAGCCTGATTACTTTTCTTAAAAATACATATTTAATAAGCTCAGCCTTCTAACAATTACTAAATCATTTGATGCTGACCAATAGAAATATAATGTAAGTCACCAGTGTAAGCTATACATGTAATTTACATTTTCTAGTAGACACATTAAAAAATACTTAAAAAGACAGGTGAAATTAATTTTAATGATAACATCATTATATTTAACCCAATATACCCAAAATGTGATTATTTCAATATGTAATGACTAATCATTAATATTAATGAGATATTTCATTTTTTTTCCTTACTGAGTCTTTGAATCATAATATCAGTTCAAATTCACCACAGTTGAATTAATTGCCCCAAGCGTATGTGGTTAGTGCTACCATATTGGACAAGGCAGTTATGGGCTGCCTTGGACAATAATATACCCTGGGCCTCCCATTTCCATTCTCTGCTCATATTCTTACCCTTACAGCCCTCATTTTTTCAACCTAATTAGTAACTGATAAATATCTCAAGGTTTTCCCAGCTGAAGTTTTAACTCTCCTGGGTAGATTTCCCTAACCACTATGAGACTATGATTTCATCCCGTGAGATGTGTTAGCTATGCTCTGCAGCTGGCATCCCTGTGTACTACTTTTTGTAGTGAATGCAATAGAACTGCACCCCAGCCAGATTTTCAATATCTTGAGAACTGGTACTTCTCTCTCTCCTCCACATGACTTAGCAAAGTGCCTTTCATAGAGAATACACAGTACATATTTGTAAATACAATGATCATAGTATGAAATTATAATAAAAATGTGTAGACAGATTTTACTGGATATATATATATATGATCAACACCTTATATATTTATCAATTGCCTGCAATACCACACTATGCTATCACTAATTCTAAGTTTAATTTTATATTTATATGGTGTTAGTGAAGATTTATTTTCTTGTTCTTGTTTTAGAAGAATAAATGAAATATCAAAAATAGAAGAATAACATACACTAAATGGGAAATCAAGTGAAACGAGTATAATTTTAGCTCTGTGATTTATTTGTATATGAAGTGATACGAATATTGATATCTGAAAAATAGTGAGTATAATAAGATTATGGAAGACATAATTCAGTGAGCTCTAACAAATATTGTCTGATTATCTTATCAGTATGGAGAATTCTCAGAAACAAATTTAGGAAATTTAATAAAAGACTGTGTTGAAAAAATGATTTGATAAGAGATCTCCAACATCAATTTGAGATATGGAGGTTTTGTACAATTGCTTAGTGGATATGTTTAAAGGTGATAGCAAGTGCTTTTTCAGAGACTGATAGATGCAATGGTGTGTTATGTGTTTACATTCATAAGGAGTGTTGGATGAGATTTCACACAAAGAATTACTGATTGATGTAATGAATCCTGCTGTAGAGGGTAAAGAAGCTAAATGTAGTTTATAGTTCCTTCATTATGGGGAACTAATTCATGTTACTATTATTTTATATAAGATTGAAATTGTGAGCATGCCAATGGTGGTTAGTTTAACATATTACAGAAGTGTAGTGTAAGTGTTAAAAAACAGATCTTACATAAATTATAAAATAAGTGAAAGCTGTACCTACTGACACTCTAATTCTGCTCTCACTAAACACTTCATTCTCCCTTCAGGCCTATTTACTGTCTATTTACAACCCATATCACCTTCATGAAATGTGATAAGACTTTTCATCTGTATTCTGAATTTTTTGAGAGCTTTTGAAGCTTGAAGATTTCAAGATATAAATATACAGTACAATGACTGACACTAAGGAAACTAATTTGGTTGAAAGTCACATAAATGCTTAAAATTATATTACAGTCTTCTTACTAAAAAGCCTGATGTGAAAGTCCAAACCTTATAATATTTACCAGAGTACTTTAGAAAAAAATGCTTCTTAAAACTCAATCAATATTTTTTGAACATCTGGATAACTGTAAACAAATTCAGAGTATTTGTGTAGTATGCATATACATTTGTAAGAATCAGTTTTCCATGTAACATCTATTGTCCAATGGATGAAACCTAACTTGCAAATGCATGATTATTTATATATTCTTATCACTAAGGGCATTATTAATTTAAATGTTGGCAAAGAGTATCAAGAGGGGAAGCAAATTCTACCCCGGTTGAGAGTTACATTTGGTGAGTCATACTAGAAAACTGGAGGGTGCAGGTAGTAACTAAGCTAGACAAGATGCATGATATTTGCCAAAGGCTGTGTGGGAAAGCTGAGGTATAACCTGAAATATTGACTGGAAGGTCACCAAACATAGTGGGCACCAAAGTCAAGAATGGAGAGTGGAGTGGAATATCCACTCAAGAAGAGAAGCCTGGGAAAAGGAAACTGGTTTCCAAGCAGATGTAGCTTAAACAGGAAAAAGGAGTAGTTAGGAGATGAAGCACTCTGGAAGGGAGATTCCTTCATAGAACTTCAGTGGAGCTTGCTTTTTTTTTTCCCTGATAGCACTAAAATATGTGTGTAAGAAAGTCTGATGTAAAGAAAAGAAGATTGGGGTATGGGCTAGGTAGAGAATGAAAGAACTCTAAAAGTATCTATTAATTATAGCTCTTATTAAAATATAGCAGTTTGAATTGCAGAAATCTAATTCCTAAATAAACCTGTTGAGGCTTGTAAGTGTTTCTACAGCACTAAAATCAATGCAGAAAACTGGCAGGTGCCTTAAGAAAAGATACAGAAACAAAGTTTAAGAGCAGTAATCAACTTTGAGCTTAAGAGGTGAAAAACCATCACCACTACCACAGACAGTAACAATGAACAAGAGACCAGAGTCAGTGACTGGCTTGCTATATAGAATTTAGGGAAGAAAATAAAAGACAGTTTTCTCAACTGTTGAATTGGTAATCAATGTGATCTTTATTGCAGTTATCATCATTTTAACCATGACACCTTGCCAGGGTCAACCCTTTCCCACAACAACAAAGCCTCACATAATCTATGGTCTGACCTTACACCTCGTCCCCACCCCTCCAAACCAGGCTCTCTCTGGCTCACTATGTTCCAACCACACCAGGTACATCTGTGCTCTTCAAACAATGTGGCTTGTTCCTACATCAGAGCCTTTGCACATGTATGACCTTTCTACAGGCCTTTCCCCCTTCCTCTGGACCTGGCTATCCTGTCTTCAAATTATCCCCTTTCAACAAGATTTGTCTGACTTCCCTATTTGCTATTGTCCAACCCTGCCCATACAGCACACTATTTGGTTTTATTTTGTTCATGGCACTTAGTTCTATTTGACATTATCTGTCTATTTACTTGTCTCTCTGCCCATCTGTCTATCCACTTTTGTTGTTTATTAACTTAGTCATTATCATATAATCTGTATCAGTACAGGAACCTATTTTCTTTCAAACTGTAATTCCTAGTGTCTAGAACACATGGTAGATGCTTCAAAATATGTGTTGAATAAGTAAATGAATCACTTGAGTATTAAGTGCTAAAATCCATTGTATTTTTCAAAACTCACAATAGCTCTGAGAGATAAGTATCATGTTTTTTTTTTAATATCTATTTAACTGAAAAGAAGACTGGTGTTTTTCAGAGATTAGTTGACTTGCCCAAGATCATGTTGCAAGTAAACTGTCCACAAAGCCCAGTTTTTAAATCTCACTACAGTATCTTCCTTACCAATAGGTAAGGGACACATGAAAGAGTGAAGAGATTATAAAGCACTACAGTAATGTGAGATATTTCAGTTCAGTTCTCGCTATTGGTATGGTGCACTTACTTGCTAACCAATCAACATCAGCTAGTTTACACTCTTTGAAGATACATGAGTTCCTAATTTTTTTAGTTTTTATTATTGAATGAGTATACATATGTTGCGCCTAGAGAAGTTTAAATCTGCTTATGAGTCCCTTTATATTACATTTGTGATTTTCTGCTGACCTCAAAGAAGTCACATTGTCTGTAATGAAGCCATCAGCAGGGTAAAGCATTAGTGCCCTGGCTGACACAGGAAAACCCTACACAACGGTGAGACTGTAGGTGATTCTTGTCTTAACTTGGCTACATCAGTAAGCCCTCCAATACAGGGTAATATGTCAAGAAAAAAATTAGTTACAGCAGTTAATTCTTTTGGGGTAATAAAGGAAAATCATGTTCACGCAGTTTCAAGGGAAAGAAAAAGTTAAACACAATAGACATAACAGTGAATAAAAATATACTGATGTACAATAAATAATCCAAAAATTTTTGTGAGGGACTAAACAACAATAAACTAAATGCAACATTGATTCAAATTTGAATGAAAATGGTGTAACACAAAAGACGCATAATACTGAAATTCATTCATTTACTTGTCATCACTTTTGCATCTCAGTAAACTAAGAAAGCTATTTAATTTTCTCTTGGATTTTAGGATAATCTTTGGCATATGTTAATCCTGGAAATATTAAAGTCATCACTGGTCTTCTTAATCAAATCTTTATTTTTATAGTTGATATCCTTAATATATAAGGAGTTATTAGAAGTGATTATATCAAAAACATGTTCTCTAATAAATAGCCAGGCAAAATATGTGACCCTTTCAGAAACTAACACATACAAATAAAAAAAATTTAAAAATTTTCAACCCAACTGATAACCAATAAAATAGATATTAAAACCATATAACATATAACTGGCAAAAATGTAAAAATTAGAAAATGACAGTATCTCCTATTAGTGGCAGTGTGAGGAAGAAGGCACTCTCATATCTAGCTGGTAGAAGTGTTGAATGTTATAACCTTTTAGAGTGCAATTTGGCAACAGATAACATAAGTTTTATAATTTGATATGCAGGCTTGACTGAGTCCAGTAATTCATCCTAAGGAAATAATCACAGTTCATGCAAATATATAGCCTTAAGGATGTTTACCACAGGACTGCTTACACAGGGGGGAAAAACCTGACAACAGCCTTTTGGGTGGGTCTAACAAATTACGTTTCATCCATAAAATTAAAATTTAAAATAACTATGCAGTACCTAAAAATGTTTTAGAAAGTCATTCATATTATTTAAAATATTCATGGAAAAGTAAATAAAAACTAGGAGCAACATGCCACTGTGACTAGACTTGTGAACTAGGTTAGTGCAGAGAGAGAGGCTGTACGACTGCACAGCAAAAAGGCAAGAGCAGTGATTGCTCAGTGATAGGTGACAAATGACTTTCTTAAAGTGTATTTTGAAAATTTTCAACAGAGAATATTGAACTGTTTTTGTAAAAATGTGTATTATTTTTATAAAATGAAAAATGTAACCTAAACTGTTACAAAATTATGATTAATGATTTAATTTCAATCACAGGTAGATAATAGATAAATGAGAACTATCACAGGGAACAAATAAAAGAAAAAAAGCAAATTAGAAAAGCAACTGAATGTAAAGACAGGAACGGGAGAGCGGGAGGAACCGTGTTCAGAGTCGCATTTCAGTCCAAGCAGCGCTCTGTGAGCAGGTAGTGGACCCTTCATTTTCATTATGTATACCAAAAATTTTCCGTCAGCAAAGTGGACAAAATTTTTAAAATTCCATGTTTCTTTCATTTATTTTCTTTCATCAACATCTGAAGAGTTGATGGTATTTCTTTCTAGGCCTTATCAGTGACTCAGAAAACTCCAAATGGATGAAATACAGCACACAAATTAAATCACTATCAACCGTGGCCGGGTTCTCGGTTGTTTGAGGCGTCATCCCATCCACCAAAAATGTTATGGGGTCGATCCCCACTCAGGGCACACACCTAGGTTGGGGATTTCATCCTTGGTCAGGGTGCATATGAGAGGCAGCTAACTGATCGATGTTTCTTTCTTTCTGCTCTCTCTCCCTTGCCCTTCTTCTTTCTCTAAAAATCAATGAACATGTCCTTAGGTGAAGATTAAAGAAAAAAATCTCTCTCAGGGGCTACCATTAGATATGACGTCTCATTATTATTGTTGTAGTGCACCCTAGTACTTTGCATTGCACAAGGCATTTTTGTGTATTTTATTTCATGTATTCTCACTCAAACCCTTGGAAGTTGTTTGTATTATTTCCATTTTACATATGAAGAAACAAAAATCTAGCAAGGTTACATAATTCCCCAATATCTCAGCTAGGCTCAGAGCAAATGAAAACTAAAAAACTAACTCTACCACACATTATTTTCAACCTCAGCTTTACTTTGAAGAACACCATTTATACCAGGCATAAAATGTCTGTTTCATTCTCCCACTATGAGAATAAATTATAATATCAAAATTATTTTCTCCATTTTTATGAGTGATACTATGAGTGTGGAAGAGCTGCTGAATATAGAGCATCACAGTACAGATTTCCACCTACCTTCAACAAATCATATTAGAGGATTTTCTCCACATTCCATATATATGTTGTCAGGTTCTACAAGTTATTTTGACACTTTTTGAGAATTTTAACAAAGCTCTATTATTTACTTCTAATTGGATTTTTAAAGCTTTTACGTAACAATATATATCAAGATTATTTAAGAGATGTACATTAGGTGAGGTGATTATAAGATTATAAACACCTATTAGATAAGTAAACATTGTAGAGCCTTTAAGGATAATTTCAAGATTAAACTGGGGGTAGATTAGGTTAGTTTACTAAAATATCAAAATTTTGTTTCCTATCTATATTGTAGTATTTAAAAATATAAATTTTAGGAAGTAACCTTTAAGGGACATAAGAAATAATTAGCTTGTTGCTCACAGAACTCCTCTTCACCCTCATTTTGGTTATTTGGAGGAGGCAGGGGAGATATCATTACCCAAGGCAATAAGCCAGGTAGCATTCCGACTCTGGGTTCCTTTTTGTACTTCCATTCAATGATATTGGCCACCATTTCGTGAAAACCACCCACTTTCATCTACATGCTGATAATACTCATAAGTATTTTTGTAGCTCAAACTTTTTTCTTAGTTTTAGAAATCTTTAACAACTTAACATTTTAATTTGACTGTCTCACAGGCATTTCACAAATGATATGTCCAAAATATAATTCTTCTTATTCCCTCTTGAATTTTAATATTTCCACTCTTCACTATTTCAGGAAACAGCAGCACTGTATGTCCAGTTGCTCAAACCAAAACCTGGCTATCACCCTTGATTCCTTACTATGGCCTCCTTTTGTATCTAGTGCCTCAGCAGGACTTTTCTTTGCACCTACTAACTGTGTCACGAATAATACAACATACTTTACCTCCACTGCCGAGACGGGGGTTCAAGCCTCCTCTCCCAAACCTGGTCATCACATAACATACAGATAATTTTTTTTAAATTGCAATAACAACCTTCATTAATTTTCCCATGGGTTAATCATGCAGTATATGCCCTACATTAAATATATATTTCACAGGCTTCCACTTCTTTTTTTAGAGCTTTACTATAATTGACATATACTGTGTATGTTAATGCATAAAATTTGATGAGTTCTGACATCTGTATATACCTGTAAAGCCAACGCAACCATCAAGATAACATGTCCACAAACTCCAAAAGTTTATTATGGCCTTTTTAGTGCCTCTTCCTCCCTTCCCATCCATATCTACAGATAACCACAGATGTGCTTTATTTCACATAAAATCAGTTGGCATTTTCTAGAAATTTACTGAAATGCATTAATATATCCCCTTCCCTAAACTAATCACAGAGAGTTTAAGTTGATGTCTTTTAGTTTAATTCTTACAAAAAAAAAAATAGGTGAACAAATTTAATGAAAATCACTGGGAAAATGCCAGCATAGTTGTCTAGTTTTTGGAATAGCTTGTGAAACTTTTGAAACACTACAACACTTCCATGGACTGGCATCTTTTTAACTTTAAGGAGATATTAAAACTAAATTTCTGTTTTTAATTAAATCTTAATAAGCCTTTGTCTCCATTCAATTTTAAAACCCAGATTTTTCTATTTTTTAACATTATCATCTTCATTTGGGAGATTGTGTTTTGCTAGAGACCATCTGATGTTAGTTAAAGCAACTGAGTGGGCTTTACCAGAGTGTGTTTACCAAAAAACTAAATCTTTACAATGCAAGGAATTTCTTACAATGTAAGAAATTCTTCTTAAAGACTTTTCCAACAGAATTTTCAAAATTTAATATTTGATGATTACAGTATATGTTCTTTATTTCAGATTATATATGCTTTTGATTATGAAGTGTAATAAATTAATATTCTAAACTGTCATTTTTCTTCTCAAAATAATCATAGCATGTTTTGATTCTGTTGCTTTAAAAGAAACATTTAAAGTTGCATTTTACAAAATCATTATGAAGAGAAATGCCAAAATGCAATTAATTTCACTTCTCTTTGGAATTTGACATTTTCCACTAGCTGTGTAATATAAACACACATCACCTAAATGAGCAGTATTTTAATAGCATCATTATCACAACATTTTAATTGTTGTCACATTTCTTCTTTATTTAGGGAGACGTGTGGTGAACAACTGTGGGATCTAAAGAACAGGTAAGATTTAAAGCATGCTTGAGATTTTGTTGTTATTAATCTTTCAAAGTTTCTGTTTTATTACTTAATAATCTTTCTTTAGTACTATAGGTCATAGTCTCTGAGAAAAGTGTTAATGATTTTATTATGGATCATGAGGAATAAAAGATAATTTTCAACACTTTCATATTATTCAGGAGCTTTAAAAACTTACATGAATTCTCTGTATATGGTAGATAAATATAAAGACATTATAGATGAAGTAAAATTTCATGCTCAAAGAAATGGGCATTTATTATGGTCTTGAGTGATTATGAATTCAGAGTGAATTTTTATAAGGTAATATTCTGAAAAACATATGTTGCTATAGTTGTCTTATTCTTTCCTCAGTAGAATAAGTAAATGAATGGTTGACTTAATTCTCCAAACCTACCTCATATAGAACCATGAATCAGCACCTGAGTTTCAGCAATGTCAGATCCACCCTCAACATTGGAATGAGATGGGTTGAGATGATGGCAGGAGGAGGGGGTGGGGGTTAGGCAGTGATCAGTTAATGGAATAAGAAAAATAGCAGGTAGAATGGTGGTCAAAAGGAAAGCAAATGAGTAAGGATAGAAATGAAAATAATAAGGAAGAAAGCAGATCATCTTAAGAATAAAGAAAGTAAACAAATATACTACATATGCTTCATATCAATATTGGAAAGAAAGGAAATTGAGGTAGAACAAGTTAAAAGGGTAGAGACTGGAAAACTAAAGAGAGATGGGGACAAGATACATAATAGATTTGGTTGAGAGAAAGGGAGAAAGAAAAGAGTAAGTGGGAAAAGAGTAAGAAAGTTCCATTTTAAATGTTTGCTACTTATTTGACAATTTAGTTAGTTAAAACTAGAACTTGGATGGTTTTAAAAATAGGAGCATTGAATATTTTTATCTATTTCATTGAAGAACAAAAATTATGTCATTTTATAATTTTTTGATGTTCTGAGATTCTTGCTTCATGCCCAATTTAAACCATGCTTAAATGAAGAAAGTGTTTCTTGATTTGCTTCAAGTTTTCTTACAAGTGTTCTCAACCTGCTCTACTCTTGAAATCCCTTGACTTCTAAAAAAGGAAAAAGCATGCATTTAGAGAGGTGAAATAAATCACTAAAATGTATTTCTAATCTACATAAAGCGTATGTTAAACAATTGAAATTTACAGTCAGAATGGTTCAAATTACTCCTGCATTCAGGGACATAAAGCCCTAGATTTATCCTGTAGTTATTCTGTAATTGCTATTTGTAGGCAAAGGAAAGGTTAATAGTGGTGCTAATCTCACTGTAATGTACAGTTTTACAAAGGAACCTTGTAGAACTGACAGTTTTTCTATCCCAAAGTACAAATGATAAAGACTTCAGCATGGTAACTTTCTTTTATAGATATAAAGATACAAATAAGTAAAAATTCTTTTTTAGCAGAACTTAGGAACTGTGACTTTAGGTTTATGGCTATTGTCATTGTTTTTCTGGGGGCTATTATGAGTTAATCATTTATCACCACAATAAAAGGTCTCTTTCTTCTCAACAATTAATGTATCTTGGGAAAAATATTTTTGGTTATTTATGGTCCATTATTCATAAAGCTATCATCTATGGACTACCATCTAATATTTTTCATAACCATAGAGCAAAGTTCAACGGTGGTAGAGTCGAGAGTATTCCTTGACTCTAACTCCTAAATACTCTGTGAAATCCCAACACCACCCTCAAGATCCACCTAATCACCCTGGACCTCAATGGTTTCATTTTCAAAGAAGGATAGTACTACCTACGCACAGGACTGCTGTGGCATTTGAACAAGTTCGCACTGTGAATGTGTTTGGAACTTGGTCAGCATTAGTGGATAGCATAACTGGTGAGACCTGGGTTTGGGTCTCTACATGTTTCTGTCAGAAATCCCATGAACCACCCAATGAATGTGCAAGGACTGTTGCAGGTGTTGTGTGTACTTGTAAATAAACTTTATCATTAAAAAATTTATTTTAGGGGTGAATCAACTGACCATTTAAAAAGCTCTTGTCATCACCTTCATGGCTCATTATCTGGAGAGCAGGAAAAGTCCTTCAGCCTCGTAAAAAATGTCCACCTGCCTTCTGGTGCTTTGCATTCCTCAGAATCAAGCTAGGGCCCTCCCTTGTGTTTTAGTAACACAAGGCTGGGTGATTTTACATAGATTTTCCTATTTAATTTTCAAATAATTCTTGTGAAGAATATTTGATTGCCTCTATTTCCAGAGGATTCCCAGCTGAGTAACATGACTGAGGTCACCTAGCTAGGGGGAAAAAATGGAGTTGCAACTGGAATTCAGAGTTCTTTCCATAGTATATGTACATTACAAAATGTCCTGCTACCTTCCTTAGTGAAATATATACAGAAATATCATCACAGTGATTTTATCCACATTTGTGTAGACAAAGTCTTTGATGTACAAGAGGAGGGTGATCAAAAGTGATTGCTATTTCCAAGTCAGGTGAGGACTGCTAAAAGGGTAAGTGGTAAGACAGTCAAACTCAGTGTTGTGCCTTGGACAAGCAATATGGGAAGGCATTAGTCAGTAGTCAGCACAGACACACACACACACACACACACACACAAACTGCAACCCTTTCCTACTTGGCCAGGTGATAGTAGAATCAACCTCAAGTCCTCTTGCATGTGCCTTTAAGGTCTACCTCACCTGTCTTCCTATGATAACTCAGCAGACAAGTCCCAGGTCTATATTTCTTTCTACTTACTGGAATTCCTCCCCTCCTCAACAAAATCCCAAAGATCCTTTTTTCTGTATGTCCCTGCTTTTCTGCTGCTGGTGTGAAATCGGTGGTCCATTTGAGTTGGTCTAAGTATACTTGCTGAAATCAGGGAAGAGGATAATTATTATATCCAAATGTACATTGAACATTCCCTTTGAGACACCAGACTCTTCAATGTCTATAAGAAAAATAGAAGCTGTTAGAAAAAACAAAAATGGGTCCCCAACATGATTGGTTAATTATTTAACTTAAAAAATAATTGTTTCTAATTAACTTCATTAAAATAAACCTGTTTTATATTTTTTAGACATTATCCTAAATAGACTATTGAACAAATTCAACAAATAATTCTCTTTCAACTCCTTCAGGCACACACACACACATTCATAAGCACATGTACTGACATACATACAAACACTTATATATGTGTACACACAGACTATATAACAAGGTCTCTTCCCTCTTTCAATAAAATACTCTATATTCTATATATATTTTTAGAATAAATAATATAAAAAAAGTAATTTTGGAGAAAAGTTGACATAATTGAGCCTTTAATGCGTTGTGATATTTCTAAACATCAAATAATTTATGCCTATCTAAACACTGTGTTTTAGGTAGTCATCATTTTGTTTCATAAACAAGAGGCTGACTGTGTTTAGAAATATGCTTTCATTGTGCTGATGCCACAAAACAGATTTCTCTTTCTTCAGATTGTCTCCACTGTAAACATACTGCTTGATAAAGATGACAGTAAAGTTAACTCAATTGCTAGGCAGCTGTATTGTTATCGCCATGGATAAACACACTTATTTCCTCTTTGGAATATTCCTGGTAAGGCATTTCTGGACGAGTGTAATGCTTTCTTTTGGGTTGATTATGATCATATTCATTCTAAGTAACCACATAGGTATCCTTTATACTTTTTTTAAAGCCTGGATTTAAAGTATAGAAAAGTTCAGAGAGAAAAGGTGAGCTACTGGATGGTATTTTTCAAGGCACAATTAGAAACAGGGATGGTATTATGGAGAAATATTTGGAGTCTTGCACAAAGAAGAAATCTAAATTGTGGAACATAAGCACATTACCATGGATTGTGAGAAATACGTGTCATCTTGTGATCATGGGGAAGCTTTATTTATAATATCAACTTTGCTCATGAAACTCAAATAAATGCTTCCAGAAAGAAATGCAGTGATAGCAATGGACCAAACAGTTGTTTATTTTGCATGGCTGTCTCTGTATTTCCAAAGAGAGTTATTGTTTCCCCCTGAGTCTTACGTAGTGCTTACAATTTACTTGCTATAGAAAAATGTTCATTTTCTACAACAACTACTGATTATGAGGATCAGAAGTCATCAAGTGGGCAAAAGTGCAGCATCCAAGAAGAGTTCAAAAGTCAGGGAACACTGAATGCAATCTCATAGTGAAGAAGCTGGTTAAACTGCAGGACGCCCCCAGCAAGGATTCATGTTACCTAGAAAACCTGGCTTATCCGTTGACACCTTCAGGCCCCTAGGGCATCTGCCATGCCCTTTTGTAAAAAAAAAAGGAAGAGCTGAATTAGTTGGACCCCCATAATTGAACCAATACTGGCAATGGCCCTTTCACCACCACTAAGAAAAAAACATAATAAACACCTCCCAGGGCCTATGACACCAGAGTAGTCCCTGAATTTTGATGTCAGTTTGGGTATCTGGCTCAGCGTAGAATTGGCCTTGTTTGCAGTGCCCATATATTTCTAAATATGCAATAGTATTGATGCTTGTATATTTTCTAAACTCTCTTAGAACTACACATTTACATTTGGAAAAAATTAGTATTCAAACAGACTATTGCAGGACAGCGAATTAACTGATTCCAGTGCTGCCTACTCTGTAGAAGGGAAAGGAAGAAAAGAATGCCTGTTGCTTGTACCCTTGAGGGCAGGGAAAGAAACCCATTATTCTTTAAACATGGGCTGTTACCAAACATAGAAGTGACTAAGGGTCCTTTCATATTTGAAGACTACTATTATTGTGAGTTCTGTCTGATAAGTGATCCCTTCCTGGCTATCATCAATGATCAAAGATAGAACACAACAATGATGGTGTAGCACTATGGGTTACCCACATGGCACATTTATTGTCCCTATCACCTTGAGAGTGGTTTTCAAGATTAATTCAAGTGTCAGTGGCCCCAAATATTAATTGTCATTGCAGAAGCTCTGTACAATACATCAGAATTCAGCCACTCTTTTGTTACTTTGATGTGAAGTCTCTAAAGCCTCAGAAATTGAAAATGAACAAACAGAACTGGCAAGAGTTTTCAAATATATCATTTCATTGAATTTTTTAAAAATTAGTGTCTACACTATCTGAATTCTTTCTTTTAAAAAGATTAATAGAAGATATATTTAAACAATAATATATATAGTCATCATTGCTGGACTTGACATGAGATGTTAAACGTTCAATCCAATTTTCCTTTCCAGATAAGTTTTTCTTTCCTCTCTCTGTTAATCTTGAAAATGTAATATCAGAAGAACAGGGTCTCAATGCAATCACAGCTTCTAAGAGTGAGGTTTTGGGAGGGGGTCAGAAATTGAGAGAGATGTTTGCTGATCTTGCTTAGACCCAAATGGTCATGACAGGATCTTTGATGAGCCCTCAGTGGTTGGGCTCATTGAACTGAACCAGGTGAGCAGGACCTTACGCCAGCTGCTCAGCTTGTGCCTTCCGGGTTTTCGAGATGTGTCCTGTTCAGCTCAGTTTAGTGTAGGGGGGTTGGTGGCCAGGCACCACAGCTTGTACTTGGAAGACATCTTGGGAACCTGGTGTACAACTGTGACTCTGCCCTCCTCTCTTAATCTCTCATTCTTTCTGCCTCTGTTAGTGTGACTTGTGGTATTTGTTTCATTCAAGAAATTAACACAAAGAGCTTTGCTGCAGTGTAGAGATTGGATGGTGTTTGGCAATGTAGGATAGTGGACAATGAATGCAAAGACAAGTCACGTGGCTCCGTCAACAGCACAGGTGCTGAAATTGGAACCATACAGAGAAGGTGAGCATAGTAAAAGCAAGTCACAGATTTTCTTTTAGCATTGCTGAGTTTTGTAAAATTTTGTAAGTTTTTCTCTTCTGCTTGATGTTACATGATGTAATGGCAGAGACAAAAACCCTCACGTGGCAGATAATGGTGATTCCTTATCCTGGATGGCAGAATGACAAAAACACGTACATATGACATCATATTTTAATTGATGGGAATTAACAAAAATTGTAATACTATGGTGTAAATTCTGCTTAAAGTAGAATAGTCATGACATTGTCAATAGTTTACCCATATCTGTGTGTCAAAGGAAAGTATCTTACCTTATTTGATGTTTTTAGCCACACATATTAGGAATCACCTACCATAACTTCCTTGAGTGTATAGATTTATCTCTTGTAGTTGTATCAAAGGCTGTGAATAATACTTGTCCCATGGTACTCACTCAGTTGGTACTGGGCAAGTAGATCTGTTTACTGTGCTGTGTAGCAAATAACTAAAAACTCTGTGGCTAAAACACACAAATTTATTATCTCACAGTCTCTATGGGTAGGTGTAGGCATGGTTGAACTGGATCTTCTCAAGGATGTAATCAGTATGTCAGTCAGGGCTTAGTTCTCATGTGGAAGCTCAACCAGTGATGGGCCCTCTTCCAAGTTCACTCAGGTTGTTGGTAGAATTCATTTCCTTGTGACTCTTAAGAGTGAAGGCTCCAGCTTCATGGTGCTTATTGGCTGGAGGTTTCTTTCATCTCCTAGCAGCTGCCTGGTAATTCATCACCTCATGGTCCTCTCCATAAACCCTCTCACAACACAGCACCTTACTTTTTATAAAGCCAGCAAGAGAGATATAGAACCTTTAGCACCAGTCTGATAGTAAGATAATGTCTTATACAATACAGCATAACAAAGAGAGTGAAGTCCTATCACCTCTGTGAAATAGTATTGGTTAGAAGCATGTCCCAGGTTCTGTCTAAATGCAAGGGGACAGGCTTATACAATAATATAGACATCTGGGGAGGGGGGATCCTGGGGACCACCTTAAAGTCTGTCTGCCAAGCAGGTATTATTATAAAAACCAGTATCATGGGCAGTCCTAAAACCCCAACTTTGAACAAAAATTTAAAATCACATTAGAGAAAAAATATTTTAGTTTGGTCTTACTAAAGGAAATGTAAAATAGCTGTAGGGTTGTCACTCACTAGGTTTGTGACAGCACCGTATTTATAGCATTTTCCATTATAAGAAGCTGAATCTCAGGACATAGGAATGTACTCTTAGCTACTCTGACAAAGAATAACATTTGAACCTCTTTTCCTTGCTGAGTGCATTCTGAGTTTCGGGCCTTTGAATAACACAGTTTGTTCTTATTGAACACATCATTTGCCTGCTATTGTTTGGCCTGTAACAACTACAGAGGTGATTACATACTATATAATTATATGCTGCAGTTAATACCACTTTACCATCTATTTATCCATAGGTGTGTTTTCTCACATAAGCACTTAATTCTATAATATTTAAATCAAAAGCTCCAGGCTTACAAGTCTTCTAAGATGTGAAAAGAATAGATGAATTATAAGCTGTTCCCCTGAGGAACTGTATATTGGAACATCTGAGACCACGTAACATTGGAACAGCCACATCTGGTGATCCCTGAAAAACTCCCCACTTTCATGCCTTCCTGGAATTCAAAAACAGATACTATTTCTGAGTGCCCCTACAGACCGTAATTGCCACTTGCTACTTAAGAGAAGCAATTTCTAAAGTAACCGGGATGCACACTATAACAATTTATAACTAGGGCAATCCTTAAACCCTAATTCAAGGGAAATTTTTTTTTCATACCAAAATAAATGACAAAAAACACTGTACTTTAAAAATAATGTTTTAAACCACATTGTCTTACTGAGGATCCCCTTTTTGTCTATTATATAATGAACATGGGACATTTTCAATCCACCACTAACCCTTCTCCCAAGTAGCAATGATCATGTGTCAATTTAACATGTGTGTGTCAGTCAGAACCGTGTCAGAAAACTCATGGAACACACACTTAGGGTTGGGCAGCGTTTAATAATGTGACTATTTACCAAGGTATAGATAAGGTTGAGAGATAGTGAAGCATCCTGTGCTAACTAAAACTGGGAGTGACTTCCATGCCTGGGCTGAGGTTATCAGAACCCAGCGAGATGCATGCCATTTAAGAGTGCCACCCAACAAGCACCTGATCCCAAGTAAAGAAAAGCAGCAGTGCCCTATCAGGCAGAGAAGAAGAACTAATTACCATAACTCCTAATTTCTTTTACTTTCTAACATTCTACTGGTGCCTCACATTGCCTGAACCAACAAGAAGCTACAAGGCAAGAGAGCCTGGTTGCTGATATAAACAAATGTTGAGCTCACGGGGCACAGAGCAAGCAGGAGAAAGCTGAAGAGTGAATCCTGAGGAATAAGCAGGGATTATCATATCATGTCAGTGTGCAGCAGAACTCAGATAGTTGTGGACAGTTTTGTCCTATTTTTATTAAAATTCTGACTTTATCCATGACATGATATCTATCAGTTTCCTCCTTTTATGCCTGGGGAATATTGGTCAAAGATATATTGACACAGTTGCTCTCTACCATTGCCTTAGGAACTGCATCAATCATATATTTCATTTATTCATATTCTAACCTCCTTTCAGAACTTTTTGAAGGGATTGTGGAAATCTTAAATGTTTTTCTAAACATTGATAACTGCAGTCTCCTCCAAGGCAATCCCTAAGAGTTTCCATCTTCCAAGCTGGCCAATTTGGGGACACATCTGTTACTCCAAGTCTTCTTCAGAGGGAAACCCAAGGAATAGAAGGAGCAAACATTACGTGAGATCCCTCTGCACAGACCCCACATCAACACGAAACTTCCATAACTCTGTGAAAGAAGGCTAGCCAAAATCCAGAGAGAATTTCTGAAGGTTGCCATAAATTATAGCTTATTACCTACTATTTTTGTAACCTGCCTTTGCACCCTTTATGCAAGAAAGAAAAAAATCTTTATGTCTAGATTCAAGATCAATAGAATATTTCAAAATTAGCACATGCTTTACAGAATGAAATCCTCCACTTTTTTCCAATGGAAAAACTAATGTATACTATATCTAAATTTTATAAACTTTAATCCAAATCATCAACTTGTTTTTATTTCTAAGTACTCACACAAACACAAATTTTTCCTTTTTTTTCTTTATGCCAAATGACTTATCTTTATAAATGAGTTCTCCCTTCCAGTTATAAATTAAAAATTATGAAGGAAATGTGTGGATTGTTTAGCTCTTAACATTAGAACTATAAATATAGAACCTAATATTTCAATTCTGTTGGGTTTAAGTTCAGCCTTTGCATGACCTAGGATGTCTATTTTCATTAATTCCTAATTTTCTTATTTCTTAAGCAGATGATATTCCTTGTAATCTTTTGTTGTGGTTTTGATATGGTACATATAAACAGTGTTTTGTACATGTCAAACAACATATTGAGGATAATGGAAAACAATTCCAAAATAACAATTAGATTAATGAGGAAATTGTTTATAGTTTTATATAGAGGTCTACTATATTTGTGCACACATTAACTTGATTTCATGGGTTTTGATTTTTGGTAGTTTATCTTTAAAAATAAATTGTTTTTTAAAAGCATTATGCCAAAGACTACTTTGTATCTTCCTTTAATTACAATTATATAAGATTTTTCCCTTTGAGCACAATGTGGTAAAATGTATCTTAAGGAAAATTGTTTCTTTTTTAACTTTATTTATTTTTTAGAGAGAGGGGAAGGGAAGGAGAAAGAGGAGAGAAACATCAATGTTTGGTTGCCTCTTGCACATCCCCTACTGGGGGCCTGGCCTGCAATCCAGGCATGTGCCCTGACTGGGAATGGAACCAGCAACTCTTTGGTCCTCAGGCTGAAGCTCAATCCTCTTAGCCACACCAACCAGGACAGGAAAATTATTTTTTTATTTTATGTGACATGATACTTTCCTCACTAGTAATATAGTAAAAGATAAAGAAAAATAAGGGTTTACACAGTTTTAAAATATTATAGTAATATAGTGTTTCTTAAAATTGTATAACCAGAAATTCCCAGTACATTATTAATGAGGCCAGGTAATGATATTTCCAAAATTGCAAAAATAATATTAAATAGTGGTTGGAATATTTTAACCCAGAATTTCACCATGTGATTTCTTTATGCATCCTCTCTCTTCAAAACCAGAGGCCAATGATACAACAGGTGCTAAGTTTATGCCCTCCTTTTTTTATAGATTTGCCAGATTGGAGACTCTAGAATGCATTTTTACTAAGTATTGGAAAGGAAATGGGTCATTCAATAGTCAATCATGGATTGTAGTTTTGTTAGGTAAAACATAAGATAACTAGGCATCAAAAAGATTTAACAAATATTAAGATACTGTCTTATAATCCTGTCTTTTCATTTATTAAATTGTCACATTCGTTTTCTTCAGGCAAATTTTTAAAAATTCTTGATTTTTTAATAATGTTGTTTTCCATTTTTAACTGACTTTAATTACCCTTACTTTCATGACTTTGGATAAGAAATGTCAGCCCAAGGTCAGTAAGAGTGCAATGGCTTATCCAGGAAATGCTGTCTCTGTAGCTCTTCTATTAAAAGGATCATCTGTGTTTGTATGATTTGTTCCCTTTGTTTGACTGGATAGATTTGTCTCTATGAACAAAGACTTGAATCTTATCTATAATTTTTATACTGCCAGAATGATGATTCTAAAATGCAGATTTTTGTGTGTCTCATTCCTGCTTAGACACAAACTTTTTAATGCTTTTTATGAATGGAATCTCCTCCATCACTAACCTTATCTCTTTACCCTACTCCCATTTCCACACATCCTGTACTTTATTTAGTGCTACTAAATTTATCATACTGCTTCTCCAAAGGTTGACTTCTCTTATCATACCATGACTTGTATCTCTGTCTCCTTCAGTTAGCTCCACAGTACTCTAAATAACTTCTAATAACCCTTTTACCATAGAATGTTTTCATATGCCTAAACTTTCCAAATGATGGAGAACAATTTGAAGATAGGGATCTCATCTAAGTTTTCTTTGTGTTGCCAGTGGACTACTTATAAGACTCGAAATAAATGTTTACGAATAAGTTAATTATACCACAGACAAAACGTGAGAACTCTATAATGTTTTCCAGTGCAGCTGCAGGAAGTGCTTGTTGCTTTATCAAGCAGAAGGAATCAATCTAATAATTCTTACTATAGTCAGAATGGTCTAAGTAGGAAAGTGGGTGAACATTTGAGTCAGTTTACAGGACTTGTATCTTTTGGTTTCCAGTTTGAAATCAGGGAGATTATATCACTGTCTAGTCTTACCTCTAACTTTCACTGATGTCTTTTCTAGTCAGAAGAGAAAAAGAACCCCAGAATGCAAAAGTATGCTTTATTATTATAACAGAGAACAATTATTATTTGTCAATTCAGTCATAACTTGTAGTTTGAAATTGTTGGAAATGCAATCAGCAAAATAATATAAAAACCATATTTATTTAATGTCACTATTTTAGCCAGAGTTAGCCAAAAGGAATCCATAAGCGTCCATATGCATGTCATATACTTCTGTGTTATGTTTTCCACTTCTAAATAGTAATGCTATGCTCTCAAAGAGATATTCTTATAAATATGATTTGAAAGTAAATTTGTTATCTCATTTATTTAGCAAAATACTAAATGAGAGCAGAGCAAAACATGTGTTTATATCACATGTACAGAACACACACCTACACATACATATGCATAATTCACTTGCAGCACCTTCCCCCCACCTCAGGACAATATAGAGTTTAATAGATGTGAAAAATCATGTTAAAATAAAATACACTGGTTTAATAGAAAATATATAATTTTGGGGGAAAAGGAATATTCAACTAGAAGTTTCTTCTAATATTTTTCCTTATAAATATTTTCACCATTCACATATTAGTATAATTATTATTTTAAATACTTTTTCAAAGAAGAAATATTGAATAACCTGACATGGTAAAAACATTTATCTCAATGAGTAGAAATGAAGTCATCACTTCTTAGAAACTCAGCTTTCAAATTCAGTAATTCCTGCTCATACCTTTACATCATATGGCTAATAAAACCACATCGACTCTCATCCCTGAATCTCTCATTCAAACTGAATCCTATCTTACATCATGTAACAACTCAAGAAACATTTCTGTCTGGGTGGTACTGTGGCATTAGGTATTAATTAGAATACTAAGTCTAATATTAATGCACATGTCATGATCAACATGTATTTAAATATATCGTATAGTCTTCTGGTAAAACATGACATATGGAACTTAAAGTCTATCTTTGCTTCCTTCAGAAACATCTCTAATATGTTAGTTAAAACATAAAAAGTACAATAATACAAAGAGGGATAAAAATAATGTGGAAATGTCAACAAACTGTTGGAAGATGGGAAGTGGATGAATTAGCATAGTAGATAATCTGAAACCTATGTGCCAGTAGCTTAAATAATTGTGACATGTACTAATTCACCACACCACTCTGAAAAACCTACAGAACTTTAGGATTTGGACTTACCAGGTATACAGGTATTTAAAAAATGTGCTTAGCATTGATATTGAAGATGATAGTTTGAAAGTCTCTAGAATAAGCACAGATCACCAAATCCCTCCCCTTATCTATATAAAGCTAGGGGACCTCCTCTCACCTTTTCCCACAGGAGAGCAGAGGTATAAAACTTTAGAGAAATTGAAGTCAAATCAAGGTAAAGAAAACAAAGGAGACTTGGGATGAGGCACTGGTCAGAAATCATGACAAAGAAACTCAAATATCCTCCTAAACACCAACTTGCTATTCCAAAGTAAAACTATCTTATTACCTGTTACTCTGTCATCAAGCCTCCAACCACACACCTACTGATGCAGAACTTCCCACAGGAGCTTCTTATGGCACCACTCAGATTGTCAAGGATGACCAGATATATGAGTAATAGTTTCAACATAAAAGATAACAAAACAAAGATACAAGTCATAAATAGGAGCAATTAGAGAAATGTTAAAGGATCCTGGATATTTAAAATGTTATAGTAGGGAGACAAAAATACAAAAAGAGGGGTGAAAGTTATAGTTGAAAAAATCTAGAAAACTATCAAAAAAAGAATAAAGGTTGATAAAATATTTTAATGAGGAAATTAATTTATGGTATACAATATCTGACTAAAAGGACTTCCAAAAAAAGGCATACAAAATCAAAAGAATGAAAATAGCAAAGATATAACAAAAGAAATGTTTCCTAGAACTGAAAGACATGATTCTCCAGATTGAAAGGATCCAATGGCTGTACAACACATGGGTTTTTAAAAAGACCTGCTGTGATGCACATCATGGGCAATTACAGAATCATCAAATTACAGATTATAAACCCCAGGAGTGTAGGCAGCAGAGAGAGCAGTGGTGATCACGAGTCCCATAGTGAAGAATGAGGATTAAAATGTCATTGTAGTTCTCAAAACAATATTGAATACTTGGAAGCTAAAAGACAAAGAAACCTGCAAACTTCTAGAGGGAAAAGAATTTGCAACTTAGAATTCTATACCCACACAAACTATCAATAATGCATGAAGTTATAATAAAGACAATTTTAGACAGGCAACATATTTGAGCAACACTTAGCAATGAACCACATTAAACAAAACATAGATCAAATAAATAAGAGACCAAACACAGGAAAGAGGTAAAAGGAAGCCTCAAGAAACTACAGTAGTTATATATGGACATTAAAGCAACAGGTCCAGATTAGATTAGGAGAGTAAAAGCATGAATGTCTCTGAGAGCTCATGGCAAGTCTGTAGCCATTTCTACATGGTTAGGGTAAAGAGGGTGTAAGTACTGATGGAAGGAGACTTGACTAGGGGTGGTGAAATACCCAATACACTATACAGATGATGTGTTATAGAATCGTAACCCTAAAGCCTATATAATTTTAGTAACCAATGTCACCCCAATATAGTCAATTAAAAATAAAATAAAAATAGAAAAAAAGAAGAAAAATGAAAAGGAAAAAAGAAGAAAAAGGGAAAAATAAAAAGAAAAGAAAAAAGAAAAACAGAAAGAATGATAGGCTTATGTCTATTGGACCTTTTTTAGAATTAAAATAAGGACACATACATTAAAAAAGCTGAGTAAATTCTAAAAATTGGGCATTTTTCAAAGGAAGATACATTTGTATAATATGCACATTTTTTCCCTTAGATGTTATTGTTTACAGAGGTTTTCAAGGGTGATGGAGATTATACTCTCCTCATTCTTTCTGCACCCTGAGCTATTTTAGGAGCTGGCAGTTAGAGCAAAACATGGTGTGGGAAAACAGAATCAAGTGGTTGAGGGTGGAAGGGTAGCGGTGAATAAGTCTATGGAATCAAAGTTCTATGTTTCCCTAAGAAACATCACCATGCACTTCTATGTATACTTCTAATCCCAACTTTACCCATAGTTTGAACTAAAAATTAATTTCTCTTTCCATTTCTTTTTCTTTAATGTTTGTGAGTGAAAATGTATGCTTTCTCTCTTTTTCTCTTAATCTTATGCTTTAAAACAGCCATGAAGTCAGAGGAGTTTACCATTAGATGAACAGACTTTTTCTTACTATGAATAGACAAATCATTAAATGTCACAAGTAGTCAGTCAGCTTCTGCTACCTCAGCTTGCTATAGGCCAGGGTAGAAGAAGAGAAAGCCTGTTGCTTGTTTACTTTTACCTTGCTCTACTAAATGTAAATATCACCAACCAATCTTTCAAAAATCAATTTTCTCCTTTTTTTTTCTTATAGACAAATACTGCCCTGTTAAATAGGATGATTTTGCTATAGGAAAGAAAAGACATATTGAAAAAAAGTCTATATGCTCATTTAAACCCCAATTAATTGTACCATTGACTCCTTACTATGATAAAGTATAAGACTTTTTAAGTGTCAGGGAAATGGATTTAAAATATCAATAATGCTTCCTAAAATTAATGATTAGACCAGTAGGCAGCTGCTTATATAATGTCTTCTCCCAATTTTAGGGTAAAAATAACAGGTAGATTGTGTGAATAAGTATGATAATTAAAACCTAATGGGAATTGCAAATAAAGAGTTTCGATCTCCATTTTAACAGGAAGCCTCTTATAGAGACAGAACTCAGGATCAGTGATTCTTCAGAATAGCATTACCCTTGAAAACTGAATTCATGAATGCCAAGGAATACTTACAACTCTTGGGGATGGGTGACTGTTGCTTTGTCTATTTCCCAACACAGAGTTCCTTTTTTAAAATTACGTGTTTTGTTCATTCTTGAGAAGAATGAGAAGTATAAGAACAAGAAGAGAAGAGGAGGAGGAGAATTCAAATCTGTAAATTATGCAGCATTATATTTGCTCTCATAGCCTTTCTCTTGTAGGATGATCTAGAATGATAGATTCAGACTTTAACGTTGAAAATAATATGACAATGTCAGCTGGATACACCTCCAGTCTTTCTTTTGATTGCTAAATTCATGTGCTTTAGACATGAAAATGAAAAAAGTCTCTATTGAATCAGTTGTACTATGCTTCATTCTAAATCAAACAGCAGCCATCTTATAGTTCATTGATGTACTTTGCTCTATGAAGATTAAAAGTTATTTAATTAGTGAGGATGATAAAAAGTCCTGGTTGTTCAGATAGAAGCCACCAAAAGTTTCCTGGTTAAGGAAATTTAAGAGCTCTGTATTTCCCAAATATTCATTGAAAGTATGGCTTTATTTTTCTATAGCAAGGACTGCAGCTTAGTGAAGCTTGTTAACTGGTCTAGCATATGAGTCCAGCCACTGAACAGTTAGAGGTACAAATTTGTCTTTCAGACATACCTAATTATGATAAGAAATCTTGATTTGCTCCTTTGAGGAGAAAAGGTGTCTCTCATTTAAGAAAGTCGTGGTTATTGCCAGTGAAGCTTGCTAAAATATATTAAGGAATAATAAAGTGAACTTTATTCAGAGGTGCCCTTGGGAGCAATCCCATCATCCTCTACAGCTGAGAACAGCAGAAATTGTCTACTGGTCCTTCTTATACTCAGAGCTTAATAAGGGACTTTTACCAAAAAGATTGGGGGAGTGTAATGCTTTATAAATGACCTGTAATGTTGGGTGGCTCTCTCAGGATATAGATTAATCCCATACCTCCTTGTTTTGTTCATTCATTATTTTAGACATGATCTTAAGTTATGAGAATTACAAATTTATTATTTTAAAAAAATTATATTATTTTTAAACACCTATAATGTGCCATTCACCAGGCTACTTTTGCATACAAATGCTATTTTTTGTGCTCACAACAGACAAGGAAAAGAATTGCCATTTTATCTTCACTTTATAGAGGAGAAATTGGGATTCACACCAAGTTTTCCATTTCTTCTGTATTGTTTAAAATGTGTAGTAATGATCTGAAAAGATGGAAAGTGGTCAATACATATTGTTAGCTGGCTTACTGTTAAAGTCCCCTATTTGGTTGAACTTGCTTCCATTTTAATGAATGGAAACAGACTATAGCCATAACAAAACTATTTGGATCTTGCCTCCTAAAAGTCCACTCAAAATATATGCACTGGAGGGCACAGAGAGTGTGTCTAATGAAGGAATGGATGATTCCAGCAAATGATGCTATGGTCTGTAATGAGTTTAACACCTGGCAGATAATGCAAATGGCACTGAAAATGAGCTCATTTTTGGCTTCCCCATGCCCTGTTCAATTGAACAAAACATGCATTAAAAATAAGCCCATATTTTTTTGTCTTGTATGCACATGTGTTTTGAATCTGAGCTATGGCTCAGCTCAGTGCACTTAGAAAGAGTAATTTAATTAATTTGTTCCTCTCTTCTTGCTCCACCAAGAGATGAGTTTTATGGGTTACAGGGGAGGTGTGATTTTCAATCCTACCTCTTGTACACAGGCAGTTTTGCCTCTGTCTCCTAATTTCCAGTGTGGTTGTATCATCCAAACATAAATTTATTTTCTCCATAGAATTTTGCACCTTTTAAAAGTGGGAATGATTCATATCACTAAAGAATGTCAGGAAGGGAAACATTTGGGAAGAATTAAATGGGATGCTGTCATTCCGGATCTCGATCATCTTATCCAACAAGAGCCAAGTAAGAGAGCAGCCACAGAGCGTTGTGTGCCAAAAGTTTAGGATTCCAGAGTGTTTAGAGCAGAAAGGTGGTTTAAAATTTTCATGGTTATATAGCCCAACAAGTCATATATTGAGATGTTTGAAATGTTAGAGGTAGATGAGGAAATAAGATTTTAATTTTATATGATAATTTATTTTAAATATTTCATGTATGGTCTAGAGATATTTCAATGCTTTTTGTGGCATACACTTAAAATTTAAAATGAGCTAAAATAATTTGGATGCTTCCAAATTATAGATTACATGGATAAAAATAATATTAATTGTCAAAACATGTAATAATTGGGAGAGTTTTGGTTGACAATATCATTGTACCTTGCATTCTCTTAAAGAACAAAACAATGGTGTGTAAAGTACCAGAGTCCATTGGAGCACATGAAGATTTCTCTAAAGGGAAATATAAAACGCACGTGCACTCAGCACTTCTCTTTGCAGTGCAGCAGATGACTGATGGCGTGGCGGTAACATTCCAGAACTTGGGTCTGTTTAGGGGTGCAGTAGCCATAGGTCAAGAAGAAGATGGCTTCTCTGAAAGGTTACAAAATTGTCTGAAGCTTTTTATTCATTTATTGTCTTGTCCCTACATATTAAAATGTGCTTAGACATTCAGAGATTGTGATTTTTTCTGATTTTGCTTACAGAGTTAAATCATTCATAAATATGGTAAGAGGAGGAGAGCCATTTTACCAGTGCAGGCCCATTCCAAAACACATGCTGGTTAAGGAGGTCTAGTTAGGGAGTTTCAGTTTAAATGAGCAAGTAAACAATCAATTTTCTTGCTAATGATGATACCAAAGCTGAGCTCTGCCTGTTACCATGCTTTCGAATCCATCACCAAAAAATAACCCACACTAGAGTCACACTAGATGGCTCTGTGGTTGACATTAAACAAGAACATTCAAAATGAACACTTGGATCCAGTCGACAGTCACCACCGTGGGGCCAGTCATGTCTTCGATAATGTCCCTTGAAGTGTGTACTTCCCAAACCCTTAGTCAAAATATATTTGCTTCAAAGGACAGTATATATTTTTAGTCTTTTATCACATCTTGGTATTTTAGAGGCCAGCAGAGGGAGGCTTTGGGTTACAGAAGAACAGACCCAAGTGAAAGGACAGACTGCCCAGAGTGTATGGAGGGTCATCACTCAGCAGTTCTTACCTCAGTTGTTCACAGAAGAATAGGGGGAAATCTGAAGCTAGAATCCCTCACCACACTGGCTTACTAGGGTGAGGTAGCCACTTTAAGGTAATGCCAGCTCAAAATACTGGGACAAGAAAAAGTAGAATATGATATAAAATAAATGTTTCAATAATAGGTCATGGTTGGGGCCTCTAAACACAATCATCTAATGTATTCTGAAGGGCACAATGGTCCAGTGCTGTACTGATGAGCAATCTCCAGGAGTAAAAACCATTTGATTATTTATTTAGCTTAAATACTTTTACTGTGACTGATTTCTAGCTAGGGCCCCATTCACAAAATTCCTGAATATTTAACAATAGGCTTTGACAAGCCAGTTAAGAGTTGGATCAAAAATATCACTGGAAGTACATTGAAAATCTGAAGAGGTATGTCACACAAGGACGCCTCCTTGTGTGCACATAATGCATTTTACTGACCATTCCTTGATGGGATACAGGCAAGAACTCCCAAGTCTTAGAAACAGCCTGTTAAACAAAAATAGCTTCAAGTCCTGGAGAGACTAGGACAGTAAGCAGATTATCAAGACATAGATTTGGGCACAAAGAAGTAAACAGAAGCTCAGTACCACATTAAAGCCAAAAAGTAAGTTACTGAAATTAGAAAGAGAAGGGAGTCTCATTGTATACAAAAATGACACATAACACATATTAGATATCATAAAGGTATGGAGAATTCTATTTATAAAGGTACCTCTCTGTACTATAAATTCTCAACTTCTGTAGACATGTAATTAATTATAAAGTGGCCAGGTATAAGTTCCAAAAATGGCAAAAGTAAGTTTATATAATAGAATAATTAATTTTACTTTTCACTGTTATTGATGAAGTCATCCTGAGCAAATCAATCTTTCGTATGAGTTGACTAATTAATGAGTTCATCATTACTTGCCTTTTATTTATTTCAATACAGTATCCAGCCATGTAATATAAAAAATAAAGACATCTATTGAAGAAGATACAAGATACAAGAAATATTATACATAGGACAATGACACTTCAGTCCCCTTAAAAATAGGCACCTTGGGACCTTACATAGTTCTCCCAATCCCCATCAGCTGCTCTGTCATATTTTTCTGAATCTCGCCTATGGTCTGAAATCTCTTTCCTTTCAAAAATGATTTTCGTTTGGGGAAAACCCAGAAGTCATAGGCTCCCAAAACTGGGCTGTAGGGGCACCAAGTCACCTGGGTGATTTGATGTTTGCCAAAAAACTCTGCACAAGATGTGGTGCATGAGTGGTTTCATTGTTGTGATGAGGCTGCCAATCACCAGTTGCCTATAGCTGCAGCCTTCTAAATCATCCATATAGTTTCTGCAGAGGAATGTTCAAGCTTAATGAAAAATCTGATGCAGATTTGTTGTTCTGTTCATTCAGTCATTTTTTTTAATATAAAGGAGTGTGTTTTATTTTTTATTTTTATTTTTTTAATTTATTTTTTAATCATTATTCAAGTACAGTTTCTATCCTTTACTCCCATTCCAGCCAACCCACCC
>CM052540.1:50938407-51143426 GCA_028533065.1 Trachops cirrhosus | reverse complement strand
GCAACCTAGGTGCCCATCAGTAAATGAATGGATCAAAAAACTATGGTACATTTATACAATGGAATTCTATGCAGCTGAAAGAAAGAAGGAACTCATACCCTTTGCAACAGCATGGATGGAGCTGGAAAGCATTATGCTAAGCGAAATAAGCCAGGCATTGAAAGACAAATACCATGTGATCTCGCCTTTAACAGGAATCTAAACAACAAAACAAAGAAACAAGTAAAATATAACAAAAGACAGTGAAATAAAGGACAGGTTGTCAGGGCCCAGAGGGGAGAGGGGAGGGAATTTCAGGGGAGAAGGGAAGGGTTTACAGGAAAATATATAGAGGATACATGGACAAAACTAGGGGGGTTGGAAATGGGAGTGATGGGTGGGTGGGCTGGAATGGGAATAAAGAATAGAAACTGTACTGAATAATCTACAATAAAAAATTTAAAAAAAAAGACCCACATACATATGCACCAGCATTTATTGTTGTATATGGCACACATCATTATATAATCAAAAATAATACATAAACACATCTTTTCTTTCTCTTGTCTTTCATATATACTCTGTCCTCTCTTCTAAAATTATGAAAAGAAGTGAGGAATGGTATACTCTGCACTAGGGTAGTAATAATTGTGTTATCAACTAAAATAAAATGTATATTTCTGCTGCTAATATTCATATTAGAGGATGCTATTAATAAAGCCAAAATAATGAATTCTACCTTATAGAGGCCAATTTACTAAAGCCCATTCTTCCCTATCACATGCACATATGCACATACGCACACTAACATACACCTTCAGCCCTAGCCAGCCATTTCACATCTGGTGAAATGTGTCAGCAGAAATTTAATACCACTAATGGCAAAGAAATTCATAACAAATGTCTTTGCTGTAATCATTCCTTTAGTAAATGAGGAATATACTTTAAGCTCAATTAATTTTTTAGAAAGATTCTGAATATAGATACATTTCTGTGAGGTCTTATTCTTCTAAGAGAAATGGGCTTATGGTTTATTTATTAGAGATGATTTTCAGATTGCCAGTAACAAACATGAACTAGAAAGCAAGCAATGCACATAAAAAGAAATGTTAATACCCAATATGCACATAAAAATATTTAGCCTCTGCAGAAGGGGCAGAGATGATGACCCTCTTGGCCCCACCCTTCAAGTGAGCCCCAGACTTCTCCAAGCCAGGAAAGACACCAGTGAATTCCAAAACGTATTAAGTACCAGCATCACCCCATTTGATGTTGGTGGGATCTCACTCCTGGAAAATGGAGATGGACTTTCCATCCATGACAAGCTTCCCATTCTCCTCCTTGACTGTGCCTTTGAACTTGCCATAAGTAGAATCTTACTGGAACATATAGACCATGTAGTTGAGGTCAATGAAAGGGTCATGGCAACAATATTCACTTTGCCAGAGTGAAAAGCAGCCCTGGTGACCAGGCGCCCAATACAGCCAAATCCCTTCACTCTGACCTTCACCATCATGTCTCAGGGTTGAGGCTGCCACTGCGCAGGAAGACGTGGCTGCCTGTTGAACAGAAGGAGCAGAGAGCCTCTATTTTAAATATGGGAAGAAAATTATACAAAGTGAAACCAGCTGTTACCTCTTGATTTAGATAAGTAGTTTTGTTTTCTCCATATTTTGACTTTTCTGCAATGGTTCTATATCACTTACATAAATAGAAAATATTTATTTAAATTAAAATGAAATAAAAGTCTAGATATGGATTTCCAAAAAAGCAGTAATGTTTGGATCTTTTTGGAGAGTTCATAGAAAGTTGAGACAGACATCGGTAGCACAAGGAAAAACGATTCTGCTCTTAACCCATGTCTTAAACTCTGGTTTAATCACAGAGCTCGCTGTAAAGGTGGATCTCACTGAAGACCGATTCTTGTGTAACTAAATTACAAATATCTCCCAAACCTTTATCAATGTACTCAAAACACTAGTTTTATATTTTAAGTTGAACACCATGAAAAAGTTTATGTAGCTAATATTTGATGGAAATAGTAGAGAAAAAGAAATAATGGAAATGATAGAACAAAAAAGCATCTCGTGCTAAATAGAAGAAAATTATTTTATTTTTCCTGCTGATTTTGTCATGAAATTTTGCTTATGTGAACATAGTACTCTAGCCAGTATTTTGTTTAAACTAGGCATACGATAACTTCATTAACCTCAGGTTAGCAGTTCATTATATATTATTGAAAAATAAGACATTTAATCAAGACATACACAATGTCTAATAGCTATTTTTTAATGATTTTTTAAAACACATTAGTTAAGAGTATGAGCTCAGGAAACAGACTGTCAGAAGATGCATTCCAGTTTTTCCACTTCCAACCTGTATCACTTTGAGCAACTTGCTCAGCCACACAGCACTCAGAACTGTTGAGATTCAATAATTTAAATAAGCCAAATGCTTAGAACAAAGCCAGGCCCACAGTAAGTTGTACATGGATGTTACCTGTTATTACTATTTGCTGTTACACTCAATATTAACCAACCCATGCTGATCATAGTTGCTCAATAATTTATTAAAGGTTGATGAACTATGAGAATCTATACAAAATAACTTGTAATTTCACAGAAGGATATATATATATATATATATATATATATATATATATATACAAATTTTTATATTGCACGAGAAAGCCGATCATTCAGTTCTGTCACGAAATAGTATTTATTAGTAATACTGTACATATGTATACGTATATTTAGTATACTCTTAGTTTGTAAGAAAGTTGTTCTGTCTGCTTTTAGAAGTCTAAATGGAATATATTCCAAATCTAAACATTTTAAAGTAAACATGTCCATGTTTATAATTTTGCATTTCTGATTACACAAGAAAAAAAGTCTATCTTTTGAAGAACTTTTTTTCTTTCAGCCCATTGTACCGGGTTCTAAACAATGAGCCTGCAGAAAAAGTTAGAATGAAATAAGTCAAAAATAAATTTCATCCAATTCATTTCAGTCATTTCCAAAGCCCAAATAAAATAAGCCCTATGTAAGTAGTGTTAAAAATAAAAAGCTATCAGAGGAGAGTGACAATGTACCACAGTAGAAAAAGAAATCTACATTAAAAGAAGTAAAAATATTTAATATATGATCCCTTCATCCAAGCTTTTGTAAAATGAATAATTTCCAGAGGCACAGTCTTATCCTAGACAAATTCCTTAAGTGACACCATAAATACAGAGCCACTAAGGAAAGGACCACAACCAAGGAGAAAGAAAACAGTTCAACTCAAGGCTGCAGGTGGCTTCTGTGACAAGAGTAAGAGGTTAACTTTCTGATTGACTGGATTTATTTCCGGAATTAGCCTAACATGCCTGAGAAGGAGGAGGGAAGATGGATTTTACCATTGCTTGCTTGCTTGTGCTTCTAGAAGTCTTCACATCCAAAGGAATTTATCGTACATTTCAGAACAGTTCATAATTTAGGTTTCGGCTTCCATCAGTGTGGTGCTTTATAATTTTGTGTTAAACTTTAACCTAAATGATTTTTTAGGTTAATACATCTGAAAAGGAAGCATAGCCATTGGAACTGGAGGTTCTCATTGAAATATTTATTGTATTTATTTGTTTTTGAGGAAATGATCCATTTCTGTTCATCACCTTTCTTCTTAGGACACCTTAAAAATTGCAGTATAAAATCTACACAATTTTTTTAAAAAATGTAATCCTCACCCAAGGATATGTTCGTATTGATTTTTGAGAGAGAGGGAGAGAGAAAGACAGAGGGGTGGGGCGGGGAGAGAGAGACATCAGTGTGAGAGAGAAGCAACGATTGGCTGTCTCCCGTGTGTGCCCCAGCCAAGGATCAAACCTGCAACCTGTGTATGTGCCCTGACCTGGAATCCAGCCCACAACCCTTTGGTGTACAAGATGACACTCCAACCAACTGAGCCACCTGCCCAGGGCTAAAATCTACAAGTTCGTAATATTAGAATGGTAAATTACTCATTTCATTTTATTAAAAGTAATTTTTATATTATTTTGTTTTATTATATTGTTATAATTACTGCTTAAAATCAACTTTAAAATACACAATATACTTTTTAACTGATATTCTATATTAAATAAGACATCAATATACTAAATATATGTTTGGTGTAGAGGTTGCCTACCATTATTTTAAAATATATTTAGAGTTGAAAGAGATTCATTTGGAATTTTAAAACATTGGTCTTTGAATTCAGATAGACTCAGATATATCACTTATTAATGGTATCAGTTGATTCATTCGAATCCCTCTTTTTTCACAGGTAAAAAGGCATTGATAAGACCTGGCTTATACAGTTATAATAAAGATAAGATGAAGAAAATATATAAAATAAATAACATTTCCTAAACACAGGAGAAATATGAGTAATATCTTTTCTTAAAGAGACAGATGTACTTGAACAGTAAAAACTTGACATTTTTGATATTACTACAGGAAAATGTAATTACTGTATATGAGATAAGAGAAAAATTATGAATTGAGGAGATTTTCCACTTCAGAAGATTTTCCTCTATCTATCTGAGGTTATCATCAGTTACAACTCCTAATGAAGGATTATGTTTTTCATTAGTCTCTCTTAAAGTAGGAATATCAAATGAATTTTTATAATGTAAAGGAGGTAGATTTTATCTATAGTATATTATGTTAATTTTGGCCATCTAGTTATTACTAGTCACAACATTATATGTGATGGGAATCCCTCAAGCTATTAAATAACTCATGATAAAAACAGACTAGAGAAAATAAAAAATGACTTATAAAAAAAAAGAAAAATTGTGTCACATCCAGTAGATTTGTCCACAGTATGTTACAGAGTACTAGAACATGGTATGGCTCAAATCTTTGCACATGAGGTTAGTTGATGATTCACTTCAACAATCAGAAATGTCAGTCTTAGTGTGTATCCCTGCTGAGATATAATACTCTCTTCTTGAAGTCATATTGTGAGCCAGAAATGTAATGTTGACTGGCTGGTGATTTGCAAGTGAATAGTCACAAAAAAGAGTTTTTGAATATCTGTAGTCCTATACATTGTGAAAATTATGAGGGAAAGTAAGTAAAACATTTGGCAATATTTATAGTGTAAAGACATGGTAATTGCTGCACATGAATGATAATGCAGAAGAAAATGGTGAACTTGCAGAGAGGAATTAAACAGATTGGCAAAATGGAAATAATTTTAGAAACATTTTATCTCAGGAGGTAGAGAATTGGTGATAAAGACAATGATTCTGGAGTATTTTGTTTTATTCCATCCTTTCCCTTTAGGTAGTATTTTCATTCTTTTAAAAATGAAATAAAAATCATTTGTTAAATGTTATATTTGAAAACCATCCTTTAAATGTGGGAGAACCCATTTATAATGGTTAAAATGATGATTTCAGGAGCTAATTGCCAGGGAAGCCTTTGCTTAAGATTAAAGGTCATTTTGGGCCAAAAAACAAAGAGGACTTCATTTTTGAGGCCTATAGAAAGCAGCAAATGAAAGTTTGGGATCTATATGTTTGCAACCTTGAAAAACAACTAATGCATGGGATTTGGAGCAAAGCCAGAAAATACAACAAAAGGAAAGGTCACATAAATTCCATGATGAGACATTGGGATATGTACATCTGATTGAAACAGCCTGCAATACTGAGCCAGTCAGGTCATATGTACAGTTTGTTAAGTGCATAATAATAGTTTATCCTTTTAACCTCCTCTCCCCATACATGTGAGATTATTACATTCAGTTATTAGTTTAATTATAAAATACCTCTATTTTCACTGCCATTTGTGGCTTTTTACTATTTTCATTTGCTACCCAGTTTTTTTTCTTACTCTGTCCCTGATGAATTACAAACTTTCTTACTCAGATTTTAATTTTAATTAACATTAAGACTTTTAAAAAGTGATCTGCCTTTTGATCTGGCGAGATTAAATGATTCAGGACAGTCAACAGAAGACCAGTGGAAAGAAAAGAAATTTCAAACATTAAAAGGACAAATGAGTTTAACATTATTTCTCAATTCAGTATATTTCTAATATCATGCATAGTCCATTTTCCAACTTTGTGGTAAGAAAACCAAATAATCATGTTACCGTCTTTCATAATACTTTATATACTATGATAGTCACATTATCACATTTAGTCTTCAAAAAATCCTGTAAGTAAGTAAGCAGGAGAAGAAGAAATTGAAGGTGAGAAACGTAATTATGTGTGCCCAGCCCTATCTCCTTTGGCCATATGGTTTCCTAAATTAGCTATCACTTCTTCATTAACAGGGGATGTAAGCCCTGCATTGCTGCATGCGGTTGTGCCACTTTGGCACTCCACAGAGCTTCCCAGCATAGTGGATATTTTACGAGTGTTCCCATAATTCTTTTCACAATATTTAAAACCAAAGTTCAATGGCTGTGGAACTGCTTTGAAAAATGTAAACATTGACTTAACTAAATGATACCTGCTTAGGAATATTCAAACAAAAGAGCTGAATCATACGACAGCATATGTTTTAGAATAATGTTGAGCACACTAATAGGTCTCTACTATTTAACGTGTAGACATTGTCCCTACATTAGCAACTTTCCTTACAAAAATATAAGCAGTGAGGTCAGTAGTAATAAAAAAATATTTTTATTATGCTTAGCTGTTTATTAAGTACCCAGCATAGAAATATGTGCTCCATGAAGAGCAAAATATATTTTATATTTTATAAATTGTTTTAGGTGACAAATAACCCACATATTAGATCAGGATTTTGAAAGCACTTGGCTCTTGAAAAGAAAAGAATAGGAAATTCCATTAGCAAGTTGATGGAGACAAGTACTTCGGCATGCTGCTAGAACATTATGGGAGCTTTCAGCTTTGACTCCTAGGAGATCTATGCTTATAATACTGAGGTTGATGTCAATGTCAGTTTTATACCCATTTTCTCCATACAAATCTACACAATGGAATTTTGGCCTGCAAAAACCCATATGTTATCAGTTCATGGCCTCTTTTATTTCCTGTTTGGATCCACCCTTTGCCCTGTATGTTTTTATAAATCTACACCATGAGTCCCCAGAGAGCTGCTTTGAGAAATAGCTATACACAGAGAATTCACCTTCATAAGGTTTAGTCTTTGTGATTGTCTGTTAGTCAAGGAGTAGACTTGGGGCTACTTACATTTAAGATGCTGTTGCTCAGTCTCTTCTTAATGGAATGCCAGAGCCATTTTCTCTAATGAAAAAATGTCCTTTGTTTAGGAAAACATAACTCTCAATTTGTCTACAGGGACTTTCCTCAGATAATTTTAATATTCTTTAGAATGTTGATAAAATTTCTAGAAATCTAATGTTGCTTTCCAATAGACTTTATGTCATGATGTTATTATCTGTTAGATTTATTCTCCAGTCCTTTAGGAATACTTTAGAGAATGTCTGGATATTTCAGAATAATTTCATTAGCTGTAAAGGCTTTCAAAAGTTATCTAAAACTAATTTTGAAAAATGATTTTTTTGAATTTAGAGGACTTTAGTCTTATCTAGTGTATCCCTGTACGTGTGTGCAACTGAACTGCTCTTAACCTTTAAAAGGAAGCAAACAAAATGAATTACAAGTCTGAGTTTGTTGCCAAAGTTCAGGTTTTCAACTTCACAAGAATCTGTAATCTGAAGTAACCACAACCATTGACATAAGTAATAAAAAAGAAAAAAAGACGACAGCCTCAGTGGATTGAAATTAATGTCATTCAAAGCCAACTCTAAATAACTACATGTGCACTGCCTTGTAAAGTAGTAGCTATTGTCTGGAATCTCTAACAAGCAGTATAGGTGAGCAGGAAAGACATATTAGCTTTTGTTTCTCTCCAGTCAGAAACTTTTCACTTTCTGAACCTCATTTAGCAGATCACTTAAGGTTCAGTGTGGAAACAACTCTTTCTTCCGTTGCCCTTCGTGTTTCTCACTCCAACCAAGGCTGCCACCTAGGGCTGTGCAGGTTATATCTGTGCCAGGCACACGCCAGGACAGGAGGTACGGAGAAGTATAGCTAAACTCCAGTCCCTGATGCACCCCCAATCCCCTACCTTGATGAGGTCCATATTGGTACAGCTGGACATTTCACCAGTTCATGACAATGGGTCTGGGCTGCCTAAACAGGGTGCCTTTCTCAATTTTGCACAAAGGTAACCTAATGACCTGACTCGTGTACCTAAATTTCCCTCTACAGTTTCTCATTCATTCACTCATTCAGTGGATATTAATTGAGAGCCCATCTGTGAAGTTACCAGGCTAAATTTTATGGAAGGCACAAAGGTGAGTTCTGCAGAGGTGAACATTTCATGTTTAGAAATGATAAGGGATTTACATAGCAATAACCATAGCACAAACAGAAAGTGAATTGCCTGTGAAGGATGCTTTCTGTGCCTCAGCTAACATTACCCTGTTCTTTCTGGTTCAGAACATTCAACTCAAGCTCTTTTCCCACACCATGTAGGAATTTCAAGAGTACCCCTCTATGCCCCAAATTTAAGTTAATTACTAAGGGTTTGTGAACTTAAATTCACTTTTGCCTCCCAGTTTCTGCTCTCTCTGGATTTCATCTCATACATGTTTCATTTCCTAGAGTTATTCCCTTCTTTCTGCATCATGCCATCCCTTTCCTTGATTTATGTTAAAACAAAATAATACAAAACACCCAAGGCATTTATGGGTATAGAAAACAACAGTTGTTTTTTAAGTTGTTTACTACTTAAAAGTAAATGTTAGATATTTGTAACCAAGAATATTTTCCAGGCCACCTTTCTCTGGGCCCCTGCTGTGTTACACCTCCTACTCATTTTCTTCCTCCCTGCGTTCTTTCTCTGCCTCACATGTCTCTTAATTTCTTTAATAAATTGGTACAAATTTCCCTTTATTATATCCCTCCCAAACAAGCCTTTGGAGCCTCAGTTCCTATCTAAGTAGCCCAGTAAAAAAAATTACTTCTTAAGAATTAATTAATAAAATAATTTTTTCACCTTGTTACAGAGCAGTAGAGATAAAATTGTTTTGTGACTTTTTAAAAGAATAAGTTTTCTTTGGGATGGCATTTAAACAGGACCTTGTGCGTTCAAAAGGATGAGAACTTTTCAAAGAGAATCGATAGCTTGAACAAGGGCACTTAGAACCTTACAGGAAACAGCCAGTGGTTTAGTTAAAATGGAGTGAGGACTAACTGGTAGAGGAAGAGAGCTAGAAGGGGAGAAATGGGGAATACAACATAGAGACAGATCACAGACAGCAGTATATTCCGGGCCAGATCTTTAGGAAAGCCTGAGAGCTTTTAAGTATCTTAATTAGGGAGTGAGGTGATCCAATTTGCATTTTTTAACTATGAATCTAACAAGAGTGAGCAGGATAAATTTTGTCAAAGGTTAAAATTTGAGGAGGATAGACTGGTCAAGTAAACCAGTGGGGAGGCCCGAGTGATTTAAGCTACCGGGGGAATGGAGAAGAGGGACGGAGACATTTCCATTGTAGAATCAGCAAGGCCGGGTAACTGATCATTTACGGATGGTGAGGAGGACAAGTAGTAGAAGTTGTGTCAGGAGATGTATATTGATAAAGTGAGAAAATAGCTCATTGTTGGGTGCTTATTTTTTCTAGCGCCAATGGCCATCTAGGTAGGGATGTCCAGCAGTCAAGTGGAAAGGTAGAACTGAAGTTTGGAAGAAGAGTCAGGTATAGAGATATAAATGGGAATATTATCCCCATAGTAAAAAAAATCTTTGCTTTCATCTTTACAGGCAAGCAAAGTGTCATACTCTAAGTAATCTACAAAATCAACAATATCTTCTTCTTCTTTTTGGAGGGTGGGGGCGGGGGATTTCAAAGGTATTTTATTTTACATGTGACTTTCAGGGTAACAAAAGTTAAACTGGTAAGATGCCCCAAAGTTATATCAGTTTGTTGATAGCTACATAGAATTTTCTCCCTCAAAGGTCAGGCTTTGTCTCTTTCTTTCACTCATGATCTCTGACAGTGTCTTTATTTAGATTTTACCATTTTGGCTACTAGCCACACTCATAGTGAAAGCAAAAGAATGGGGATACTCTTCAATCCCAATACTCTAGGAAAATCATATTTCGCTATTAAAATTAATGCCTTGGCTGGTGTGGCTCGATGGATTGAGTGTCGGCCTGCAAACCAAAGAGTTGCTGGTTCAATTCCCAGTCAGAGCACATGCCTGGGTTGCAGTTCAGGTCCCCCGTTGGGGCGGCATGTGAGAGGCAACCACACACTGATATTTCTCTCCCTTCCTTCCCCTCACCTTAAAAATAAATAAATAAAATCTTTAAAAAATAATTCAAGCTGTGGGTAGGATGTCAGCAAAATAGATCAAATATTATCCACGGTTAGACTTTTCCAGTACAGGAAAAGGAATAGCATATGTTTAAAACTGAATTAGACAACACATTTCTTTACACTGACAATCTTATACAATTGTGTTAAGTCTGGGAACTACTTGACATAGCCCAGATTAGACAAATTGTTTTGGCAGTGGGAATGATCTTCATATGCATGCTTTTACATTTTATTTATGAAAAGACTAGCTAAAATGCACTCCAAATTATTATCACTCAAATAGTCATTTTGCATATTAACTTGGCACTACAAAATGACATATGGAACCTAGTGTTTGATGGTGATTACTTAGGCATAATTGGAAATATGAATTAGATCCTAGTTCAATCATGAACTAATTTACTTAATCCGACAACATTTCTGAAGCTCTTACTACACGCAAAACACTGTACTAATTTCTAGGGAAAGATTCAAATCTAATAGCAGTGATTACCCTGGCTCTCAAAGAATTTAACCCAACGATACAGTAGGAGTCATCCAAAGAGAACAAAAAGAAGTCAGGGTTTAGAAAGAGAGAGAGCTGAACTGCAATGAGATTTAATGACATTCATATAAACCTTGCATTCACAGAAACTGTTCTGAAAAAAAAATACTTATTTGTATCCTGAGAAAATAGTTGAAAGTGAGGTAAAAGTTTATCTTAGTAATTTTTGTAATAACAGCAAGTTTGGAGCAAAGTAAATGCACGACTGCAGAGATTGCTTCAAGTATGACATATCTAACAGATTATTAAACAACCATTGAAAATCATGCTTTTGAAGTTCAAGTGTTATGATATAATACTAAGTAAAAAGTAAGTTAGATAAAATTTACAATTTGATATCAAGTTTAGATGTATATTTGTATGTTCTTTTCAATATACTCTTCTACAATTTTTTCTTCAAGAAAGATATGAGACCTTCACATTTTTTTAAAGATATCTGGAAAATATCAGTCATATATTCATCCAAAATGCTTATTACACTGGATAAGTACATACATCAAACTAAGTAATTTTGTAGGTCTTAATTTCAGCTTTATATTTTTTATAGATTTAAAAAACCTTAATATTTTTTTCTGAAATTGTCATTAAGATAACATTAATTTTAAACTTAAAAAAATCTGAATGCAGTGAATATTTTGACTATATATTCTGTAATTAAATAGATTTGCTTAAAGTAGAACTTTATTTTGGGATTATATATTCATAGAAATATAATTAATCTGTTACTTTTCCTTTAAATGGAATGTACCTGGTTTACACAAGTTACCTAATCTCATTGGGCCTCAGTTTCTTCACCTGAAAGGGAGAGTTGAGAGCGTTTAGCACCATTCTTAGAACAGAATGATTGCTCAGTAATTTTTAAAATCATCATCTTCATCACCACCATTTACCTTGTGGGGTTTTTGTTGACTAAATCCTTTATACAGGCAAAGTAGATACGTATGTATACACACAGAATCTAAGTCCGTTTCTTTCATCAACTTTTCTATGGGGCTGCTTTAAGTGGCCCTCCAAAATCTCATTTGGTACATAGCATATGCCTTTATATAGGCACTTTTCCTGTCTGCATCTTTGTCCCTGTAATGTGATTCTAAAGCTGGTTATATGTGGCATCAAGTAAGCAGAGGGTGAAAAGGGACTAATAAATGAAAGCAATATATGTGGCCAATCAGACAGTCCAGTGAAGGGAAATGGCTGTTCTCCAACTGATGGCAACAGGTGCCATCCTGAGAATAGTCCCTCTGATCTTGGAAAAGTGAAGACTGTAGTAATAGGGACCTAATAAAAAAGGCAATTTCCTTGATATGAATCATGATGGACGTATCTCCCAGTAATAGCTTTCTGCTTTTCTGAGGATTTTTTTCCCTAGGAGTAGTCAATGAAGAATAATATGCCTGCAAATTAAAGCAGAAAGAAACAAGTTCCATTCACTAGTTTATTAAAGATCTCTAAAAAATTGATGCATCCAAAACCAAGTTAATTGGAATAGGAATGTGTTTCTTAGTTGGATGTTGTCACCATTTTATCTACAGCACAAGGTGGGGTAAAAGTAGGTTTGCAGTTGTTCATATGGAAAATAATATAATAACTAATAAATAACAACACAAGAATAAACTCTTTCATGCCCTCACAACTGTAAACCTACTTTTCCCCACCCTGTACATTTACTCACATACTCACTCACTCACTCACTCATTTACTGTTGTTCAGTTACAGTCGTCCCACCTTTTTCCCCATTGCCCTCCCCTATGCTGCCCCCATATATATTTATTTCTCAAGACATTATTCCAGTATAAGTAGATTTTTATTCATTAAATTTTCTGGGAAATTTGAAAAATAGAATAGAAGTCTGAACTTGATTGTAAAGTGTCACTGTAAGTCTTAAACTTGCCATGGTCTGAGTGTCCTTGGTCATAAAAAGGAAATCATTTGCATCCATGAAGCCTTGCTGTAAAATGTAGATGAGATAATGTATATTAATATCAGGTCATTGATGACCAGTTAGTCTTCAATAAATATTTATATCTAGCTTCTTTTTTTCTTTTTTATGCTTTCTTTTCTCTCTTCTTTCTTTCGTTCCATATTTCCTTCCCTCCTTTCTTCCTACTTCCCTTCCTTATTTTACTCCTTCACCATTAATTCTTCCTAACTGTGAATGTTATAGATTATTAAAATGTATATATACCTTCATTTAAATGTCTTCATTACTTTTGAGGGAAAAATCTTTAAATCAGAACGAGGTTTTTTCGTTATATTTTTTGGCCATTCTTTTACATGTTATTCACCTCTGAAAGAGTTGTTGACTAGTGGCTTTAGGATATATTGTCAGTGGTCCTCAGCTGAAATTTCAACATCCATTCAAGACACATGTATTGAATACCAGGCCCTGTATTAGTCTACTGAGAGAGACAGATGTGTCAGGAATGTGTGGAAAGATATGCTAATTAGCTTGACTGGGATATAGGTATATCAAAACCTGTTTTTAACATAAATATATACAATTTTTATTTTAAAAATATCATAAAACCACTTTGAAAAGTAAAAATGCATTAAATGAAGTATAATTAATGCTATAGAAGTATATGTGAGGTCAGTTAGTTGGTGTTTGAGTGAGAGAAAGCCATCAGAACTGTCTCTAATATGAGGTTGTATCATGTTAGGCCACTTAAATATCTTTTTAGCTATTTTGTTTAAAATAGCTTGTCACATAATTGTATGTTGTTTAGTATAATTGCATTGTATTTGATTTTTTAAAAAAGTATGCAAGGCAATGCTTTATTTGACTCAATTCTGATATAAAATAAAATGAAAATTTAACTTCAATAAACTAGTAGTAAGCTGGCAGGGGATAATGTTTTAATCCCATCTCCAACACTTGCAAGTTGTGTGACTTTGAAAGTGGATAATTTCTCAGGCCTTATTTTCTTATCTATACAATAGGGATAATAATAGTACCTACTTCTTAGATTTTCATGAGGAATAAATGACATAATATACATAAAATCCTTGCCACATAGTAAAGAGTTCAGTATAGGTATAGCCATTATTAGTATTATCATTGTTTGACTTCAACATCTGTATCTCATTAGTGCCATTTGCTGTCATGATTGCACCATGAAAATTAGTCAAAGAAGAAAACTGCTTCCAACACTTGGCTATTGTAAATTGTGCGGCTATGAACACTGGGGTACGTAGGTTCGATTGGTATTTCAGGGTTCTTAGAATACATATAATTCTAGCAGTGGAATTGCTGGGTCAAAAGGCAGATACATTTTTAGTTTTCTGAGGAAATTCCATACTGTTTTTCATAGTGGTTGTACCAGTCTGCAATCCCACCAACAGTGTCCTAGGATCCCTTTTTCTCCACAACCTCTCCAACACTTGTTGTTTGCTGCTTTGTTTATGAAAAAACTATGGTACATTTACACAATGGAATTCTATGCAGAAGAAAGAAAGAAGGAGCTCCTACCCTTTGCAACAGCATGGATGGACCTGGAAAAAAATATGCTAAGCGAAATAAGCCAGGTGGTGAAAGAAAAATACCATATGATCTCACCTTTAACAGGAACCTCTAATCAACAAAACAAAGAAACAAGCAAAATATAACCAAAGACTCTGAAATAGAGAACAGGCTGACAGTGTTCAGAGTGGAGAGGGGAGGGAATTTCAGGGGAAAAGGGGAAGGATTTACAGGAACAAGTATAAAGGACACATGGACAAAAACTTGGGGCAGGTAGAAATGGGAGGGAGGTGGGGAGGGTTGGGTGGGTGGGCTGGGATGGGAGTAAAAGACAGAAAATTGTAATTGAACAACAATTAAAATAAAATTTAAAAAAATTAAAATAAAAAACTGCTGTAGTTCGCTGCTGAAATCTAAAAATATATTCTCAAGATTTTCAATAATTACAGATCATATTTGCTGACCTTTTACTTTGTACCAGATGCCATCCAAAATATTTACATATATCCACTCATTTAATACTCATACTTGTCTGTGAAGTCAGCATTATCAACTTTACCATCTCACAAATAAAGAAAATAGGATGCAAAGGAATTAAGTAATATTATAGGAGCTATATTCTGAACTCAAGCTATCCAACCCAAAGTCTCCATGCTTAACCACCTGCATTATAATATATTGATTTGTAATAGGTAGAGAGAGGTGGGAATTTTTTCATATTTCTTTCAATTTTTCACCTTTCTCAATTGTAGATTATATTTGTGTCTTAGCCAGCTGAATTATGTCTTCAGTAATGATTTTTCAATAAAGCCTACTTTCTGAGCTAACTCATATCTAATAAAGTATGTTGTGTTAATGCATAAAAAGAAATTGCTTCAAGAAAAAAATAATTGAGTTAAAATATATTTGGAAAAAAAATTGTGAATTTGAAAAAAGATAGTACAAATTTGGAGCATAGTCTTCTAACTTTTTAAATTTGTGGAAGAAAAGAATGGTGGCCACTTCATACTTGTTTCTTTGTAACCTAAAAATGTTATAAGGACATTTGTTTGGGTTGATTCTGTCACCTTCATCCTCCTCCCCCTGCTCTCCTCCCCTCCCCCCTCCTCCCCTCCCCTTCCCATCCCTCCTCCACCTCCTCCTTTCTTTTTCTCCTTTGTAGAATGCACACTCAGAGCTTTCTCAGAAACATGCTTTCAGATAAGTTTTTTCCATTATTGAATATTTTAGTTTTCTTCTATTTGTTTTAGTTTTGTTTTGTTCTGATTTCTCAAAAACAACAGAAATTTTTAGGCTGAAACTAAACTTTCTATTTATCAGTTTCACTTAGAAACAGATTCTAAATTTGTTTTTTTCTATACTTCACTGATGTTTCTGTATGTCAACTTTATTACTTTCAAAGTAGATTTTTATTTAGTTATTATAATTCTAGTTTCTTTTAACATTTTAATCTCTACTCCAATGTCCTTTTAGGTACCCTATTGTTTTCTTATTTACTTTTCTCTCTTTCATTAAATTTGTGAATTCTTATATTTATAATCACTTTAATTTTATTATTTCTTTAAATAATTTTTAGATCCTTGGCCTTTTGTAATCTTTTGGAAAATTAACTCTTTCCTTGGTTATGCAGAATATCTCACAAGTCTGAATTATTCAATCAGAGAAATATTATCTAGAACCAACTGTTTTAAAAACAATGTTATTTTTGTCTCTACTTTTTACAGTTGTGACACTGTTCTGTGTATATATACTTTTTTATTTAATATATAAACTATGCCAGTAAGTCCATAGCATTAGCCTAGAGAATAAGCAAGAGCATTGATGTTCAAATAACTTCATAACAAATATTAAGTTCAAACACAGAAATAATAAATGATTCTAGAATTTCTAGTTAAACACTGAACGCATGGCAAGTCCATACATCTCTCAGTCTTAAAACCGTAAGACTAACTCCTAGTGTAATTTATTATATCTCATAAATGCTCACCTAATATCTTTTATTTGACTGATATGCCCTCATTTTTCTTACACCTTACTATGCTCTCGTAATACCCTATGCTTTCCTCTATCATAACATTTATCAAAATAGCAATTTAAAAAGTGATGTTGTAATTAGTAGTTTAATACCTATCTCCCATCTTAAAATGCAATTTCCATAAAGTTTAAGTGCAGGTTGGTCTTGCCCTTTTATTAGTTTTTCTCCTTTTCATGGACCTCAGAGGCCAAAAGTATGGCTTTATCAGATCCCTCTAAAGGATGACACATTATCACCATTGGTTGATTTTATTAATCCATTCACCCATTTATATATTTCTTTTTACTTTCATTCCCTATTCTCATTGCTGTCCCTCCATCATTAGACAATCATTCTCACATGTTTCATTTGTACATATTCTTGTCGCTTACTATTTTTGCTCAGCATCAATTTAAAATTTTACCCATATTGTTGAGTATACATTGTGTATTGCATCTGTCTGTCTTACCATATTCTCTAGTATGAAACTAGCACATTTACCTAGACAGCACCTAACTCTTCACTAACACAAACAACCTACTGATGAACATCCTTGTCTATGAACCCTTTTGGACATGAGTGGCGTTGCTGGGTCATAGTCTGTGGATATTCTTTGTTTGCCAAAGTACTCTCAGATTGTCCTCCAGAATGTCTGTCACAGTCTGTAATATCTATAGGAATTTAATGAGGGCTCTTGTATCACTGCCAATACTTGGCATGATTCAGTTTTCTAATTTTTGTCAATACAATGAGTAAAAAGTGATGTCAGTGTTTTAATTTCCATTTCTGTAACTACATGGATTTGGCCATCATTTTGTTGATTGTAAGGTTTTTCTTCAGGGGGGTTTCCTTTCATTTATGGAATGGCCATTATCTTTTGCTTATTTTTCAAGTGATTTTTTATCTTTTTCTTATTAATTAATGGGAATCTTGTTAAATTTAGACATTCGAAATTAAATTTTCTGTCCTAATTTGTCATAATATTTTGAACTTTTCCATTTAATTTTTAGTGAATAAAGTCTTTATTCTTATTTTATAAAATCCATTATTTCTTTGCCTTAGTGTTTGTGCTTTTGGAATTTTGTTTAAGAAGTCCTTCCTAATATCTAGGTCATAAAGATTTACTCTTACATTTATAATTTTACCCTTATAGTGTAGTAATTAAGACAAATGATACTGCAACCCACAGTATTTGAAATCACAATCTTGGCTCCTTCACTTACTAACTGGGTGAATTTGAACAATTTAACCTCTATAACCTTGTTATTGTATATAAACTAAGGTAATAATATCAGTGGAATCAGGATTATGTGAGAATTGAATGAGTTAATATATGAAAAAGCATTTAGAAAAATACTTGCATGTATATATGTGTACCTATTCTGATAAAAATGCTTATATATATGTTTATATAAATATATATTTTTTAATGAGTTTGTTTTATTTTATAAGGTATTCTTTGCAAGTTCATGTGGGATTTTCTACATAGACAATTATGTTGTCTGCAAATAGAGATAGTTTTATTTCTTTAAATTTAAATTTTTTTTCATTGGATTTTAAATAATTTCTTTAATTTTAATTGCTCAAGTACAGTTTTCTGCCTTTTATACATATATATTAAATATGTATATATATTTGCATATATGTATGCCTTATATATACTATATGTTTATATATGCATATATACATGTTTCAGTAGCAATGCAGCTTTATTTTCTACATATTATAATTCATTTTATTAATGCCATATACAAAAAAAATCATTCATATCATTGATTTTTGAGGCCAGTTATCAGATATGGAATTTTCAGCTATTCAAAGATGGGTTAGTAAACTCACAACTGAGTTTTATTATTTCATTTGGATGTTTTTTAAGCCAGAGCCAGAGCCATGCTGGTTTTATTACTATTGCTTTTATGTTATATCTGAGGTAGCAAATATCTACTTTTTGCTCTCGTTTTCAAGGTATCAACTATTTGTATTTTTTCTTTTACATAAATTTTATTTTATTTTTTACTTTGTTTTTTTTTGTTGTTGTCAACACTAATGCAGATATCCCCATTTTCCCCCTTTGCCCGCCTCCCCCGAACCCATCCCCCACCTTCGCTCTGACCATCACCACGCTGTTGTCCATGTGTCTGGATTGGGCATGCTCTTCAGCAGATCCCTTCACCTGAGAAGAATAGCACTGAGTTGTAAAAATCATCCAGATGAAAATTTTGCTTATTATTACTTTTAATTTTTCTATTAAATTTCAGGGAATTAAACTTACTTTATTTTTTAGTAATCCCAAATAAGAGCAAGGCACAAAACACTATTTTTTTAGATTTTTTATGTTCTTTATTAGGGAAAAAAATGTTGCTCCTTGGATATCTTAGGCACTCGTGGTTAAGTTAAAATTCATAGATACTGTATAATTTATTATTATTAAAATTACATGTTCACTTTGAATAATGTTGATGTTTCACTCCCTCTCTTCTCCCTCCCTCCCCCTCTGTCTAAAAATAAATTAATTAATTTAAAAAAACTTGTAAAAGTGAAATTCTAGGAATAACACCAATTTTAAAAATTAAAATGTAATTAACACCCTGAAGCCTTCATGTGTTATTTCCTGACCTGAAATGACTCCAGCCCTCTTAGAAGTAATTACTATCCTAGCATTTCTAATCATCACTCCTTTGCTTTACTTTATTGTTTTACCAACTAACCTCCAAATAATATCTTTTTCTGTAAATGAATGTAATTATATTTTGTATATTTCTTGTGCCTAATTTCTGCCACTCTGTGATAGTAAGATTGTACCATGTTCTTAGGTATATAGTTCATCCATTTTTACTGATATTTAGTATCCCATTGTACATTTATTTATGCATTTTACTCTTGATAAATAACTGTGGTTTCTAGGTTGGATTGATTGCCAACAATGCTGCTAGGAAATCTGTGCATGTATCCTTATGTACATACACATGAATTCCTAAGAGGCAATTGCTGGCTCACAGAATATACATGTCTCATCCACTTTACTGGCTGATGCCACACTCTTCAAATAAAGCTTGTACCAGTGTTTTAAAGTTCTACCTTTGGTAGCCTGAGTCCTCAAATGTGATAGGCATATATTAACTAGTTTATTTACTAGAGTATAACCAAATTCTCTCATCAAGGAGAAATGAATTTTTGTCTTTACCCTTCGTCAACCAAGATGATTCAATATTTTAAATATGACTCTTGCAATACCCCACATTCAGATACCAATTAAGGAAATAAATTTCTAATTAATATCAAATTAAATTAAAAATCAATATTAAAAATGAGGCTATTGGCACACTTGTTACAAAGCTCAAATGCCATCACAAGGTTTCCCTCTAGTTTCCTCTCCCTCCTTCCCTTTCTTCTTCTTTCCTTCCTTTCCTGTCCTCCTTTTCTCACTCCGTCCCCTCTCTCACCTCTGTTCATTGTGTTGAGGAAGGTGACTACTGAAATGACATCCAGAGTACCATCTTCCCACCATAGCAACCCATTCCAAAGAAACAAACTCTCCTGTATGTTTTGGTGGGCAAGTCCCTTGGTGGTATATGTTAGCCTCTCTGATTCACACACCCTTCATGACTTGTGAGGGCTGTCTAGGAGCAGAGCACCCAGACTGGTCACCTCCCCAGAATGCATGGAGTGGCTCTCCAAGGAAACAACACCTGTGGAAATGCTTAATTTGTTCTTACCAAGGAGTTATTTGTTCACTTACCTCTTTCCTCCCTTGAAGAAGTCTTTCATCTAATTCCCATTGTCCAACAGGGCAGTTAGTATGTAACAGGTGTTCAGCAAGGGTTTATTAAATGAATGAGAACTTTTTTTAAAAAGTCTCTTTTTTATTATCTGTAATATAAAAGGTACTTTATAAGAACCCATCTTGATATCAAGGGGAAATGACCTAAAATTGCATAATTTGACATTTCTTTGACCAGATTTTTCCTTACAAAATACATTTGATATATATTCTTATAGTTATTTCTGCAGAATATATAATTTTCCTTATTTCAGCTTACTTGGAAGCAGCTTCTTTGGTGCTGTCATGGCAAATGAATGTTTCCTAAACTGTCACGTGGCATCCTTAGAGAAACTGAAATTGCAGCACTGAATTCTGCATGTGTCAAATAGTACCAGATGCCACAAAGTCACATGCAGATGTTTTACATCTACAAAATTATAGTAACAGTTGGGTTTCTTTATCTGAATATTTCTGCTTAGAAGGGTTAGGTAGCCTAGCAGGCAGTGGAAACTGAAACCTTCTGTTCAGCCATAGGGCAGAAACGATGCAATCAGCCCCATCAGATGCTCAGTTAATACGCACAATCTCATTGCAGAAGGGCCACTTCAGTGAATGTAGAAGTCAGAGCACAGTGTGCTCACTGTTGGCCACTCGAGGCAAGGAGATTGGCAGGTGCAAAGCTAACTCTGACCTAGTTGAATGAATTACAGAAGCTGGCCAAATGGGAGAAATATTCCAGGATCAAGGTCAGTCATTTCCCAACACATTCTGCAACTGAAATGGCTGTGATGGCAGTGGAAAAGAATGTAGGACCTCAAGCAGCCTTTGGCTTGACTAGCTTGCAACTTTTGTTTCTGACTCACTCCACAAAGATACCATTGTGCTTTGTGTACATTTTGCCCTGTCTCTCAGGAAGGACTATCTTTTCCTCCCCCATCCACCTGGAAAGCTCCTAGTCATCTATCAAATGTCAGCTTATGGTTTATCTCCTCTATGAAGTCTTCCTTAATTCTCCTGGGTAAGCATGGATGTTCCTTTCACACTGGGTTCTCCAGAACCTTATGCATGACTTGTGAAAGATGGTATCTCATCTTATTATGCAGTGCATAGTATAATTGATTGTTAATATTTAACTTCTTACTGCAACTCCAGGAACAGGATAAAGATTCAATAGATATTGGTGAGCAAACCAGATACAATTCTCCCCATTTTACTGATGAGGAACCTGAATCATAGAAATGACATTTAATTTGCTCAGAATCAATAGTTTTTGAATGTCAGGATTAAGCTACAAAGCAGATCTTCTGACTTTAGCCAGAGTCCCTGTCAAGCCTTGAATTCTCCCACAGACTAAGGATCCTTGCCTCTGCGCTACCAGCTCTTTAAAATGCAGATAGGCCAGTTCCAATATTCTCTCTAACACCTTAATGCCAGATCTTTTGCTCTTGTTGGCAACTCCCGGCCTCCTCCTTTGTCTTCCAACTATATTTCGAATCTTGGATTTCAGGTTTCTGGGTACACAGGACAGAATTTTCCTGGGTTGCCCTTAGTGATCCTGCCGCATCTTCAAAGCCCAAAACTTCAGTATGTGTCTCTGCTAATGGCCCCACTTCCCTTTCTGAAGACACCTGATGCCCCAAGCTACGGCAGCCCAATGGCCTTTTCATTTCTTTGCTGCTCCTTATGGATTGATAGTTCTACATGTATTATGGATTGAAAATAATGGCTACTGCTAATAATTCTTAATATTTCTGACTGCTTGCTTTGTTCCAGGCATAGTATTCAATAAGGACAATTTTGTTTGATTCTGAGAAGAAAGTTATGACATACAACTAATGTTATCTATACTTTACAAAGGATGAGATTAAAGCTGATAGAAGTTATGTAACATGCCTCCTGTGACACAGATAGTAAATTTTAAGTGGATTTTAACAAAATAGTCTAATTTCTGAAGAGTGTGTAACCCTACATTTGCAATTTCCAAAAAATCAACTGTTGTACAGAGTAGCCAATGACCATGTGCATAACACAATGGAGAAAAGATAGGAGGTGAGGCACACCCTCCACCTGATAGATGAGACGCTCAATTAATTCTGGCAGAATAAAGCTTTCACCTGCAAACCCTAATTTGGGTAACTTTATAAAACTGAGAATGCTTTAGTAGCTTTATCTACATGCAGTAGGAGCAAATATTTGTTTGTAAAGCACTCAAAAGTTTTCAAGATCACTTTTATCCATGTGGTTTAGTAGAGGATTTGAAAGGAAATATAGTTGCCTTCCAATGGCTATAATCATGTGATTCTGTTCCTAACTTTCTAGATATAAATACAAATTTTCTTTTAAACAACTACAACTTATCAGTAGTTAGAACAGTGCTAATCTTCTGTCGCATAATCTGGAGTTTACACTTGTGATGTTTCAAGCCTGGGTGAACACAACACGCCTGCCACGACTCTCAAGGCCCTTGGTTTCTCCATGCTACTCTCTTCTTCCCACTCTCTGCACAGCCAGATCTTCAGGTACTCAAAAATGCCACACTCCCTTTTGCCCTGGATACCATAGAAGCTGTTCCTTCGGTTCCCACTCCCTGCTAGCTCTGCTCTACTCAATTCAAATTTTGAATAGAAGCAGATTTCTCAAGAATCTCTTCTCTCATGATAGGTTTGTTCCACTATTGTATGCTTCCTTGGTATCCAGCTCTCCTTCTTAACACTCACAGCACCAATAAGTACCTGTTCAGTGCTCACCTTCTGGGCTCTTTCACTAGTGGGTGCTCAGTGATTATTTGAAAAATTAATGATTGAAGGCATTTCCATTCTGAAGCCAGTGTTTTAGTAACCATTATCAAAACAAGACAATATAAAGCAAGTACATTTTGGTTTAGTGAGTGAGTTTGGCATTTGCAATAAGGTATGCCCTTCCTTTAGGATCTGGCTCAGTTGCCATGATCATCACTATGTTGCCTATAACTATGGTACCTGGGACTGTATATAGTAGAAAACTCAACTCAAAGTGTTTACTTAAAATGGAATTCATTGGCTCACCTAGTGGGAAAGCCAGAAGGCACAGCATGTTTTGAGGAATCTGATCTACCTCACCCCACAGACAGCAGCCGTCTTCGCCCCCCAGTCTGTTCCCTTGTGGTTGTGGGGTGGTTTTAGCTGCATGCTTCCTCAGCCACATCCAATGGAAGAGAGTAAGAGAGACTTTCTGTTCTGTGAATCTCTCCTAAAAGTAGGAAAACATCTTCAAATAACTAGACTCACTTCCCTTTGTATCCTGTTGACTCTAATATAGCCACTGTGCCTATTTCTGAAATACTTTCTGTGACTGAGAAAAGCTCATTGGCTTACAACCTGGTTCTTGGATCACCCACTGACATGGAGAATGTATCTCATGATTGGTTTTCTGGGCATCCTAGTCCTGATTCCAAATGGCTAGAGATGAGAGGGGAAAGGTTCACTACTACCACATGCTCAAAATTGTACCAATATTACTCTCACATTCTGATTTAAAAAATTAAAGATTATTCAATGTCATATCTAAATCAAGATTCATTCTGGGAGAAAGTTGGAACTTCTCTTTACAAGAGAAAAATACAGGAAACCTTTGTGACTCCACATCCTCCTTGATTAGTCAGAGGCAGAAGTCGTAAGCAGGACAAGGAAGGGAGTGAGGTCTCAGGGGTTTCTAAATAAATCAGTTTCTTAGCACATCCCAGCACCCCTCTCATATTCCAAAGAACACCTTTAACACCAACAGGATGGAGAGATCTTGACTGGTCACTCAAGCTGTTGAAACAAAACAAAGTTTAAAGGTCTATTTATGGAACATTTGAATAGCATTACATTTTAAAGGGGCATAAAATTATTGGTTCTTCCATGCTGAAGATTTACTTTCCATCACTCTTTTTGCATGTGATGTTTTGGAGATCTAAATGAACTCTAAGGTTAAAAATGGTCTTCTTTTCTGAGGATGACTTTTTTTTCTGTCTTGGATTGTAGCATTCCCTTCTGTTTTGTCCTCCATATGTCCTCATAAATATAATTCTGGCACTGGAATCCAGATAGCGCTTCCCAGCACTTGCATACTCAGCATTAAGCCACTAAGATATGAGATCATATTAGTTCTGTGCCATTTAACCATTTCACATTCCTTTAACAAAGGAGAATTGAGTACCTACTATGTGTGAGACACTGTACAAAGTGCCTCAAGCTGTATGTGACACATGCCTTACCTTGAAAGAGCTCACAATGGCATTGGGAGAACAAGCAAGCAAAATATATACAGCAGAAAATAACTACCAAAGGCAGTGAATTGACGAGAGGTTGCTTGCATGGTTGAGAAATGCTTTAGGAAGGGGTACTTGAGCTAGGATGTCAAATGGATATGGTTTGATTTGGATTGATCAGAGACGGTCAGCATTTCAGGAAGAGAACAGAAGAAAAAATTCAAGGAGGTAAGGCTGAGAGAGGTGCTCAGGAAATACTGAATATAGGTACAGCTAGAGGGAGTTGAGAATTTCTGCTGAGAAATGATAAACTCTCAACTTGGAAAGAAAATCTGCACCTGATGACAGAGGTCCTAGAATGGTCTATTTAAGAACTTTGAATGTTTTTACTGAAGAAGGGCAAGCCAAATGAAGATGTGGGGGTCATATTTAAGGAACAAAATAATGAAAGTTATGTCTGTGGAAGATCCCTGTGAAAAGACTCAGCCAGGAGAGAGCCAACATTGGAGAATATTATTATAATGCTTTTATATCATGGAAAGGATTTGAGTATGGAGATGGGAAAGAGATTAGTGAACAATAAAGGACTGGGTGACCAGGGCTTAAATTGTTAATCTTTATGACTATACTACTCTTAATGCATTAATAAAGTAGGGATATATAAAGGGAGTGCCAATGGAGTTCCCAGCCCTAGTTTCATATGAGAAGTGCCTGCAGAGGTTTATTATTATTGTCGTTGTTGTTGTTGTTATTATTATTATATTTTATTAAGTGTGCTATTACAGTTGTTCCAATTTTTCCCCTTTTGTCCCCTCCACCCAGCATCCTCCACCCCCACAGGCAACCCCCAGACCATTGTCCCTGTCCACAGGTCATGCCTATAAGTTCTTTGGCTACTCCATTTTCTATACTGTACTTTACATCCCATGGCTATTCTGTAACTACCTATTTGTACTTCTTAATCCCCTCACCTCTTCACCCATTCCCCCACACATCCTTCCCATCTGGTACCGTCATAATGCTCTCTGTATCTATGATTCTGTCTCTAAAGGAGTTTATCATCACCAAACCATTATTATATGAAATGTTAAAGGGATTTATTTAAGAAAAAGAAAATCAAAACTATGAAAATTTTAGAAAATGATAATAAATACATATTGTCTATTAAAATTGAATCTAAAAAACAAAGTAAGCAAACAAGAAGAACAGAGGGTTTTTTAATACTCATATTTGTGCCCCTTCTGAATAATTTGTCTTAATTGGAGGTGTTAGCATGGGTATTTTTTAAAAGCAAACTATGTTAGGGGTTAAGAACCACTGGGGAAGATGATGGTGAGTTCAATTTCTGTGAAAATCCTCTCTCCTGTCTGTAGGCTATATTTTATTGGAATTTTTAGAGGGAGAGAGACAGTGACTAAATGAAGGACATGTTCTGCTTCTGTCGTGGTTGATGGAGTCCAGGAGCTGGAGAGGTGTTCCCTTATTTTGAAGCATGTTTCGGAGCTTCACTCCTTGATCCTGACTTTAAAAATAAAATCCAGTCCAAGCAGTGTGCTATTGTTATTATTTCAAAACAATTTGCACATAACCCACTAGTCACTTCTATATTCTAAAATTAAATAATGCTTTTTTACTCTTAGGATTGTTCATTTGCTCCTTCTTTGTAAAAAAAAGAAAAGAAAAAATACATTTTTCTTTTGTTTAGAAGGGAAAACACTCTAAAATTGTAGTCATCAAATGCATTAAACATTTATAACTTTGAGTATCAGTCTAACATGTGAGGTTTGTAGTTTTCATTCTTTCTTCCCTTGAAGAGAAATCATCTTGTGCTTTATATGGATAAACAACAGGAGGTGATCAACTTTATTCAGGGCTGTTTTCCTGCATAAATGCTTTATTCTTCAAGAAAAACATTTCTAATCAAGAGCTTTATCCCCATCACTCACCCCTACTCTGTTCACACTGGGAGGTCAGCACCTTATGTATCTGAAATTGTAATTTATTGCTGTTGGAAAGATTGAGTATTCGTATAGGATTTCCACCATAATTCAGTTTTGTTGCAAAGTTTACCAAGTATAACTTTTTAAGAGTACTTTCTGAAGAGTAATCAGTAGAATTCTAAAATGGCCAAATATATTTGGGCACTGCAAATGTGTATAAATATAAATAGTATAGAGACAGATTTAATGTAAAATAAGGTGTGTGTATATATGCATAGATATGCAAATGAATGCTATATATAGGCCTAAGACATGAGTTTCTCTTTTTCTTCAGCAAAGGACAGTTACATTTGAGATGATTTAACGAGTTTGCACTATATATGTTACAGGAGTTAGATGTGTGTGAAGACTTTTTTTTAAATTAAAAGGCACACATTTTAAATTCTGATGTTTCAAAATGTAATGAAAAATTTAAAAGATTTGTGTCCTTTTGCTTGTGTTTTGAAAATAAATTTGTATGGAAGACAATAAAAAAGCCAGAAATAGCCTCGGAGAGAAAGAAAGCATCATTCTGTGAAAGACTCAGGGCAAGTTTGCAATCGGGAGCACACCTCAGAGGGAACTCAGGAAAGGGCACCTCCAGTTTCCCTGAAAGTGAGGATCTATGCAGGTGATTGTCTTCCAAATGAGTGCTCCCACTGTCCTTTGCAAATTACCCAGTGGCTGTCATACTAGAATAATTGAGTCCAAGAGCTTGAAGGGGTACCTCTGAGTATTTGTTTATTCAAGCAGATGGTATCTCAGGATCTGTTAAGAAGACAGCCCATCTCCTGTCTCCAAGAATCCATAAGTAACCTTTACTTTCTTTCAAATGTTTAAACAAGCTCAGCCAACTTTTTCTATTCTAACCTCAGAGGAGCTAAAGCACAGCTGGCCTACATTTTCCTAATAATAGCCCTTCATATTTTTAAGAGAGTTATATCTCTCTTTTACCATCTCTTTTCTAGACAAAATAATGCAGACTTCTTTATCCATTTAAGAAGGGTCCTCTTTATCAACTCATTGCTCTTTCCTTAGATGCTGCCTTATTTTCCATCATTCTTTTTAAAGTACAACAGCCCAGAGTGAACGTCAGCTTCTCATAAGACTACAGAAGATGAACCTGAAAGAAAAGAGTGGTTGTCTGAATTTTGCATCTGTAGTAATACTCAACTTTGGTAGTTGTTTTTAAAAATAACTTGTGATTATTACATAGATTATTCATTTTATTTATTTGTGTTGTTTATTTTTTTAACTAAATCTTAAACATGGTTCCTTCAGGCCATTGTTTTTATTAACATTGTATACCTAATGATGAAATCCTATGCAGTTAACCAAATTCATAAAAAAACAGAAAGCAAAATCATTAAAAGTAGGACCAAAGACTTCTTTGTATATTAACTAGTATTACGTCAGTTTTAAAACTGGTCCTATTCCCTCTGATTGGAAGAGCTCTCTATAGCCAAGTCCGATGCTTGTGCTCTTTACCTGGGCATTTTTCTTTTCTCAGCTTAAATGGTCCTTCCTCCAGGAGGGACCTATCTGAAATCCACACATCTTGCTCACACATTGCAAACATGTACACCAGGAGACTGCTTAGTCATCCCTGGAATGAGCTCCCAAAGGATCCTGTACATCGCCTACACTAACCAAAAACACATTTTGTCAGGAAAAATAGCTGTTGTAAAGCATCACCCTTGTTCTGTATTGCACGATCCCTGGAGTGCAGCAAAGGGCAACCACACACTTCTGAGCCTGCAAACATGGTGGGGTGTAGGTCCACCCTAACAAAAGTTGCTCGGGAATGGTAGCCAGTATAGGTTCGATTGATTCTTCTTTGCTAACACTTTTTTAAAATATTTTATTTATTTATTTTTTATTTTTAGAGAGAGGGAAAGGGAGGGAGAAAAAGAAGGAGAAACATCAATATGTGGTTGCTTCTCATGTGCCCCCAATTGGGGAACTGACCTGCAACCCAGGCACATGCCCTGACTGGGAATTGAACCAGTGACCCTTTGGTTCACAAGCCAATACTCAATCCATTGAACCACACCAGCCAGGGCTTCTTTGCTTACATCTTGACAGCTTATGTAAATCTTGGAACTTCAGGTGAGAACATATTGAGGATGGGTAAATTTAATTTCTGCAATTCCTTTAATTTCTTTTCTTCCCTTGACCAAACTTAATTGCTTCACCATATAATCATTTCTACATAGAGTTGAATCTTATATGAAAATCTCACTTTTCAACATCTTTAAGAACCACATGAAGAATATCTTTCTTTTCTGTGAAGATACTCTGTGACCTCAAATAGCTTGATTGCTTACCTGTGACCTATGGAATTATTTCACTTGTAGCTCCCTGGAGTATAGAATCCCCTCTGATCACCATGCAGTTCTTCTAAAGCCACTTTGGGTTAAATAAAGGTCCATTTACCTATACTTTTTGGTTTGGAACAGTGTGTGAATATGTGTATGTATGCGTGTGCTAAATATCAGCTCAATACTCATACTTCCATTTAGTTGATATGATTTGAGAGTGAAGATTGAAAACACTTCTTTATGGCAATTCAAGAAAAATAGTCCTGGCTATCCTTTTATGGGACAGTATAAATAAAATGGAATATTTCAATTACATAATTGATATTAATATGCTAAAGTTTTAGTTGTATATTTCAATTTCCATAAATCTGATATATACAAACAAACATTATCAGTTTGTTTTGTCAGCAAGTACTTATAAGAAGTTGGTACTTACCATGTAGAAGTGGACAAAACAAGTCAAGTTCCTGACCTCATGAAGCAAGCAAAGGAAGATTTATCTATCTATCTACATCTATCTATGTATCTACTTACCTATCTATCATCTATCCATGAACAGCCTTTCAGATATCATTTGGACAAAGACCTGAATGAAGTAAGAACATAATGTTGTACATTGTGATAAGGATGTTGGAATTTATTTCAAGTGTGATAAAAACCCATAACAGGATTTAGAGCAGGAGAGCATTTTCACTGATGTGTACAGTATACAATATAGGAAATAGGAGGAAGTATGGAGACCATCTAGCAGACCCTTACTGTGGTTCAGACAAGAGCTGACGGTGGCTTGAACTTGACTGTTGTGCTGAAAGTGCTAAGAAGACATTGGACCTTGAAGGTACAGTGAAAGTAGATCAGACAGGATTTTCTAGTTGGCTGGATGTGCAATGGGAAATAAAGAGAGGTGTTCAAGTTTTCTAGTCTTCACAACTGGGTGAATAGTAGTACTATTTACTGTAATAAAAAATACAGAAATAGGAGATAAGAAGTGGAAGATTAATACTTTGGTTAAGGATATGCTCAATTTGAAATAGCTTCTAGATAACAAAGTAGAACTATCATCATATTTTTAGCTACATGAATCTAGATTTTTGTAGGAAGTTCAGTGCTTAAAGTTATAAATATGAAGTTAACAGCCTACAGGTGATATTGGGATTCGATTAGACAGCCTAAGAGGTAAGGGAAGAGGAGGAGGAAAGAGAAAGAGATGAAGACTGAGTCCTGATGTGCCCCTGCTAATAGGACTGGAAAAAGAGGAGGGTCTAGTAGAAGTAGTGAGGATGGAATGGCCAGATGGTAAGAGGAAAACTGGGGAAACACGGTAAACCAGGAGTGGGAAGAAGGTGTTTCAGGTAGATGTCACTTTCTCTCTGTATCTCTCCTCTGTCTCTGTCTCTCTCTCCTCTCTAAACCTAAACACCCCAAACCCCCAACACACCCACCCTCATCCTAAATGAATGGCTTAATACAACCACTCCAAATATTATCTTTAAATAATGAGTGCTTCCAGTCTCTCCCAAATAGGATTCAACTATAAGTTTTTTCTGAAGCAACTATTGCAAAGCAAGCTGGAACTCTGAAACTATCTTCCAAAATCTATTTGCTGTGACCAGACACTGGAGATAAAATCTGCATAAGTGATCCTTGGTTCTACTGTGGGCTCTGACACTTCCCAGCTTAAACAAGTAAACTAACTTCTCTGACCTAAGTTTTCACATCTCTAAAAGGTTGGAAATGGCAAAGGAATAGAATTTAGAGTATTTCTAGCTCTAAAAGAACAGGATTCTAACTTTTAGTGGCTTCAGGTGAGTACATAGGATTCTAGGCAGTTCTATGTATCAGAAAAATGTGTATGTTTTATTATATACAGTTTTATAACTGTATGTGTGCTCTCATGCTATATATTGTCATGACATCTGAAAAATATGTTTTCATTACAAAGAGAGTTTCTACGGATCCCTCTATCTATTGCATAAGAAAACCTTCCTTCCAGTACAATGACAACTTGTTTGATAAACTGTATCATGCTCTTTTTCCCCAGAAGGTGACTGAACTGGTACATATAAGCAGATGGTCTTGCCCTACAGCCTCCAACTTAACTGGACTCACATACCCTTCGCCATATGTTTCTAAATTAAAACGTTGGTCATCAGTTGTGAGGAATGTGTTGGAGAACTCTTAACTTTGTGCTTAAAATTTTGTCCTAGCTTTTTGTAACCCTACAATCTATCTCCTAAACATGAATAATCTCTAAATTAAGACCCTAATCTGAGGAAGTGGTAAGCAGTCTGTAGAGATATGTAGTAGGTTTCTCCTCCCACCTAATCTAGTGAGAAGAGTGGGAATAACATTAGAAACTAACAAATTTAGATTTGCATGTCAGTAATTTCACTTTGGCCAAGCCACTTAATCTCACTGAGCCTCCATTTACTCATTTGTAAAATAGGTATAGTAATAACTACTTTTTAGAATTGTCGTAAGTGTTGATGAGTTAATGTTGGCAAAACACCTAACACAGTGCCTCAACCATGGTAGACAATCAATAAGTGTTGGCTCCAGAACCACCCTCCCTTCTGTGCCTCCATTCATTCTTACACTCTGGGAAGGGGCAAATCGAAGGAAGCAGGGTGAGCAGATCCAATTTTCATTTGTCTTCAAGATCAGCATTTTCATTCAGTTTATGATCCCAGGCAAAATCAAAATTCAATTGGCAGCAATTTTATGCTCTAGTTCAAAATATCAACACGTGGAAGACAGAAACCCCACAATGTTTACAATTTTTCATGCTGAACAGTCAGAGTGACATAATATTTTCAGTAGCAGTTGAACTCTTACATATGAATTTTTAAGAAAAAAATAATAAAATATGCTTATGTGGCTGAGATAATGTAGTAATGAGAACCATACCTCTCACATTTGCTGACCTCAATGTGTTTAAATTTGTAACCTCAACATCACATTAGCAGGATGTTTTGCATTTAAAATCTGGTGCATGATTTTAAAAGTTAGGAAGATTCTAGGAACCTTTTCAAAGGTGTTATGTGAATGGAAGTGATTATTATTTATGACTAATCCAGCTGCATTTTTACTGTTTTTCCTGCTAAGGCTTCTCATGCAGATTTAGCTGTGAACCAAGGAGTAGAGTTGGTAATGTCTTCATATAAATACTAGAAAGTGGTTTCTAGGAGAAGTGTACTCTTGAAAATAAGAATACAATATTGAATATCACAAATAACTTTTACCATTCAATATATTTTTTTCGACCAATTAGTTTCTCTCCATGGTAGAAACAAATCTTAACACACTACCTTACAATTATTTTTACAATATTCTTACAAATAGTGTTCAAACTAGAAAACAGAAAAACACAATGGAAGCCCTTGTCAGGTATATCTGCTGTGTTCTGAATTACTTCTATCATGTTAATGCTATGTTCCCCCAAATTCCAGAATGGTGGCTTTGCTCATCTCTTGTTCCTTGAGTCACTCATTCCATGAGCAGGAACGAGCAACTGCAGGAGCATCTAATCTAGCAAGTATTGTGAAGGATGCAAAAAGTATGGATCCTATTAATAATCTATATTAAAGAAAGAAGGGTGCATTCCAGGCAGCTGGAACAGTGTGTCCAAAGGCAGGATGAGTGTGGTATGTGTGGGCACCCATGCAAATGAGATTGTGGACTCACATTGCCAAGTAATCAGTGATCGCTGGAAAAACAGAGTGATGGGAACTGAGACAGAATTTGAATGCTGGTGTATGCAACATGGACCTGACTGAATCAATTACTAATAAGGATATTCTTTCTTTCTTTCTTTTGCAAGACAGTGTCATAATGAAAACCCCACTTTGGGAAGATTCTAGTGAGCAGGGTGTACTGCTGGGAACAGCCAGATGTGAAATAATAAAGTGATGACAGCAGTGGAAATGGAGAGGAAAGAATTAGAAATTCTGATGTATTTATTCATAAGAAAACTTAAGGCCAGAATCCACACATACAAGCTGATCAAAGACAAGCATAAGAAAGAAATCACTTAAAAATGTCAAACTCACAGAAACAGTAGAAAATGGGTTGCTGGGCAGTGGGTGGGGACAATAGGAATAGGTTGGTAAAAGGGAACAAACTTCCAGCTCTGAGTAGGTCTGAAGATCTGATGTTTTTTAAGCATGGCAACTATGATCAACATCACTGTGTTTTATGGTTGAGGTTTCTGGGAGGGTGAAATTCGGATGTTCTCACCCCCCCCCCAAAAAAAAGGAAGGGAAGAAGGGAAAGATGTGAGGTGATGGATGTGTTAATTACGGGGTAAAGCCTTTGACATTGTATGCTTGTCTCAGGTCACCATGATGTATACATCAAATACCTTACAATTTCATTAGTCAATTATACCTCAAAAAGCTGAAATTTAAAACAAAAGAAAGAAAAGAAGGAAATCAGAGTTGCTAAGGCTGAGCTTCAATTTTTCTTTTCTATTTAAAAATGTTTTAACTATTGTATGTTGGTGTTACATTTAATCAAGGTGTAGTTCTTTTAAGAATAACAATATAATTTTCTTGCCTTACCTTGCCTTCCCTCGGTGTTAATCTGAAACCACCATTATTTTAATTTCTCTCCGAGGATTTGTTTTTCATCACGTTGAGTAATGTGTTTCATCTTGTCACTGACAGCAAGCCCAGGATGCTGATGGAGGCTGGTTAGTGTCCTCTGTGCACCAAATCAAATTCTAATGTCCGTGTCACCGACCAGGTGAACAGTAATACTGTCATAAGAACAGGAAGCAGGGGTAGGGGCCAGAAATGGTAACGTACCTATTTCAGGCCAGCTTCATAAAAGAGCTTTAATCTAACAATTGTGGAAGAAAATATATTGTTAAAATATATTACTGGCAATGGGGAAAGTAGACACCAGACACTAGTTTCAGCAATGGATCAAAATGTTGCCAGCTGGTTAAATTAAGACTGTTATTATTTGTTTCATATTGACCAGTTAATTAAAGCCCTTTAAGCAAGCCCATTTTTGTTGGCGTTCTTGTTCAACTTATTTTATCTTCCTTAACCCACCAACAGATAAAGTTCTCTTAAAATAGTTTTAACTTTACTCACTTTGTCAAATATAAAGTTATTACTTTTCACTGGTATAGTACTTTGAATTTACCCTTTCAAATTCATACTCAGTCTTTACACCAACACTATAGGAATTATTTTTCTCATTTCATAAAAAAGGAAAATGAAATAAGTAAGATTAAGCTACTTACTCAAGGCTTTGAAGCTCAGATTATCAGTCAGGACTCAAATACAACCCTCTTATTCTAAAAAAGTATATATAGATATATATAGCTATAACACATATGTATAATTTAATTTATATGTATATTTATATTACATACCCTTGTTGCTATATATTGAAACTTTTGATAAATGCTTCCTCATTGACTTAACAAGCTTAAGGAGATAAATGTTATCGGTCTTTTATTTTACTTTTTTTCAGTGGAATACAGGTGTTTATGAACAAAGAAGGCAGAAAGGGCATGTGCACCCTGGCCTGGTAGGAGGGTCAGGAGAAGCTTCACAAATGACACCCTTGAGATGGAACCCTTGACTTCAGTCCATGAGCTTTCTATTATTTTCTTTTTTCAAGAAACTAAGTCTTATAATCAGTGTAAACTGGACACAAGGAAATTTGAATCTAGGTCACAACATGAGTCCCTAGGATAGGGTGGGTCTGGTGAACAGGATCGTCATCGTTATCATTATGGTTATTGTTTTGTGATGGTAGTTTTGAGAAGCGACACCAGAGTCTGTCTAAGGCACAAGTGTGTTGAAGTCACCTTTATTTTAGAGGAATATTGACAAGGGAAAGATGGAGAGGGTCTCCAACCAGCGGGTCAGCCACTGCATCGAGGTCTTAAATCAGTGAGTGGTGGTGATGTTCCCAACTTAGAGGGAGATGCTGAAGAATTAGGCATAGAGATCTGCAAAGAGCCTTAGCCAGTGACTGAATGCATGAGCAGTAAAACTTAGTCTTAGGGGAAAGAAACTAGTAGATGCAAGTTAAGCTCTCAGGGACTAAACAAATAAGAGTGCCAGCTCTTAATAAACTGAGATTGGGATATATGGAATTTTGCAGTCTCTATTTGCCTTTACAAGAATTCAGCACTCCTTTCTCTTTTTTTGGCATTTTATTTTATAATTAGTTAAAGACAGAAATACAATTTTGATTTAAGTTTAAAATTCTAATATGTTGGCCTATTCTAACTTAATTTTTGCTACTCTGTTTAAAAGAGGCCCAAAGACTTATATGTTAATTTACATATTTTTCCTAAGGAAAACTCCACCATTTTTCTTAAGAAAACAGCAATAATAAAACAAGAATAAATAGAGAGTTTAGGAAGATTATCACTGGGTGCACCACTGAGTGGCCCTCAATGTCTGCATTATCATCCCTATTTATCACATTTATTTGCTTTCGTTTCTATTTAACCTTCCTAAACAGTCAAGCATTTAAGAATAAAATATGGAAATATTGTTAGCTGTTTTTCACTCTTTACAATAGAAAAGAAATAAAGACTTTTTTCAGATGTCTTTTAATTATATTGGGAAAGATTTGTGGTGCAGACACATTCAGAAATAATGTATATGTTATTATATATATAAAACACACATAGATATATACATGAAGAGCTAAGACAATATAATATATTAGCTCTACCAATTCTATAAGTTTTATTTTCATTATTCTTGATTGAGGGAAAATAATCCTTGGTCACTGTAAGTGATACATCCACATTAAATGTTACAGAGTTTATTTTCTTATCGTTCAAACTGAAGTTAAGAGTGTGCATCTGTCTGTCCACTTAGCTACCTAGCTACTTGAAGTACTTATTTCCCATTTCAATCCAAAAAGGCTTTAGGGGATAACTCTAGAGACTTTAAATTTTTCTGAGTATTTTCTTCATTGCAAGCAATGCATAACACAGAACTTAAGTAAGCTGTTCAAATAAATGTCAGCGGCAGCAAGGGAAAGTACCTCCTTTCTAATGGGATGAGAAAGACTTCCAGCAGCAATAAAAGATAGACCTAAATCATCAGTATAGGAGCAACATTATTACACCCCTTAAGAGATTCCAAAAGACCTTGCAGTATTCTAAATCCTTAACCACATAATGTACAATCAAAATCATATTACATACCTTTAAAAATAAATAAATAAAGTACCCTATGGCCAGGAATTCTTAACATGCTGCAGGAATTTTATGGCAGGAACATGGGTACCCACACCTCAGATGAACAGATCCTATGCAGTGGAAGTGTGCGGGACAAATGTGGAGCACACAATTATCCACAGTGATGAAGGGAAGAGGGCATTGCACTTATCTTAATGCTTAACATGCTATAAATAAGTTAATGTCTTTCCTCAAAGATTATACAAGCTTAACTCAAATTTGATTTATAGAAAATTTGTCCAAAAAGTCAATGTCTTAGGGAAAGATTGGAATCTTCAGAGTAACAATATTGATTTTTATTATTATTTTTATTTTTTTATTCATAGTGGACCTTTTGTACTGAGAAAATTTGTCCCCTAAGAAAGGTCATGCTAACAGCCTTCATCTCTGTCCCTTGCTGGAAGGCTCACAGATGAAACAGGAGCGTGTTACTGGCCAGCCATTATGAAGCCACATGTACCTAAATACTACTGGGCTATAATAAATGTTACGAGTAAATGTGTTCCCAAACCATAAGTCAAGACATACATTGAAAAGTTTAAGGATATTTATGAACCGACAGGACTGATTTTTTGATATTGGGATTAATGGGGTAGATTTTGGCTGCATTATTACTGTATTTATTATGGGATTATAATATATTGTGCCTCCTACATTACATGTCTTAGTAAATGGCACCATCTTTCACCTAGCACAGCAATCCTAGCTATGTTTTTCATATGTTTATCTTCATTCTCTCTTCCTCTCTCTCTCTTTCTCTCTACCTCACACACACACATACACCTTGAAAACCCATTCAATCACTAACTTCTGTAGATCCTGCACCTTTAATATCTCTCCCATCCATATACACCACAGCATCTTGTACATAATGGGAACTTGGGAAACAGAGGAATGAAAACGGAGGAGTGAAAATGGATGGTATACTGACCTAATTGTCAGTGGAAAATAACATATTTAAGTCTGTACTTAGCACTTGAATCAGAGAATAGATTAACATAACATAGCCGTGAGATTTTTTTGGCCCTTCACTTCTCCTCTCCATGTACTTACTCTAAGACAATGGATAGAAAGAAAGAAACAAACCAAAACACAGTCATTTCATTGTAATATTTTAAGGAAAGGAGGAGAGTCCCAAAGTTCAAACCTTTTACATATGGCTACTTTGAGTCTTGAATAATTAGCAAGGGACAGGAGTCAAGGTTAGAGAGGGATGTTGCAAGCAGCACATATGAAACATTAGAGCCGAAAGGGAACAGGGTCTCTCTGAGGGCCTGGTATTGCTGTAAACACTGGACAGTCAGCTCCACAGAGGAGAGGGTGGAAAGGCTTAGATGAACAACATTCAGACTGGTGTAAAACAGTCAGCTGGGAGTTTTCCTTCTAGATGAATGAGGGCAATTATGAATGCATATCATAGGTAACTTGAAAACATCATCTCTGCTTATTTTTATTGTACTCAAACTGATTCTGAAAATGTGGCATTATAGGAAAGGAAATCTGATGTGAACTTATATGAAATTAAACATTCCTCTGTGTGACTAAATGTAACTTTTACACATGTTCTTGTCTCTTTTATCCTATACTTCCATGGCTATTATAATGTTATAAGGTGGTCATAGTAACTTCACAGTGGCTGTCAGGTTGAGGGCTTTTTAAGATGTTATTCAACACAATAGACCTAGTCAACCTTTTTCTCAGGTAGCCCATAAATTATGATGAAGAAGAAATACAACCACTTCTATTCTCTAATACTAGAAGAAATGTATACCATTGGAAAGTAGTAATGTCTGTAACATCTATCCAAGTATTTTATTTCTTACCTGTTACCAAAAAAAAAATGAACCAAAAAATATGCCTCTCTCACTAGATGAATTGATAAAAATGGATTAGTAAGTAAAATCCAAATGGCTCAGTACCATTAATTTCTCATTCCCTCAGATTAATGTGATCTCAAAGGGCATGCTGTTCAAGAAACCATTTTAACTGTTCCAGGTTTAACCTTATCATTTGAATACCTAGCAGTAAGTTGTAACTGAGATCTAATGAGAAAACTGTATGTGTATGTTACAACTGACCCCTGAAATTAAGCCAGTGTTATCACAAGATTGTGAATATTTTACCACAAGCAAATTAAGCTTAAGATTTCTAGTCCTATCACTTAGTGATTGTTTCTATTCCATGTAAGCAGTAATTGAACTTTCTAGTTCCTCATAGCAAGACTTTCTTAGAGATGAACTATTGAAAACAAAGACAATTAGAATTACCACATACACCAAACACTAAATTACTGGTCTTACATAACTGGAGAGCTAAAAATTATACAGGGTGGGGCAGAAGTGGGTTCACAATTGTTCCTATGGAAAATAATATAATTAGTAAGTATAACACAAGAATAAACTCTGAGTCACATACAACTGTTAACCTACTTTTGCCCCACCCTGTATGGAACTTCTCTTTCTCTCAACCATTTATCAGTTGATTTGAAGAGGTCTTCTGTCATTTTTGATAATGTGTCAGCAGAAGAGGGAATAACAAACACATCTCTGGGAGTTGATGGAGTAAAATGTCAAGCCATGTAGCCAAGAGGCTGGCTCCCACAGAAGCTGTATCGAAACTTTGATACGAAATGTAGCTTCATGATTTACATCATGCATTGAGGCTTCCAGCAATATTTGCAAACACAGGGATTATGTGTCATTATTCAGATTGGTGACGTAACCCCAAAGGACAGTGGTTTACCTACTTTTGGAAAGAAGGAGAAAGAACAATTATGAGAAGAGGAATAAATTACTCGGAGAGTAAGACTGATTATCCTGTTCTTTGGAACGACTTCTGAAAAATATCATTTTCTAACTTCTCATTTCATATGAGCATTAAGCCTCATGTAACTTCCCAGCACTAGGGTTTCCCAAGTGAAACAAACGGTAGATTTTCAAATGCCTTCTCCTCCAGGGCTTGCGATAAAGACAGAGCTGGTTACAAAGAAGCATTCCTTCTTCAGGGTTCATTGGGATCTCTCAGTGTAATTCTAAGGGCTTGAAGACAAATAATAGGTTTTTCTCTTTGGATGATTATCTTAATATCTATTATTTGCCACTACTTTAAATTCCACAAATATTTTACTTGAAATCTCAGAAGCAGCTAAACTTACAGCTTTTGAACCCGATATTGGGAAGTTCAAGCTGGAACTCAACTTAGAGGATTGGGCCTTCTCCTTATTGTATTATTTTTAAGTTAATTGCCTAGCACCAAAAATCTTCCTGTCTTTTAATTGTTTGTCTGCATTGTTATATCTTCCCAATCAACAAGCATTTTATTTGTAGCCAATTCGCTCTTCCTTCCTCAGTGCAGCATTAGCCATTTGCAGACCGGGGGTCACAGGAGGAAGCTGCATGGTAACTGAGGCCATAGAAGACCAGAGTGTAAACCCACTGGCCTTCCTTAAGCTTTCTGTCTGAAGCTTAAGCTTAAACTAGACCCAAACTTTTCACCTCTTTTGCGAGCTTTTTATTTGCATAATAAATGTTTAATCCTACTTCACCTGATAAAGAAACATTCTCCTCCTGAAATGAAAAGCGAAGACCAAATTATATCCACCTATAACACTACTGTAGAAAACCCGCCATAAGGAATCCCAGGTTTGTAGTTCACTATTTTTAAAGTCTTTAAAGCTTTTGACCATTAATGGTAAGGGCATTTAAGATGTAAGCTTGCATCACATTTTTTTCTTACAGATGGTCAAATGCTACCAAATATAAAGTTCTTATCTCCCTGTAACTCCCTGGCATTCTCTGATGTCAGTGTATCACACAGAAATAGACTTGGCTGAAAGACAGAGAAGTAGCACATCAGGTGATGGCTCTGAGCCCAATATTCCTGTAGTTAGATGCATTAAAATACTTTGTATTCACTTCAGAAAAATATATTAGGTTAGAATAACTATATCAGGTATCCATTAGCTCACTGGAAATCGGTCACACGCTTTAGAAAACTGAGTCAACTCATTCTTTCCCAGTGAGTTGGGGAGGCGTGTGTTTAGTGTCAGTGATAGAATACATTTATTTATGTATGCTGCAGCTAACCCTTCTGCAAACATTCAGAACAAAAGCTTAAATTTGATATAACAAAGGAATAAGTGATCAAAAATCATAAAAGAGTTCTTTTATGAAAAAGACTAGCCAATATCAAAGTATATCTTAGAAGAGAGGAGTGTGGTGGGAACTTTCCTTCAAGTTGTTAAATTGCAACTTTGTCTGGTTTCTTTATTCTGAAGAGCTGGTCTAAGTGTAGCTGCCAACTTGCTCTGTAACCTTGAACAAATCATTCAAACCTCTCTGGACCTCAGTCTCCTTCTCCATTAAAAAAGAGAGGAAAGATGGAAGAGGGTGGGAGGAGGGGGGAGAAAGGGGAAGGAGGGAGGGGATGGAGGAAAGAGAGATTGGATGACATGATTGCGTTGTTCTCTTTGAGCGCTAAAATTCTGTGTTCCAAAAAAAGAGAAATCTAAATATATTCATCATTCTTTTCTGGGCCCGAATGGTGTTTCTTACCTCAGGTAATGTTAATACTTAAAATTTTAAATATCAGAAAGGGAAGATTTGAATGACATTAAAACTTGAATTCCAAAGATTTTGGAATCTGCTGAGAGATATTGTCAGAAAGGATGATAAAGAAGGGGCCACTCACTAACTGCATAGTTTGCATGAAGGGCAGCCAAGTTATATAAGTGAAAGTATTTAATATAAGCAAGGAAGGAATGCAAATCCTGTCAAAGTGGAATTCGGACTCAGAGTGATTATTTCCAGTAGAGGGAATCTGGAAATTTTCCATGAAGAACATAGTTACAGCCTTTCGGAGCATTCAATCATTCAGTAAGTAAGGCACTGACTTAGGCTCTAAGAATAAAAAAAAAAATCAGTAATACAGAGAACCTTCCTTTTTAGAGTCTCATGGGAGAAACTATCAAGTGGACAGATGTTCTCTATAAAGTGTTAGAAACTAAAAGGCAAAATTTATAAAAAAGGTATCACAATGCCTGAAACCTAAAATTCATTCAATAACTATTAACTTTTATTACTGCTAGTACTACCATTTTTACTGAGGTCAGCATGCTTCTCTAACAAGTTGTAGAAAGAGAAACCAATAGAGATTGTGTTGGTCGAGGAGGGCTTCCCGGGGGAAGTAACATTTGAAATGAGTTTTGAAGGACATGTGGAAGGTGATTTGGTGAAATCTGGGCAGCAGGGACAAGGTCATGCATTGCAATCAGAAGGTGCAGTCTGGGCAAACACAGTTTGATGAAAAGAGCCATGTCATGTTAAAGGGCCTACAAGAAGCTTGGGAATGACTACAATGTGAGAGTGAGGGGAGGCATGGCAAAAACAGAGCTACCAATCTATATCCGGGCCAGTCCTAAAGTTCATTTTATGTCATTCTAAGTACTATGGGGTTTGGTTTGAAAAGGAGAGAGTCATTAAAATATATTAAACAGTTATTAGTCTATCATACAAAAATGGATTCAACAGGAACAAATTTATAAGCAGGAGATCAATTAGAAAGGTGTTGCAATAGAACAGTTAGTACATTGAGAAGGAGTTGGACTAAGGCAGTAGTTCTCTAGTAGTGAACATGGAGGACAAGAAATAAATATGGGAGATATTAAAGGTGGAAGGAAGAGAACTTGGCACCTAAATGTGGGGGGGGGGGCAGGCAGTGAAGGAAAGGGAAAGGCGAGGATGTCATCCACACTACTACTGCCTTAGACACAATATATTGTGTCGAGTTTGTGGTGTTCACAGATTTTGATGTAGATAAAACATATCTTCAAGAGCACAGATAACCTAAATGTTATAGTGGTAGGTATTTTGTTCTGCTTCTTTTATCTCGTTGATATTTTTCACTCTGTCAGAACAAAGGCAGCTGTGCCTCATGCATCCGAAACTGTGTAGGTGAGGTTATGTACTTTTGGCTCTCCCCGTTCTGACATGTGCATGTCTCTGAGATTATGGCAAGTAGAATGTGCATTCCCCAGTCTCCTCATTTCCACCTTACACCATCCTTTTACATAGAGCAGTGACAATACATAGTCATGTATGTAGGTCTGAATGTGCAGAAAAAGCCTTAGACTGGAGTGGAAGACTTTGGATGCATCATTAGAGAGGAAGTAATCAGAACCAGGGGCTAGATGAGATTATGCAGAGGTAAGGTAGTGTAAGAAGAGAACTAGACAAGGATAAAAACCTGGGAGAGTGCCATTGTTTACATGGTCTAAGAAGACTGAGCAGAAAGAGTTGCTTTATTTTTGTTGCCTAAACTCTCGGGATGTCTTAAAGAATTTTGGGAATATAACACATGCAACCTGACAAGTCACAGTGTTATTGTCCACCATTGTCAACAACATAAGCCAACAGCAACCATGTCATAAAGCACAGGTTCAAAGGTTTATTCAGGTTATCCAGCTTTCTGAAATTTCATTTATGCTAAGTGCTGTCATCTTAAAAAATAGAAATCAGAAAAACATGTCAAGAACTATATGTTCTATCCTATTTCACATCTGGGTGGCTGACTTATGTATGCCGTACTGAATGTGGGATGGGGATGAAAAAAAGGAATGGAGCAAGGAGTCATTTAGGATTGGCTTCCCCAGGCAAGACGAGTTCTACAGTTAAGAGGGAGGAGTTGATGAGTGTGCTAATGAAGGACAGTCCTCAACAGACCCAGCTCAACAGACCCATCTGTCAAGGAAGCTGAGGTGGTGAGAAACTAAGACAAGAGAAAGGGGCTGCCCAGGCCTTTAAACTTTAAGTACTACTTTTGATTCCTTGATTGTTACAAGGATGTATTTGCCTCCCCAAATAAATTCTAAATTCCACAAAAGGATGCAATGTGCTGAAAGCACCTCGCAGTGAACTTGACATATAAGAAGTACCTAATAAATGGCCCTCTTTCTATCCCATTAAGGATGAGATTTGGGGTTCGTTTGTCTTGTTTTATTTCTTCTACCTCCCCTTGTAACACACAGAGAGCTGAGCAACTATCATAATAAGTTCAGTGAATTCAGAATCGAAACATTGCTTGTTAGGGAAACAATTAAGAACATTTTTTTGCATTAGTAAAATAAATGTGTTTGGTTGGTAGTTTGCCTGTTAATCCTTTCCAGTATTATAGACTTACTTAAGGAACTCCCTTTCTAAGAAGGCACTGAATCATAAGAGTGATGAGAGAGTGCTGGATTTAATAGCAGCTTTGGCCCCTGGGACTATGCCTTATTAAGACAAATAGTAGACATAATAATAAAATTAAAATATTCTATCGTTCCAAATTTAGAAAATGACTCTCTTCCCTTTGTAAATGATAATAACTTATAAGCAGTTCAGTTTTTTAACTATGTGTATGATATAATATAGTTTAAAGGATTTTTTAAATTAAAACAATGGAGGATTCAAGACTGCATTTTCCATATTTTGCAATGCCTTACTCAAAAATGCAGGATTAAAAATCACCTATGACCCACCACATTGCTTTAAAGGACACAGTGACTACATTCGAGCAATGTTACATCTACTGGCATGTACAGCCACATGTCTTGGCTTTTATTACTCTTAGTAGGTACCATGAGTTTATGAACAGACTACCAAAGAGACTGCCATTTGGAGAACTTGCCTATGTTTTGTTGTTGTTTCAAAAACACTTAAGATTGTTAAGCCACGTTACTATTTTAAATGGCTATGTGCAATTTCCAAATTAAAAAAATCATCTAGGAGTTAAATAGCTATGCACAAGTGGTCATTCCCCTTCCAATTCTCATACCTACCTGTTAGGCCTCTCAATTAATTTTCATGCAGTCGATGGCAAAGATGATAAATGAATTACCTAGAATGCTGAATGTTATTTTGATTCTTGTTAAAGAAGTAGGAACTTTCCTGATAATCTTTCTAATCTGTTCATAGAAAATAAGTGGTTTGAGCAAAGAGATGTGTGTGCCTGTGTGTGTCTGCGTGCATCTGTGTGCATCTGTGTACCTACCCCTGTGTGTGCACCTGTGTATATAAGGTAAAGCATAAAAAAGGAGCATTGCCCCTTCAGAGACCATTGTGTAAGGAATGAGCTCTATTGACCTGTTTCTCCTGAAAGTTTTTATGTTGATAAAAATTACCAATTAGGTCCCCCCATTTCAGAAGGATTTTTATACCATATTTTGCCCTATATAATGCACACTTTTTTGCCCAAATTTTTGAGGGAAAATAAGGATGCACATTATACGTGGGTATAATGATTATGTACCATGGGTATAATAAACCCATGTATAATGCACACAAAACCATGGGTGTACTTACACATGGTCGAATACACTACAGTTATTAACATTGGACTACATAGAGAAAATAAAACAAAAAAATTGAGAAAAATGTAATGCACAAATACATACTTTTAAGTAAATATTAACATGAAGATTTAATATATACTATATATGATAGTTTAAGCAGAGGTGTCAAATTTATTTTCACCACAGGCCACAGCAGCCTTGTGGTTGCCTTCAAAGGGCCGAAGGTAATGTTAGGACTGTATACCTGTAACTACTCCTGAACAGTTCAGCAAGAGCTCAGTGCTGCCACTGGGTAGAAAAAGCCTCCAGGTAGAAACAAGGTGCTGGGCCAGATAAAACAAGGTGGAGGACCAGATTCGACCTGCGGGCCTTGTGTTTGCAGCCTGTGGTTTAAAGCAGGAATCACATGTTAACTACTAATCCCTTCTCAGCTGTATAGCAGTGACTGCCCCATACAGAAGAGAGGCTGGTTTTGTATCTGTCTTGGTTCTGGGCCAACTTTCCTTTGTATTGTTCTGATTATGCTCCATCTTCTCTGTCCAGATTTAGGTCCACATCTCATTTTTGTCCATTATGAATCTCTTTGAACTCTTTAGTTTTACCAAAGCTGGAATATTAATTGCATAAACTGTGGCTCCCCCAGATCATGCTGGATTTACTACATCAAAATATCAAGGGATAACTTTTTAAAAATACAGATTCATGAGCTTCACACCCACACACTCAGATTCAATAAGTCTAGAAGAAGAAACTAGGAATCAGCATTTTAAAATAGCCCGTCAAGTAAATCTGCTGAGCAAATTTGTACAGCGGTCATCAGATAGTCGTGTGTGTGTAAGCAAGTTCAGGCTTTACCACAGAATTACTGCTTAGAAGAGAATCAAATACCTATATTCCTATTATAATTTTATGCTTCATAAATCTGTTTCTACTTGGAATTGTATAAGTCTCTTCCAAAGTGCCAGTGAATGGCCTCAGAGATTCAATGGCAGGTTTTTTAGACCCTCCTGCTTTGAGAAAAGAATAGCTTCCAGTTTAAGTATTTACTGAAAGATCACCTTATTCCTTCTTCTCACTGTATGCTTCATAAACATGCTGCCATGCCCAGCACACACGCTCCACCACCACACACACACTGCGGTGACTGGGGCTAGTCTGTTCTATCACAACAAAAAGAGGTTTTGTTGTTATTCTCCAACCTGCAAGTTACAACTTCACAGTTATAATAAGCATAAACTAAACAGAGTCTAGAAAAGTCAATTGCATCCACAAAGATAAGGCTATTGTAAATATCAATATATAGATGATGATAGATAGTGGAGAGTGAGCAAATAACTTGGTTTTAACTTCAGGCACCTCAAGTGTCTTAGGATGGATCATTTGGATACAGGTGACATAAACTTAATTACTTTGAGGAGAAGCATAAAAGGAATTTCTTGAAAACTTCCAAAAGTGTCTCATGACAGAAGAGCATAGGAAGTACAAGTGGGCCATTCAAGGGGCCACGCAGTGCCTGGGAAGTTCTTTGGGTCAAAGTGAGATTCTTTCTCTCTCCATCTCTTTCTCATTCTGGGACTACGTGGTCTCTCATCCCAATCTCTCTACACCTCCCCAGTAGTCTTCCCTTTCTCTACATACATCATGGCCCCAAATATCTCCCCAGTTCAAGCATAAAGACAGACTAGAATGGCTGCGCTCAAATCCCAAATACCTGGGAAAGACAATTAGATTGTCTCACCTTGTGCCCATTAACTGACATCAGGCAATTGAAGTCCAAAAGTGCGTTCAGTCAACCTATCAGTATGTTCTCTGAAAAAGAAACACCATCATCTTTTTTGGAGAGAGATACAATGAAGAATGAAATGAATGACAAAGGGAGTTACTGGTATCACTTGACTATCAAAATTAAATATTTCTGCAGACAACATTTATTCCTAGATTTAAAGCTCCTAGATCTCTGGTATAAAATTTAGAAAGAACTAGAATGCCTTGTGTGATAAATGAAACTTAAAACTTAATAACCTAGATAACTAATTTTGGAAAGATATAAACATTGTCAACTAACAATAATAGAAACATTAAAGAAACAATCAAAGTTTTGCTAGTGTTAATTGATATGTCTGTCTTAGCTGTCAACATTGATACCAACATTTTCAAAATCCCTTCTGCTACAGATAATCAAACAGAAATACACATAGGTAAATATAGTCTACGATGCTGTGCACCAGAGAAGGCTATTTATTGTGATTTGAGACAGTGTTTTATTATGTATGTTAATTTTCTTACATCAGTTTTTCTTTGCATTGTTCTAGAATGCTGCATTAAATATAACTAGTGCTTGCAAGCTAATATCTTGCCTGAAGAATCTACTTATTTTATATCTTAAGATTTATTTTCTTTCTCTTTTTTATTTAAAGATGTTTTATGCCTCTAACCCGCAGTTTTCTTACTGAAGAATTGGATTTTGTTTCTGCAGGTTCTCTAGTTTCCTTTAGTATCTGTGAGCAGCCAATCAGAACCTCCACTTAGTCACAATTGACAATGATTAATAGATGCCTTGGTGATCTACTCACTGATTATCTTCATCAGAAAATAGAGAAGCTTATTGGGAATTATAGGCTCTATTATAGTATGTTTCCATGGTTTTTTTCTTTTCCAATGCATCAATTGCACATAAGTGCTTCAGAGAAGAGCTTGATTTGGTTATTAATTATTTTGATTCAACTATAAAATATGACCAAACCAGATATTTTCAGTGTTTTTTTATTTTAAAATTCACTGCTTTCTTAAGAGAAATTATTGTTTCTATATACAGGGATTGGCAAAAGTAGGTTTTCAGTTGTATGTGAAAATTTATGTATGCATTGTTATTTATTATTACATTATTTATTTGTATTACAACTATAAACCTACTTTTACCCAGCCCTGTATATATGTGTAAATATATGATGTATATATATGTATGTCTGTATGTATATATATATGTGTATGTGTATGTATATATATATATATGATTATGTCTAAACAGACAGAGTAAACTGGAGGAATGAATAATTGTTAAAGTTTTACCAACAGAATTTACAAAGTTTTTAAGTCAGGCTAAAATTTCTTCTTAATCTGCAGCACCAAATAACCACTTTCATTCCTTCTTGGCTTTAGAGTGCTACAGAGAAAAGCACAACCAAGTGACAGAAAGGATCTGAATGCATTTACCTATTTAGAAATAAACCGTATGTTCCTTAGGGTGCACTGTATTTCCGTGGTTGAACTCCTTAGATATTCTGAGGTTTGTCAACAGAATAATCCTGATTTTTAAAAAAAGAAAGAATAATAAATGCAACTTGTACTATACAGAAAAATAACAGTGCAAGTGTCTGTAGGAACACAGTGGGTCAAGTACAGAAAATCTGATCTACAGTATAGGGATCCCCTGCTTGCCGGAAGTTCACTTCATGCCACATCTCTTTTACAAAAGACCTACTTTAGTACCAGCTTTCCCTATGGAATGAAATCCAGAGAGGATTTTTGCTTTTGTGGAGAAAAAGAAGCGAAAATAGTGTTCAGCATTTGTTTTGCAGCATTTATGGTTAGCCTTTATGGAGGCAGCATGCGCCCGGAGCAGCAAGAACGGCCCTGCCGAGCTCCTTCCCTTGGATGTACACTTAGCATCTCAGCATCAAGCCCCATCGCTTTAAGTGTGCCTGTGAGCATCTGTGCATTATCGAGATTTATTTTTTGCATCTGTTAGTGAGATGTGTCCTAAGGTATCAGAAAAACCTAAGAGAGCTCATAAAGGTGTTATGCTTCGTGTAAAACTGGACATAATTAAGTGTATTTGGTATGTTTTAGGTTTTTTGGGGGGTCTGGGAATGCTCAAAGAAATTTTCACATAACTTAATGGCTAATTGCATCTTTGCTTTATGCTATTCAGGCTCATGGAAGACCTCATAGTATCTCCCAACTTTCAGGTAGTGGGGGAAACCTGTCTTGTGTTATAAACTAGCCTTTGCTTATAACTTTAAAATGTGAAATATGCAATATTCTATCCCAAAAGTTGGCATCCAATTAAGAAATATTGTATGTTTTAGGAAAAGCATTTTTAATGAATTCAGAAAAGAAAGATGCACAATCCATTTCCAAAATAGGAAAAAAGCAATTACCACTCCCCCCAAAAAATGTGTGTGTATGTGTATGTATATATATAAAGTACTGCTTGATATCACCCTCTACAGTTTGGTTTGTTATTTGGTCTGATTCAGACTAAATACTATTGTACTGAAAGTGAAAAGACTGAATTTTTTCTGGGGATAAGAATCCCATAAATCTACCATAAAGAACAGTAGAACGTCTTAAGAACAAGTCCCAAAGTTAATGCTGAATTCCTTACAATTCATTATGTCCTTCCAGTCTTGGGTCTTTTCTTCTTGGCTTGTTCTGTCTCCCTTTTCACACCAGGGAGGCTCTGTTTTCTGTCTATTATAGGAGTTTCATTTTAGTACATTTGTTAGGTGGAGCAGGTCAGCAGGTGTGCACTAGCACATTACCCAGGTGTCCACTTAATGCAGTGTGATTGAGCATGGAGGATATAAGCAACCTTTCCCAGGGCATGGGGCTGTCTGGCTGCTTGGGCAGGTGAATGTGATTAGCAACTGACTTTGGTTAGAGATTCCTCTGTATCCCCAACAGATGTCCCCTAATTGAAAGCTTGTTGTGACACTGTTGATTCTGAGAGGCCCCAAATTCCCTTTAATGTTTTCAGCTCATTAAAAATACACCTCTCATCCTCAAAAAGAGAAGGCCATTTAACAATTACACACATGTGGTGGGAGAGTGGGCCCGCACATGCACACACATGCAGAATCAACCTTTAAAGTAAAACTAAATCCCTTTTTGCCTTTTCATCAACTGATCTCAGCAATAAACTTTGAGATCTGAATCATGCCATTTTGCCAAATGTTTCATTTATAGGCATGAAATGAAGCCAACTCTGTGTTCTAGTATAAAATAGAGCAACACACTTATAGGTGCATCCTACTGAATTCTATGAACTGCTAGGACTATTTGTTTATTGTTTATACCCTGTTATAGCTTTAAAATTTGGAGACATATTGTAAAAATCCATAGAACGCAAGGAAAATTGGAGTGATAAGAATATAAAGTTAAGAAAAAAACAGGGGTGAGACAGTGGACAAAACATGCTTTGGGGGTTTTGTTTCTGGTTGGTGCAAATGGACCACAGTTTAGCCCTGAGCTTCCTTGCCCCAAAGTGATGAGAAAAACACAATCAGGAATGTCATTCGCACTACCTATACAATAAAACAAGTCTATCCTTTTGCAGAAAAAGGAAGGCATTTATCCCATGAGGCCTCATAAAGAGGTACAGTTATTTGCAGAATTTGCCTAAACCCTGTGGTTTATGTGTACAGTTTGCCTTGGATAATTGATATCACAGATTTTACAAGAAAGGCTTAATCATATGGTACATGCATTGATATATATGTATATACATTTATTATAATTCATTATGTACAGTATATTGCATTTTATGGCCCATCATTTCCAATAAAAAAACAGTAAAGCCATGAGTTATGAATGGTTTTCCAGAGGGATGATACCAGGCATTCAAGGACATGTATTCATCCAACACATTTATCGAGCACACTGTGATATATGTCGCAACTCCCTGATTATATTAGGTGGTTGATTTCACTAGGTTTAGTAAAAAAAAGGATAATTTTACAACTACATCACTGAGCATCTTGTAAGCTACAACCCTATTTCTCTGCTCTTTTTCATAGGCAAACTCTTCTAAAAGCTGTCTACACACTGTCGCCAGTTCCTCTTTGCTCATTTATCCTCCCTTCTCCACATTCTGTGAGGGGCGCAGTTTGCCTTAGAACCCCCCCACCTTCATCCTACCTGAAGCCCCATTATCCAATACTCTCCATGGTGTGCCCACTACTTTTCTGACTGTGATTCTCAGCCTTTTTTGCAGGATTATCTTCCTGATCTATACATTAAATGTTGTAATTCCCCAAGATTGATTGAAAATTTATTCTTCAATAAGCATTATATTCTCTGTGGAAGCTAATTTGGAGAATTCCCCATTCTTCTCTACCCTATATTAACTTATCTTTTCCTTTTCTATCTTTGCTAATGGCTTTTATTAACATCTCATGCTAAACCAACTTCTCTTCTAAGTCCCAGACCATATATCCATTGATATATGACTTAGCTGTTGCTAAGCCACCTCAAAGTCAGCAAGTACAGAATAAACTTCTGATCCTGGCCTAAAACCTGGTGCTCGTCTAGCATTCCCTAGCTTAGTAAGGGCAGCAACCCATAAATTGCCCAAACCAGAAGGATAGGAAACTTTCTAAACAAGTTCCTCTCCTTCAACCCTTTGTTCAGTGTGATGGTTAATTTTATGTGTCAACTTGACTGGGCCACAGGGTGCTCATATATTTCTTTGTTCTGGGCACATCTATGAGAGTATTTTTAGATGAGATTAACATTTCAATCTGTAGATTGACTGATACTCCCTAATGAGGGTCAGCCCCATCCAATCAGCTAAAGGCCTGAATAGAATCAAACGGCTGGCCCTTCAGTGAGTAAGGGAGTTTTCTCCTATCTGAGTGCAGAGAGCTGAGAAATCAGGGATTTTTTCCTGCCTTTGATTGGACTCAAACAGAAGCAGTGGGTCTTCCTGGGTCTCAAACCTGCCAGCTTTTTGACAGGAACTCTGGAAGTACACCATCAGCTTTCATGGGTCTCCAGCTTACTGGCAAACCCTGCAGATCTTGGGACATGTCAGTCTTCATAATTGTGTGACCTGTTCCTTAGAATAAAGCAATCTCAATTCATTTCTCTCTGTCTCTCTCCCCCACCCCCAGCCCCTCTCTCTTTCTCTGGAAACCCTGACTAATATAATACATCCAATGCTTCACTAATCCCTGTTTATCTTACTTGCTATAAATGCCTGGTGTCATGAACCACCTTGTTTCAACTCAGTTGTCACCAAGAGCTAGTGTTGTAGCATCTTTAACACCCATCGACACTGGGTCCATCTAATCTCTTTCTCTGTGGCTGAGTGAACTTTTCAAAATACTGATCTGATTATGATACCTCCTTACCATCTCCATCTCCTCCCCTCCAAAAAAACACTTCCAAAGGATAAAGATCAAAATCCTGAATATGCCATATAGAGCTGTACGTAGTCTCCTGTACATACTTCCCCAACCTGCTTTCTCTGTCCTCACATTACTTCCTTGCTTTTCTAGCACTGGCCCCTGAACATTTTGCACAGCCGTGGGCATGTTTTCTCAGACAGGAGTCTGGCATATGCCTTGTGATTCAGGTCCTTTTGTTATTTACATGCTCTCCTTGTATCTGTGGTTCACCAAGGACAGAATGGTAGAAGTAGTCTGTCAGGGTGCAAGAAATAAAGAAATGCATTGTCTGTAGAGAATTTAAAGACAGTAATAAAACACACAAAATGCTACTCTGCTTTTTATTAGTACCTTGTGCCAATAACAATGTCTTTCCTGAATAAATCTTTTGTTGGTCTAAGTTCTCAACAATTGATGTGATGACTATTGAGCTTGAATGTGTATGTACAATTCAAATTAGTATTTTTAAAATTTATTCTTCAATAAGCATTATATTCTCTGTGGAAGCTAATTTGGAGAATTCCCCATTACATTGTCAGCTCTCACCATGGGCATTTGTTGAAAAAGTTCACAACGGTTCACAAGCATTTTGACTCACTCCAAGTACAGAACTGTCTTAGCTCCCATTGTACTACATGTTTCTGCACTTACACAGTACATTCTAAATAAACAATGATAGCACAGTAATTATAAATAGACAAAAATGAGTTATTTCAGTTTTACAATCTTATAAGGGCACTCAAGGTTTTTATTTCTATTTAAAAGTTAAAATGGCAAAACAGCACAAATAGCAAAGTGTAATATTTTTGTTTAGAAAGAACAAATTTTAGTTCACACAAAGTATTTTTGCTTAATATGAGTAATATTAATATGAGTAATAATATGAGTATCTTCAAAATTCAAATATACCATCTGTTTATTTCAAAATTAAAGATTGAATAAAATAACAATTATTAGTAATTAGAACATTAATAATTGAAAAAATGAGTTTGTCATATGGAAGAGAGAGGGATTAAAAGTGATCCACTCTGGCCCTGGCTGGTGTAGCTCAGTGTATTGAATGCCAGCCTGTGAATCAAAGGGTTGCTGGTTCAATTCCCAGTCAGGGCACATGCCTGGGTTGTAGGCCAGTTTCTCAGTAGGGGGTGTGTAAGAGGCAATACACACTAATGTTTCTCTCCCTCTCTTTCTTCCTCCCTTCCCCTCTCTCTAAAAATAAATAAATAAAACCTTTTATACTTTAAAAATCAATAAATAAAAGTGATCCACTCTAGATGTCAAATCTCTAGGTATGTCACTGCCTGAATCATGTTCCTTTCCTTCAGAGCACTTATTAGGTATAGTCTATATTCATTAGTCTAATTATACAATGAACATGTTAACCCTTGACTAAACTGACCTCCACATGAGAACAGCACCATATTTTTTTACTTACCATTGCATTGACACAAGTTAGCACAATGCTGACAAGAAGTAGATACTTAATAAATGTTCATTGAATGAATGAATAAATGAACAGGTAATGTTTAGAATGGCCAGGATTTAATTCAATTCTAACTCCAAAGCTGGTCACAACCACTCTGCCTGAGTAATTCTGGCCTAACCTCTTCACTGGTACCCGTTAGCATACTGATAGCTTCAGAACACCAGCAACATTGATTTCTTCACTGTTTCTAGTCATTCTTCTCTTGGGAAACATGGGAATGAAAGGGAGGGCATGGGGTTGGGACAGGCAGAGTATGCTTTAATGAGGTCCCCATTCTTGCTAAACATATTCCTAAATTTGGGGCAGAAGCTTACCAATATAGAGCAATTAAATGGAAGGCACTCGTTATAATACTTATTTTTAATTAAGGAAAAATATGAGCTATGCCAGATGTATGCAGACTCAGAATAGAACCTCTCATGTGTAAATAATATACTTTGCTTGATTTTCAAGGCTTGATAAAAACAGATTGATATTGCAACATACTTTTTTTTTTTACCTTTGATGTTTTTGTGAACATCTACCAGAGGGATGCCTTCAGCAATATGTTTTACAAGGGTGGATTCTAAGAATAGCAATAACTCCAAATGCAAGGAACACATTTCATCTTACAAATAATATTTATGGAATACATGGTATTTTCCTTTTTATCCCTTTGCCGATTACTTGCAGCCATGTACCTATTAAAGTTTATACTACATGTGCTGTAGAATGATCAAATCATGTTCATAAAGTTGTTTGTATGTTTTAAAGCAAATTCTGTAGGATTTATTTTGCAGGAGGGCAAAGCACTTTACAACGGTGATGTTATTGAGCTTCCCAAAGTGTCAGGTCTGTGACCACAAAGACTTTAAGCTTACGAACAAAACAGACTATTAAAAATAATTCTTTGACAGGTGACATCATCATCATTATAATTAGCATTTGTGTGGAGTTTTATGGCTTCTAAGGCCCTTTCATATCTCGTTGGAGCTGTGCAATAATGGTTTCAAATGGGAATACATGCACCGACATCTCCGATTTCACGAACTGGGAACTGACCTTTAGCCATGCTAACTTGATCCAGTTTCTGTAGAAATGTATGCACCAAGATTTAAATTCGGTTCCACATTTATTTCTCCTTTTACTTAAGTTAACTAAACAATGAATATATTCCTTAAGAAATTATATATCTCCTGAATTAATTCATTTTCTTGATTTTAGTAGAACTTTGTCTTCATTTTTAATAGCCTAATTGGGATATAATTTATATATCACATAATCTATTCATTAAAAGTATACATTTCAATTTTTTTAAATGTATACTTTTGTATTTATTACTACAATCAAGTTTTAGGATACTTCCATCACTCTAAATGTTTCTGTTTTTAGTCAGTTCCAGTTTCCATTCTGGTCCCAGACAACCACTTATCTCCTTTCTGTCTCTATTTGCCTTTTCTGGGAGGTTCATATAGATTGAATCACACTATATGTGTTCCTTTGAGTTAGTGCCTGGCTTATCTCACTTTTGTTAAGTTTCTGTGGTTCATCCATGTCATAGGGTTTATCAATAGCTTGCTCCTTTTTATTATTGAATAGGATTCTATTCTATGACTATACCACATATTGTTTCTCTGTTTATTAGTTGTTGGACATTTGGATAGTTTCCAGTGTGGTCTATTAAGTATAATGCTTCTAGCCCTGGCTGGTGTGGCTCAGTGGATTGAGTACTGGCTTGCAAACCAAAGGGTGGCCTGTCCAATTCCCCGTCAGAGTACATGCCTGGGTTGTGGGTCAGGTCCCCAGTAGGAGGCACATGAGAGACAACCACACACTGTTGTTTCTTTCCCTCTCTACCTCCCTCTCTTCCCCTCTATCTAAAAATAAATAAATAAAATCTTTAAAAAAAAGAATAATACTTCTATGAACATTTGCCAACACATTTTTGTATGGACATATGTTTTTATTTCTCTAAAGTAGACACCTTGGAATGGAATTCCTGCATCATCTGATAAATCTGTATTTAATTTTATACCGAGAATGCCAAAATGTCTTACAAAGCTACTGTGCCATTTCCATGCCCACTGGCAATGTAGAACCCACTTTTCCCACATCTACATCAACACTTGCTATTGTCATTCTTGTTTATTACAGCCATTCTAGTGGGGCTTTCATAGTATCTCACTGTAGTTTTAATTTCCATGTTGGTAACAACTAATGACATTGGACATCTTTTTTTTAAATTGCCCATTCATATATCTTCTTTATGAAATGTCTACTGAAGTCTTTTGCTCAGCTCTTAATTGACTTGCTTTTTTAATGACTTATGAGTTATTTATCAGAAGTAGAATTTGCAAATATGTTCTACCATTCTCTCAGTCTGTGGCCCATTGTTTTTTTCATTTTCTTAATAGCACTTTGGAGAGAAAAAGTTTGCATTTTGATGAAGTTGAACTTATTGATTTTTTGCCTTGCATGGATCATGCTTTGGACGTCATATGTAAGAGATCTTTACCTGATCTGTTGTCACAAAGACTTCTCTACCATATTTCCTTCTAAAAGTATTACAGTTTTAGCTCTTGCATTTGGTTCTGTGACATATTTTGAGTTGCTTTTTGTGCATGGTTTGGAGTGTCAAAGTTCTCTCCTCTTATTCCCCTCCCCTCCTTTCCTTCTCCTCCCCCTCTTTCTCCCACCCCCTCTTTTTCCTCCTGACCTTAACAGACAGCTGTGCTTTAGGAGAGCCACCATTCTAACCAAGCTGTTGGGGACTGGGAGGCAACAGGTAGAATGGAAGGAACCCCAGGCATTAACAACAGACTCCCATTGTTCTCATCTGAACGTCAGTACTTTCCCCAACTAATTGATTCTCAACTGGTTAATTTTTATATTTCCAACCAATTTTATTGTTGTTTTGGGAGGAGATGATTTATTAACCCCTTTAGTGTCTGTGAGCCCCATTTTATTTTATAAAGGGTTATTCCTATTATTCTATCAGAATGGTGATGCTGTCTTGGTTAATTTTTAAATATGTCTTATAATGTAATATGTTAGTGAAGAAAACCATGTAATAACGGTAAACAATAATATTATTGGTCAGCTATTTTCTGCTGATGTGTCCTAGTATTAAATCTTTTACTCTTTTGATCATCTTGTAAGGTAGATGAGATAAATCAAGACGAAGTAACTTCCCTAAAGTTACGCTGCTAGGAAATGATAGAGCCATTATCTGTCTTCAGCGTGTTCTGTTCTTAGTTCACTCAAGTAAGTTGTAAAAGAATTATGGGACAAGGTAGAGTTATTTTGCTCCAAGTGCCAAAAAAGAAAAAAAAAAGAGTACTGATTCTTCTACCATTCTAACTTTTAAATTTCTGTAAGCCATAATTGTGAGGAGAAAATAAAAGATGTTATTTTTAATAGCATTTTAAAGGTTGAAAGTCATCATCTAGTCAGGGAAGTCACCAAACTTTTGGCCTAAGTCCTTAAAGCTACGGAATTTGTCATGTTCGTGTTGCATTTATTGCATTTAAGAAAGGTTTGTCTATGTCTCTCCAAACTTCAGACATATAGGTTTACCTACACAATCAAAACTAAATTATGCATGCTTAAAACTAAACTTGAAAAACTTAAACTTCAGAATTCTAAATGAAGTTAGACTAGAGTAATAGTTATTTTTGCATTGGATAATGCATGGTATAAATTAGCAACACAGCCTTGATTTGTTTCCTTGGGGTCATTGTGAATAAATTTGTTAGGCAACCCTCCTGCAGGGTGCAGGCAATGTCCTATGTCAAGACAAATTATCTTGGGCCAGCCCAGGAAGGGATACAGGAGGGTAGGCTTATCCTTTAATCTCTGACCCATGCTCCTAGGCCTCCATCTTCTTTGCTCATTCAAAGAAAATTCAGCACATGTGGGGGGCCAGGCTATACGCAGAAAAAGTAACACTTCCGAGGAGGGCAACCAGAGAGTGCCCGTGGGAGGAGGAAGGCTGAGGGAAAGGCCAAGTTCACACATACCTATGAAAGCAGGAATAGAAATGCAAACTGTGGCCAAATTAAAATCACCACAGAATCCTTTACTGTGGAACTGTAAAGGCTTTGATTGGCTTTAATCATAAACATTGGATTGGTTTGCATGTAACATTAAGTTCTTTAATTTCATCTTCACCTGTGTCCACCCATTTAAAGGGGATGACTAATAAAGGATGACCTTACAGATAGACAATGTTCAATTTAATTTTTCTTTCCTCATCATTCTTACCCTCCATGTTATTTAAATCTTGATGAGTTTTTCTTCTAACTATGACCTTATTTTCTTACAAACTTGCCAACTTTTGAGTTTGTATCTTCAGTCTATTTTAGTGTGTATGCACACCAAAAATGTCCATATATGTTCATTTCTGTGGGAAAATGTGGTGTGCTTATATACCACAAATAACATTAGTTGATTATTATCACAATTTTATGAAAATCTGCATTGCAAGTATACAATCATATGGGAGTTTGACAGCGAGTGCATTTATTCTTTCAGAAACATATCTAAAGATCACAGCAATACATAATTATTTGTATTTTTGCAAATAATATTGAATGTGACCAACTAAATATAATGTGTGACTTTTCATTGGATATAGGATTGAGAAAAATGCAGTTATAAATTGGAAATTTAAATGTGGATAAGTATTATATAATAGCATCATATCTATGATAAATGTCCTGAGTTTTATAATTTTACTCTGTTTATGTGAAGAACTGCCCTTGTTCTTAGGAAATACAGACTGAATTATTTAAGTGCGAAGAGTTACGATGACTGCAACTAACTCACAATTGATTCTCAATAAAGGAAAGAAAGAACAATAAAGCAAATGTAGCAAAATACTCACAATTGATAAAGAGGATATGACTGTTTATTGTGGTATTCTTGCAACTTTTTTGTAGCCTTGAAATTTTTCAAAATAAAAATGTTGGAGGAAAATAAATAATTGAAACGTAATGTATCACACACATGAATGGACAATTTTAGACTTGTTGCTTTAAAATTTTGCTGTGATAAACTTCCTTGAAACATTTTTTTGTAAACAGAAGGAACAGAAATATATAAATAACTGAAACTTAAAATAAGATTTAGGTCAAATGTTATTACCATGAACTTTACCCAGTTCAGTTGTGGTATTGCTTTACAGAGTGGTTTTTTAAACAGCAATCAAATTTCACACACAAAAAAATTTAAGGTAGAAAATCAAAAGTTTCAGCTAGTTGTACTAATAAGAAAGCTAAGGCTCAAAGATCACTCCTTACTATAGTTCATTAATATGTAGCATTGAAATATTTTTATTTATTTTCATTTTAAAGAGGTTTACAAAATATTCTGCAATGTTTGGGGATACTTAATGTGAGAACTGTTACTTATACTCCAGCTTTCATCCTTGCTGTTGTTGGGAAATTTTTTTAAATTTGAAAACTGAAAAATGATGAATATAGTTCAAATTAATATGGTTCCCCTCTCTCTGTGGGAGGATGTATAACTTCAATAGAGACTCATTGAATGACAGGTGATACTTTAAAGGAGGACTAATAGGGTACCTGATAACTGACTATTGGCCCCACGCTTTTTTCTGGTGATAATGGACCTCTCCTTGTCTATGTTTCTGATGTCACCTTTCTCTACCAATCACTCTCCTGGGATAATAGAGTGTGACTAGGTTTGAGAATCAGAGAGAATCCTAAACCACTTATTGTGATTCCTCAGGCCAATTCTGCAATGGGTCTGGATTCCTGAATGTGGTAAGATCAGTTCACAGCTGACTTCTCCTTGTTCAAGACAATTAAGACAAAACCAGATTTTGATCCTCATTCTTACTTCATACATTTTCCATTACTACCTTAAAACTTGTGAAGACTTAAATAACTATTTTTTAAGAATAAAATATCTAACCCTGGCTAGTATGGCTCAGTTGGTTGGAGTGCCTTCCCATGTACCAAAGAGGCACAGGTTTGATCACCAGTCAGGATACATACTCAGTTTGCAGGTTCGATCCCGTCAGGGCACATACAAGAAGGCAACCAATCAATGTTTCTCTCTCACATCAATGTTTCTCTCTCTCTCTCCCCCCCAAAGCAAAGAAAATATATCCACAGTGAGGATAAGAAAAATAAATAAATAAAATATCTAAGTTCTTCATTACTACTATTGTCTGAAAAATCTTAATAGAGATAGAAATTCTAACTCCAAATGAGTGTCTAAATCACCATATGCTATGTGTCATATAGACAGATTTACAAATTCTTGTTTCTCCTTCTTCCTAAAGCTTGTGATCTCAATATTTCTCAAACTTTAAAGTACATACAGATCACCAAGCATCTTGAAAATGCATATTATAACTTAGCAGATCCAGATTACAGCACGATACCCTGAATTTCTAACAGCCTCCCAGGTTACAGTGATATTGCTGGTCCACCAACCACACTTGGAACAGCAAAGGGGTCTAGCACAGGCCACACCACAGACAGAAGCCCAGAAACTCAGAGGTAAGGTTAAATTATATTTAGATTAATATAATATATGAATAAATATATGATGGGTAGTATGTAGTAATATATGAATTAATTAACAACTGAATGGAAAGTATGTGTGGAATCATATGGATAAACTAAATCGGAATCCTTCATTTTAGAGATAAGAAAATTGCAATTCAGAGAATTTTATAGACTTACTAAGAATTGTTGATATGGAGCCATAGAGATGGTACTTGTGCCTGCCTTCATCTGTAATTTCAGGGAAGGATTTGCATATCTTTTACACACATAAGAATCAGCAGTATGATTATTTTTCAGGAGAGAACAAAAGGGAGCTATAAAGTCAGACCAAGGAGAGCAAGGAGATCTAGAATGAGAATGTGCTGATTTGAAACAATGAATAAAAAGATCCAGTTCCAAAGCAGTTTGAAGTAATTCATTTCCTGAGTTAAGTTATACTAGTGTGGCCTATTTCCACTAGTGTGGGAAGAACTAAGAGTGGGAATCAGGACACCCACGTTCCAGCCTCAACTCTGCCACTGTAGTATTTTACTGCCAGGAGCTGGGCACCTTACTCAAATGTCATGGAGCATTTTGTATTTGTTCTTCATCTGTTAAATGGAGATAAGAATTGTTGCCCTATTACCTCATGCTGGTATGGTGAAAGAATAGATGTAGAACAAATGTGCAAAATTAAACAGAGCTCTACAAATGGATCATTGTTTTTACCATTATTATTAATATTTATGAGTAGTGTCCTTTCCCCTGTCATCATTGAGGAAAGGGATCTTTGCTATCATCTTATTTCTCTCTTTTCTGAGCTACTTGTTTCCCTCTTTTCTGAAACTTTTCCCAGCCAGTTTAGGTGTCCATCTGGGCTCAAGTTTTTATCCACCAGAGACAATCAGATGGACTCAGAAAATACAAATGTTGGCTTTGTGTCACGGTGTGCATCGCTTTCTCACTGGGACATGCGCAAAGTACTGACTTCCAACAAAGCCATCAAGGCCACTGAAAACCTCCCCTTCCTCTGGTTTTTTGCCTCTTCCAGTATCATTTCTAATTCCCCCCTTGCATGCCTCCTAATGGTGTGATTTTCCTCCTTTTTTTCTGTCTATCCTTTTACAATCTGACAACACTTGCTGATATCAATGCTATTAATTGTCACTTACCTGTACAAATGTTAACAGGACAATTTTTTTATTTCAGAAAAATAAAAATCAGAGTTGGAAGGGACTATACAAAGCTGCCAGTTTCAGTTTTCATAGTCCAAAATAGAAGTTAAGTCAATGTGGCCGCTAAACAGCATTGCTGGATATCTTATGGTAAACCAGGCGTTTGTTTTATAACTGCAGCCCAATTCAGTGATGGAGTCTGTGAGATGATGTTCTCCCATATTTAATTTGTATCCGTGTTAATTGTTTATTTCTTACAAACTTGATTGTCTTTTCTCTGCATTTCATAAACTCTACAGACAGGTCTCACAGCACTCATATTATGTTATTGTTAAAACAACATCATTGCCATCCCCAACCAATTGAAATACACTTTATGATGACAACTGTAAACTGGTCAAGCTTCACCTTACAGGGTCACACTCTGGCCAAACAGTGACCTGGACTGAGGACTGATTATTCTAAAATTAATAATAGTATCACTCAAAATAAACAGCATGAACCACTCAGTTTACAACATGAAGTCTGTGTTTGTTTTTAGTCATTTTATGATTGTGCTTCTTAAATTACTACAGTTTACTGATAGGCAATTAGGACTCTTGCAAATTCTAAGCGAAGTCTAAAGTGTCCTTTGCTGCTGTATTCTTAAAAAGTCAACATCTCTATTGTTGTGCACATTTTAATGATATGATAACCTATTGCCACCTTTAAGAATACATTTTTGATGCATTAAAAGTGATATATATTTATTAATACCTACAGATGGTTTTCCTCCATAATAATTTCCTTAAACCTAATTATTTTACTCTAATGCCATTCTTAACAAATGACTTGCACAGTATCGTCACATAAGTGCACTCACTGCATTAGAGATAGCCAACAGTTCGTGGGTAGAATAGTACACTGCCATGCTTAGTAATGTTTTGATGCGTGACTACATTCACCAAAGATTTTATAAAATATTTCAAAAAGTAATAAAAATGCACTCAAAAAGAAAGATGTGTCCAAATGTGTTTGGGATAGTTTGGATTTATTTTTCACAAAGGTTCATGTCTCCAAATCCTTTTTTTGCTCCCATTCTAAAACCTTAACACTTATTGCTCTTTCAATGTCTACATTTCAATGGAATGAACTTCTCCCATTTTACTGTTTAAGGCCCCATGCCACCTGCCAAGTCCTCACCCATAAGGACACCTAAAACACGCACACATTAGCATCTGGGCAAGATTTAGCAACCCCCGTGGTGACACATTGCAAATGCTAGTGAAAGGAGAAAGGCTCCCTTTTGTGGTTTCCAAGCATCTACTCCAGTCTAAACACAGGCTGTTTCCTTTAAAACAACCTCAACAACCTTCCCACAACTGCTTCTGGCCATGAAACAGCCACCACTTTCAGGGTGGGGAGAACAAAAATGGAAGCAATCTGTTTTGCAAGCACTTTCCCAGCAAATCTCAGCTTTGAGACCTTACTGCCAGCACCACAGTCAGTATCAGCTGAGGTTACTGTCTCCCCACACTCAAAGGAGAGGGAGGTGCTGATCTTCACTTAAACCACAACAAAGCTACAGACACTCAGTCCCATTTTCTTGAACTGTGCGACTGCTTAAGTTAAAGTTTGAGAGCACAGTCAATTTTTAAACTACAGAAACACAAAGTCCGTCATGTTCAACTTGCTTTCTTTTAAGAGGGCCTGTAAAGTATTGTAAATTAAGAGAGAAATACCACTGGAGGGACCCAGGTTCAGAATGATAATTATGGTGCTCCTGGACTAGACTTTTTTCAAGCATATGCCAGATGATTTTATAAGCCCCACTCAGCAGATAAATAATCTTTTCATCTTACCTCGCTCTCCCTTACCTCTGTACTAGAAGGTAGCACCTTTGAAGAAAGAGAGGGAGAAACATGTCTCAGTACAGGAACTTATGAGGAAGACATTTGACAGGTGGATCGCTGATGCAGATAATCCAAAACAGTGGATTTTTACAAAGTGAAATTAAACATTCTATTTGTATTATATTATTGCCAATTTTTCTTCTTAGGTATAGTTTGCTTTTTTCATTTAGTTGATGGAAACATTGAAAGTAGTCTTCTTACATATAAAACAAGTGTCTCTTGTTAAATAGTAAAATACAGCACTTTATTTCCCCACTTAAAATGGCCTTTCACAGGTTGCTTATCTATCTAATAATGCCTGGTTTTCTGCATTCTGTGTCATTATGTCGGGGTTATCAACAATTGAGTAATGTATGTGGTCTGTGGGGAAAAAGGTAAGCAGTTGTTTCTGAGACTTGAAAAAAAATGCATCAAGATTTTATCCTTGTCCCAGTCACATGGATTTAATAGTCAATTAGCTGATTTGACACAGAAAATATAAATCTCACCCAACCATTTTTATTTATTTATTTTTTGAAATCCATTTTGTAGGAGTACAGTGTAACGCACCATGTTTATTAACTCTATCATTTTTCAATTATTTAATGTAATCCATTGATAATGGAGATCTAAATTGTCATCTTCATTTTAACACAATTTTAAACAATTAAATAATAATTTAATTGTTAAATTATTAATTAATAATTAATTTATTATTATTAATTGTAAGTGAATAATTCAAAAAATTGTCCACAAAAGAGTGAGAACAGCCAGCTTGCCTGTGATGGTATCAGTCTTCGTGAAGGTTTTCCTCTGTCCCTCTCCTTGGGCCCTCAGTGTCCCTCAACTCTGCTTCCAAGCACAGGAGAACACTGGTGTCTTTTTACAAGTGAAAAAGAAGCTCCCTTTCCTTCAGGAGTTTATATGCAACTGAGAGGCAATGCTTCCTTTTATAGTAGAGAACATGAGTTAAAGTGGGTAAGGTGATAGAGATCATGCATAAGATTTGAAGGTATGGGAAGTAAGGCTGGCCATGGATAAAGGTAGAGAGCTTCCTGAAAAGGGTGGGTTAGTGCAGGGAAGTTAGAAATGGATGCGAGTTAATGGAGAAGAGTGGGAGAGGGCTTTTGATGGCCATGATTCAGTCCATCAATCAGAGACAAAGTGTCATGCATGTTGACCACAAGCTCAAACACAGTCAGCCCTTAATTTATATATATAGCACTTTATAGTTTACAAGTATTTTGCCTACATTTTCTCATTTACTTTTCACTATGGCTGCATGATATAGACAGAAGGGGTGTCACTGGTCCCCACATGGTAAATAAAGGGTTTGGGACTACCAAAGTTTGGGGGCCAGCTTGAGCTTCACACAGTGAGAAAGTGACAGAGCTAGAATCAAATGTTTTGTCTTCTGACTCAGCATTCTCTCCGACAGTGTGTACACCCACCCTCTGAAGGCACCAAAATCTCTACCAGGTTCCCAGAGGAGATTTTTTCCTTCTGGGGAAGGCCCTTTCATTGGGGACCTATGAAAGCACTGTTCATGAGACACTGAGTGTTGGGTCCACCTAGAGGTATGCCTCACACAGAATTTCCTCTGTGTCACTTTACTGGAACAGAGTAGCTCTTGATCAAGGACCCCTTTGGGAATATCAGAAATCTTCAGTGCCAGGCACAAAATCTTTCTGTGTGTCCTCCATGTCTATTTTTGCAGCAGACAAACTTGGTGTACAGCATCTTCTTTCAGAGCCTGACTTCACATTTCAAACCCCAGAAGCACCTTCCAGTCTTTTCAGTTTATATTTTTCTACCTATTTAAATGTCAGTCCAGCTTAGATTGCACCTTCATGCATATTCTAAGAAAAAAGGTACCACTTGTTTGAAAACTTCTCAAATACCTACTATCTTTTCACTTATTTACCTGTTAGTCAGTCTTCATGCACCTCAATAACAGCATCCAGGTCTCATGATTCCTTCACATTCTCCACAGCAGGGAGCCCAAGAACATTTAACAAACATTTCTTGACTGGCGGATTTTGATCTCTGCTTCTACCTCAACAAAATGAAATAATATGGCTATACTGTCCGAGTTTCATAATAAAATTGTTTCATAATAAAAATGATCAGCAGCAAATAAGATTTATCATCACAGATTTAAAAGGATTTTGTGCATATTAACATTTCCTCTATTTAAAGCCTTTGTTTTATTTTGTTTTTACATTTTTAGAAAGTGGCATTATTTATTTCTCTTCAGTTAACTACATAAAATCGGAGATAATTTGTTTTGATCTCAGAACAGCCATAGCTATTCCACTGTTTTTACCAATATGATCGAAATTATTGTTGGCTCTTAACAACATGGGTTTGAACTGTGCAAGTCCACTTACATGCAGATTTTTTAAAACAAATACATACAGTGCCATAAATGCATTTTCTCTTCTTTATGATTTTCTTAATAACATTTATTTCTCTAGGTTACTTTATTGTAAGTATACATTATATAATGCACATAACATACAAAACATGCATTAATTGACTATGTTATTGGTAAGTCTTTTTTCTGGTCAACAGTAAGTTATGGGTAGTTAAGTTTTGGGGGAGTCGAAAGATGTAAATGGATTTTCAACTGCTTGGCAAAGGAGTCAGCATCCTCAGCCCCCACGGATTCAAGGATCAATTGCATTAATTTCCTGATCCATTTGTGGTGAAAAAAAATCTGAATCTATAATATAAAGAACTAAAGGAGGTGTTTTGTGTGCCTGAGGGAAGCCTTAACACGGTATAAATTAGTCTTCCCCTTCCATAAACTTTCTGGGAGTTACATATACACAAGCCAATCAAATCATAAAATGAAACCTAAAATCATTCACATCACAGAGACTATGAGATGAATATTATCTTAGGACCACCTACTCCCTTCATTAATCTATTGCTAGAGTAAACAGTTTTATTACCCTTTTTTCCTAGCATTTGTGCATGGTGATAACTAGTTCTAAATGTTTTACTAAAGTTAGATATTAGATTGCGATCCTTTGTAATGAAATTTCATTCATCACTGAGCCAGTGTTAAATTCCTAGTGTTCCATGTGCTATTTTAAGCTTGGGTAAAATTTCTGCCGTCTATATATATTAGTTTCAGCGAATGAACAAACCACGAGTCTGTACTTTTCTACCACATTATTTTAAGCATAATGTTATTAGAAGCTATTGTGCTTGGAGACAAAGGCAATCATGTCCCACAACCAATTCAGAAGGCAATGGGAAATTGAGAAAGTAGTTTAATAAACAGATGCTTCCTTTGCCTTTTTAAAGAAAATCAGATTTATTTGAGCAGCTTTCTCCGTATAATATAATCTACATGTCTAAAAGACAATCATGTTCCCGGTTTATTCTCTCAGATGAAATCGTGACTGCTCCAGGAAGAACCCCCCAATCGCCCATGTCATCATTCTGATTTGCGGAGTTTCACTGAAAAGAGATAGGGAATAAAATTCCACAAGTGCTTAGGGTTAAGAAGAAAAGCAACCAAAGTTTTAAGTGGCCCTCTTGATTTCTTCTTAGAATTTTTACAAGAGCAAACTACAGGGGGCAGCAAATATTAACAAGGTTCAGGGACATGCCGAATCTTGGAATTAACAAATTTGAGGCTGCTCAACTTCTGTCTGGTGGAAATGTCCAACTTTAACATGAAACATATCATTCCCTCATTGCTTTGGTTTCAGGATATGTAGGAGTTAAATCTATGAGGCTTTTCTCATCCATCTTTACACAATAAGTTGAAGTCCAGAGGTGTCTGTCACATTTCACAGTATTCTTTGTCTTCCTTAAATTCTGCAATCAAGTGTGATGTGCTGAAGTGACATGGATGAAACACCTTGGGATCATCTGAGCAGTAAAGTGAGGGCAGCGGCACAGAGACTGCACGCGTAGGTGGCGCGAGGAGTACCACAAAGGGCCCTTTGTTCTCTGTTGACTCGAGATGAGAACTCTTGGACTTTGCTGATGCATCTCCCACACTGTTTGAAGGTTTCATTATCTGAGAGAGTTTTCAAATACTTGGTGTGTTTAAAATCAAACACACCGTCACTGACTTCCCCAAATAAAACTCAGTCTGTTTTCATAAGGACAGGGAAAGTGAGTACAGATTACCCACTAATAGTGTTGAACTTGACTTACACTTTTATTTTGAGGACCAAAGAGAGGGAGAATGCCAGACCCTCACTGAAGCGCTTTGATGTTATCCTGTTGCTGCTTAGAAAATAATATCTCATAGAGGCTTGGTGTGATCTCGTCTCCCTTTTCTGGGAAAGTCTGAAATGCAGAGAAGGATGCATGACCATTCTTTCATTTACCTTAAACTCTATGTCTTAAAATATCAACAGCTACCAGGGGGGTTGCAAAGTTCTTTAATTGTTGACACATAGAGCTACTGACATAGAGTAATGGCACTATACAAGACTTAAAGACTGAAGCCAAGTCTGCGTCCAACACAAACATTGAAAATGTAAAGCTTGTGACAACTTACATGCAAGATGACAGCCCTAAACCGGAGTGAGAAGTGAGGGGACTGGAGTCCTGTTATGGTTTTACCACATCAGATCTGTGATCTCTGGCTTTGTGTCTTATTGTCTATCACTGCCAATTGGTGTTGTCTCCTATCTATAGCTCTTCATTTGATTTGTTCCTGTGTTTCTTTTTCTCATAATGAAGTATTACAAACAACAGCAAGGGACAGGAAATAGCATAAAAATGCCTATGAACTAATCAACCCAGAACAAATAAATGCCAATTTGCCATATTATCCTCAAAATTTTTTTCTATATCAAATAGCAGTTTACACATTTTATTGCAATACAACATATACATTCAGAAAAGTAGACATTTAGTAAGTGGACAGTTCAATGATTTTTTGATAAACGGAAAACGTCTGTGTAACTAGAGCCCAGATCAAGAAAGAAGACATTTAACCAGCACCAGAGAAGACCCACTCTGCTCCCCTCGCAGACTGTGTGTCCCCACCTCCATCACCACAGGGGGATCTGTGGTCCTACCCCTACCGGCCGAGATACATCGGCTTTGCCCTTTTGGTTTTAGTTTTGGGTTTTTTTTTGTATAAATCATACACTTAGGTACTCTTTGGTTTCTCATTTCATTTGCTCAGCTCCATGGATAAGCAAATGAAATCTGTGAGATCCATTCATTTAGTTGTTTGTATCAGCTGTAGACCCTCTGTTCTTAGTGCTGCATGGTATTCTATCACCTGCATATCTCCTGAATTATTTTACAAAATAAAGTGTTAGGGATACAAGATACAATAAGCCATCCTTTCTAACTATTGTTTGCTTTTCCTCCCTCAAATTTATGGTAAAGATATGTTTTCCATTCTTATACACGTATGCTTAGTCCATTTTCACTTGATAGTGGCCCACTGAATGTACTACATTTTAAAATTTGTATCCTGTCAATAACATAACACTTATGTTATGCACTGTGCATCCCTAGAAGCATATCTGGTCAGAGAGTGTGTACAACTTCACTTTCACTGCATAGCACCAAATTGCTCTCAAAGCAGGTATAGCAGAAAACTTTAACAGATCCCACTGCACACACATCAACACTTGGAATTATCAGATTTATGTATGTTTGCTGGGTTCTTATTGTTTTTTGCCAATTTTCTGAGGGTGGAATGGAATATCTCTGATGGCTAGTAATGTTGAGCATTATGGGCATTTCTTGCTCATTTCATTTTCTATTTGTCCACAAGCCTTTGTCCTGCCCCCATCCCCACCCACACTCCTCCTTCCCCGCATTCAGCTTCCTGCTCCACTTTCCCTGCAGATTTCACAGGTGGCAATATAGATTTTTATCTCCTTCCCTTCCCTGTAATTAACAAAAGGGGACAGCAGTCCAATACAAAGCTAACTCATCCAAAGCTTATCTGTCCCCCTACTCTGTGTATCATCTCCCTCCTGTCTCACTGCAGTTGAACTCCTACTATTCCACTGAAGTGGACATCAAGAGTATCAAGGACATTAATTTCTATGACTCACTTTATTGTCCTCAAATTACTTCAATTCTATGACCCTTGTGCCTCTACCTCATCATATACTCTTTTCTCATTCATTAAATGATCTGTGGCTTTTAATTTTTCTGCATCTTTGCATAACTATTACCTGGTAAGAGTACCTCCTCCTCTCAACCTCAGAACTAGTATGTATAGCCAATAATATACTTAAACACACACACACACTCTCAACCATTGTATTATAATTCCAATTAACTATAAGAGATTCTGAAGGATTTGTGTTTCTGCATTCCCGGTGCCTAAGTCTTGGCAAATGTTTGTGAAATGCATCAAGAAATTGGGTGAGCATTTCCCTGGGTTCTCTTTCAGTTCTAACCCACCAGTTCAGAGCTTGCAGTAATGAAAATGGGACACTTTCTTCTCTTGCTGCCTTCTCTATCCATTTGCAAAAATCGTTTTCCCCTGCTGGAGAAGTCTTTTCCCAGAAACCAAGGGGTTCTACACTGGTCTGAACAACATTTCTGTTCTAAGTTGAGAAAGAGCAGTCTGGATGGGGGAGCCAGTCACACTGAACCCTGCTTAGGGCTACAGACAGCAGAGGAGGAGATGGCACCTGCCCATTGTGGAATTCCATTCATTCCCTCTCATTCCTCAAGCCCCATACACTGAGAAAAGTAGGAAGGGATGGAAAGGAAAGGGAAGAGAAGAGTATGAATGCATTAGAAAAAAGCAAGAGGTCACAAGAGGGTATTAAGAAAGTAAAGATAACCACAAGGGTGTTATCCCACATAGAAGAGCAGGGATAAAATTAATTCCACAGGACACACATACTTTTATTTAAATCACCTAAATCTGCCTACCAGCAAGACTGCTGGATCCCATGGTGGTTTCAGACAGTGATGTCCTTTTGCTTCAAGTGATTTCTAGGACTCTGTGGCTGATGATTGCTAATAAGTGTTTTCAGGGCCTCACTTCTGGTGAAGGGCACCAACCACACAGGACTGGGCCCAATCTTGTCCTGAAAATGTATGAGTAGATCCTGCTTCTATTGCTACATGTAAATAGCAGGGACATAGAATCCGGGCCATTGTGTGGCTTACCTATTAAGAAGAAATTGCTGTTTTTCAGAATCATAACTTGCTACTTTTGACTTGTATGCAACTAATTCATGCATACAACAAATGGCTTCTATATGTATTAGCATTGTCTTTTAAAGATCTCACTTCTCCATGTGTGTTAAAGAATGCTTACCTAAAAAAAATGTTAGATTGATTCAAAGCAGAGGGGTTCTAAAAAAGGCATACAGCACCCTGTCTGTCCAAATATAAGGGCTAATTGATTTCTCAAAGACCCTGATCCTTATTTTAAAGTAATAAATTTCACTTCAGTAAAACCTATGATTTAGTCCTACTTTAAGATGACAAACTTCACCCCATTGGTAATCTTCAAAAACTGTTGAAATTGGTCTATGAATGAAAAGCCCTCCTTTTCTTCATCAAGATGGGCAGCTGTCTGTCGAATGTAACCCCTTGCTATGGCATGTGAACCTGCTTTCACAATGAAATGACAAATGAAAATAGGCAATTACAGTCACACCTTGCCTCCTAGAGTTCCTGGAAAAACTGCTGGGCTATTTAAATAGCAGATAGATTATGTGCTTGCCTACAGTGGTATGGAAGGCAGGATTCTCCTGAAGAAAAGTCAAATGTAGCACAAAATAGAAGTGAAGATAGCTCTAGGAATAGAGATGTATAAGATCATTTGGAAATGGCTACCTAATAAGAACATGAAAATAAAGATCTTTCCAAACAAATGTCCAAGCTACCCTTTGTTTAATACACATTTTTAAAAACCACACTGCCATGCTGATTTGACCCTGACCCAAGAGATTAATTCCACCTAGAGACAGCTGTGTCATCTGTGAGTCTCCAAGTACAGGTGAAGGAGAGCACTATGAACTTCGTTGACAAAATCTCTGCCAAAGACCAACGACTTCTTAGACTTAGACAAATATGAATGTGAAATGGAAAAAAGTAAGGCCTCTAACTCCTTTGCATATTACACCTGGAAAAAGATCAGTTTCCTAATTATCTAGGTAATGTTGCTCTTCTTTATGTTCCATTCTTAATCCATTTCATCTGAAATGCTATGCAAGTCTTTTGTTGTTTCCCTTGATAAAGGGCATAAATGCCAAGGTAGATATTTACATATTTTATAGGAATATTTTCTGGACTATATTTATTTTGAACATGTATTCAATTTATTTTTTATTTTTAAGTACATCTTATTGATTATGCTACACAGTTGTTCCATTTTCTTCTCCCTTTTATCCCCCTCTGCCCTGCAACCCCCTCCTTAGTTCATGTCCATGGGTTGTACATATAATTTCTTTGGCTTCTCCATTTCCTATACCACTCTTAACCTCCCCCTGTCTATTTTCTACCTACCATTTATGCTTCTTATTCCCTGTCCCTTTATCTGTATCCACTCTTCTCTCCCTCCCCACTGATAACCCTCCATGTGATCTCCATTTCTGTGATTCTATTCCTGTTCTAATTGTTAGCTTAGTTTGTTTTTGGTTTTTTTTTATAAAAAAAACAAAACAGTTTTTGATAGTTGTGAGTTTGTTGTCATTTTACTGTTCATAGTTTTGATCTTCTTTTTCTTAGATAAGTCCCTTTCACATGTCATATAGTAAGGGCTTGGTGATGATGAACTCCTTTCACTTGACCTTATCTGGGAAGCACTTTATCTGCCCTTCCATTCAAAATGGCAGCTTTGCTGGATAGAGTAATCTGGGATGTAGGTCCTTGTCTTTCATGACTTCAAATACTTCTTTCCAGCCCTTTCTTGCCTGTAAGGTTTCTTTTGAGAAATTAGTTGATAGTCTTATTAGTTAAAAGGAATGTTACCTACAATCCTTTGTAGGTAACACTCTCCTTTTTCCTGCTGCTTTTAAGATTCTCTCTTTATCCTTAATCTTGGGTACTTAATGATGATGTGCCTTGGTGTGTCCCTCCTTGAGTCCAATTTCTTTGGGACTCTTTGGGCTTCCTGGACTTCCTGGAAGTCTATTTCCTTTGCCAGATTGGGGAAGTTTTCCTTCATTATTCGTTCAAATAAATTTTCAAGATCTTGCTCTTCCTCTTCTCTTTCTGGCACCCCTATGATTTGGATATTGGAACATTTAAAGTTATCCCAGAGGTTCATCAGCTTCTCTTCATTTTTTTGAATTCTTGTTTCTTCATTCTGTTCCAGTTGGATGTTTATTTCTTCTTTTTGTTCCAAATCATTTATTTGAGTCCCAGTTTCCTTCCCTTCACTGTTGGTTCCGTGTATCTTTCCCTTTATTTCACTTTGTATAGCCTTCATTTCTTCCTTCATTTTGCAACCAAACTCAACCATTTCTGTGAGTATCCTCATTGCCAGTGTTTTGAACTCTGCTTCTGATAGGTTGGCTATCTCCTTGTCATTTAGATCTGTTTCTGGAGCTTTGATCTGTTCATTCATTTGGGCCATATTTCTTTGTCTCAGCACACCTGTTATGTTGTAAGGGGGGAGCCTTAGGTATTCACCAGGGCGGGGCAACCCATGTAGATGGCTTGTGGCCCTGTATGTCAGGGAGAGCTCAAGGGGGAACAATGATGGTTGTTTGGCTCTGCCTGGCTTTCAGTCACTTCCTCCACTACCCACAAGCCAATTGGGCCCTCCTGGTGCTGATTCCCAGGTGAATGAGTTTGTGTACATTTTAGGACCCCATGGGTCTCTCCAACAAACTCTACTGTGAGGCTGGGTGTTTCTCCCATTGCCACAACCCCCACAGGTTTTTACAGCCAGAGTTTTTGAGGCTTTATTTCCCCATGCTGGAACCCTGGGTTTCGTGATCTGTCTTACCCCCCAGTTGTTCCTCCTCATTTGTCCACATGCAAATGTGGGACTGGCAGTTGCTGCCTCGCCCAGTCCTCCAGCTGCCACCTGCCATGCATCCTCTCCACCCCAACTCTCTGTCCCTGCCCCTCCTACCAGTCTGGATGAATGTTTCTTCTTTAACTCCTTGGTTGTCAGACTTCCAAACAGTTCAATTTTCTGGCAGTTCTGGTTGTTTTTTGTTTTCAACATAGTTGTTGTCCTTCTTTTAGCTGTGTGAAGAAGCAAAGTATATCTATCAATGCCTCCATCTTGGCCAGAAGTATATTCAACTTAAATATAGGCATTGAATTAGGCTGGGTGACCCTATCTTAATGTGTAATTTGCTCATTCACTCATTTATTAATTCAACATCTGTCATATTGCCTATTGTGTATGAGGAAATTGTTTGAAGCTAGAAATTCAGAGTTGAACAAGACAAATGCATTATGTAATGTAATCTCTCCCCCACTGCCACTGTCTTTCTCACTCTTTCTCCTTCTCTTTCTGGTTCTATTTAATATCTTATCATCATCACCACCTAGATGCCCATGCCACAGTCCAGGAAACCATCTTGACTATAACTCTTTCCCCCTTTTCATCCCATTAAAATACATTCTTTGGTCCACACGCTTTTGGGTTTCTGCCTGGAATACGACAATAGCAAGGACACAGGTTTAATGATAAATGGGCAGTGAATCTACTTCTTTCTTATCTGGAGCACAACTAATTGTTTGCATTCACTGTTACAATTGACATTCACCATAATCCTATGAAGAAAGAATATTATGACCTCCATTGTAGAGATAAGAAAACTAAGACTCAGAGGTATTGCATGAGCTGTTCCAAGCTTTCAAGTTAGTAAACAGAAAAGCCTGGATTTTAATCAAAGGCATTTTGACTTCCTAGTCTGTGTTTTCTCCACTTGGCTGCACTGTTTTGCATCCACCGTGGTATTCCCTGATTGTGCTTCTCACTCATGGAATTTCCCAATAGAGGTTCCTTCATACACACCATTAGCTCATCGCTCGGAGGTGATATTTTATTTCTAAGGTGAGGCACCTCAGTTAGAAGCAACCATTAAAAAAAAGGGAAACCTCAAGGTGAAGCACTTAATCTTACAAGAGTGGACTGTTAGACAGTAGTCGGTGCAGGTGGGAAAAACCCTTTAACAAAAGCCCCTCTTGTAAATGTCACTGCTGTTTCCCAGTGGGTGAGATGAGATACTGTTTTTCATCTTTGTTTCTTTGTCTGAAACCTCTTTGCAACTAGAACTGTATTATTTTATGTTACCTTTTTATTAATGACAGTGCCATAAAAGCGTATCTACCTTGAATTTAGTCTTCAGACGACAGTTATAGGACTGTGTCTGGGGTACAATTTCAAGTGTCCAAATGATATCACCCAATTACATAATAAATGTAAAAGCACTTTGGAAATGATAAATGGCCATGTAAATGAAAGGTGTTATTATGTTGGTGGGTAAACACAGCCTTTCATGCGGTATTTGATGAGCAGTCTTTTTTAAAAAGCAAAAACAGCCTAACTAATGCGACTTGATTATTCTATGAAATAATGAGTAGCATAATTATTCTCCTTTTTAAAATTTCACATTGAAAAATGGAACCATTTTGCTTACAGTCCCTGTCTGTGTGGGCACATATAATGTATTTCATGTACAGTGCGCTCAAACCTGTGGTTTTCTAGGAATTAAGTTCCAGTGTGAAAAAATGAAACTTGAAGTTGCAGGGCTGATACACTATGTTTGCAATTTGTTGTCATACATTGGTGAAATCAGCAGTGGCAATATCATAAAAGATGGATTCTTTTTTATGTGTATTGTGAATTTTTAAATGGTAGTTGTGAAAGTGAGTAAGGTATCAACCATTAAAAAGTCTTAAAGAGATAGTTTTGTTTTCTGCAAGTGTAGATCTCATAACAGTTCCCTTTGAAGTAAAAAATCTCATCTTTTTGTAACAGGAATAGGTTCTGAAGAAACAAAGCTTCAAGAGGTTCAGATGGGCTATAAAAAATGTTGTGATCTCCTACAGGAGAGACGTGATTTATAAGGAAACATATTTTTATGGATACATCAATGTTTGCAACAGACCAGGCCAGTTAAGTAAGAAGCTCAGCTTTAAAAGGAAAGAGCCGTGACATAACTTTCCTTTACAGGTGTCATTTGGCTTAAAACAACCTTTGCTAACCCACTGACTGAGTCATTTTAAATGCATACAGGTGGGGTTTGTGTAACAAACATGTACTTCTTCCATCTAGGTGCCCAAGTCAGCACTTCTCTGCCAAAATGTTTTTTTTATAGTTTAATGTATTTTAATAGCAAACTTACAGGAACAGCACAGAAGGCAGACAACATTAAAAACATACTTACATGTATGAGACAGCTCAGTTCAAAAAGTATAGTGAATGGGTGGAATCTACTATATGATAAAAATGTTACAAACACCATGCAGTTGCCATCAATAAGAAATGTACTTGTTTTAAAAAAATCCAAATGCTGGCATTGTCCAGAAAAACTTAACAGGTTTATTAATATTGTTATAAAGTTGAACTACTTGAAACTTGTTCACTGAAACACCTTGACTTGCATTAATGCTTTATGTCCCTGCATTTATATTAAAAAATTCACATACAAATGAAAGTGGAAAAACATGCAATGCCTGATTTCTGTCCACTATTTTCCACTTGCAGTCATACACTTAGGTACCTTTTGACCACATGGGGGGAAAAAATCTAACGTTCGGAACTACCAATAACAGGAAGAAGAGATTTTTTTTAAAGAATGAAATGTTTCCCATCATACTGGATTCTTAAGCACGTTCTCCAAGTATGTGGTGTGCTAGCTGGATGCCTTTTGGCATAATTGTTAACACATTTGGTATGGAGACAGCACACAGGTTGGTGTCTTCAAAAATGCCAACCAGATAGGCTTCACTTGCCTCCTACAAAGCACCAATAGCTGCACTCTGGCAGCGCAGGTCTGTTTTGAAGTCCTGAGCAACTTCTCACACCAGACGCTGGAAGGAAAGTTTGCGAATCAGAAGTTCAGTGGACTTCTGATAACATCTAATCTCACGAAGTGCCACAGTACCAGGCCTGTAACGATGAGGTTTCTTCACCCCTCCAGTAGAGGGCACACTCTTGCCAGTGGCTTTGGTAACCAGTTGCTTCCTCAGTGCTTTAACCACTGGTCGATTTGCGATTTGCAGGCAATCTGCTTTGTACAAGTCATAGTATAGGGACCTCTTTACAATCTGCCTTCTCCTTCGGCTGGAGCTCAGGGAGCTGGAGGAGGTGCTGGCGTTAGACAGCGACAGCGGCTGCAAACACTGCCCAGATGGTTTTTAATGAAATAGGCATAAAACGATCTGTGCATGTCTGACAGTGGTCTTAAACCAGTCTTGGGGGCCTTAACAATGCTAGATTTCTGCCATCAGATACTTTAAAAAGAGGCAGCAGAGTATAGTGGTTAGAAGCATGGGTTATGGGGATCAGACAAACCTGAGTGTGAAAGCCACTTCTGCTATATGCTAGATCGTTATGACCTTGGGTTGGTCACTTAACATTTCTGCACCTCTGTTACCTTACATGTAAACTGGGGATAATAAAACCACCTCAGAGGATGATTTAGTGGATTAAATAATATTATACACTTTAAATGTTTACACTGGCATCTAGAGCGTAGTAAGTAATCAGTTAAGGCTTGATATTACTTTTTAGGCATTACAAAGCGTTGATTAACTACTATACAACAGACAATACAGTCAACATACAGGGGCAGTTTGTGTGTGCATATCTTCAAGTAATGCAGCACATGACCTCTGCATTATATGAAAATATATAATTAGAGTTTTTAAGCAGTTTCTAACCACCAGCACATCAGCAAACCACAAACACTCTTGCATGGTGCAGAGTTTGTTTACTTGGCAAAATGCAGATAATGCAGCTGCTTTACATGACAGTCAAACGGTGCTTTTCGGTGCTGACTGCACAGTAAGTGGAACTCTGGGACTATCTTTCCTTAGAATGTGACATCATTTTGAAAGTTGAATTATTTGAATCATTTTTAAATAAGGTTTAAATAAGTTTGTTTAGTTATTTAAGAAAGCTTGGGCAATTCGGCCAATGCCCCTACTCTTCCTGCTTAAATTTAGCCAATTAGAACTTAAAAAGAAAACAGCTATAAAGTAACTAATTTCAAAATTCATAACATCTACATCATAGCATGGCTATCTGGGTCAAAATATATGTCCTGGAACATAACAACCATATGCTATAAAATATAATTGCTGTAACAGTATAAGCCTATAGGATGTCTTCATTCTGCCCACAGACATTAGCATTATAAAGGGGTTCCCTAAGGCAATTACATAGTGAAACACCATTATGCATATATTTCCATGTGTAGTTATGTCTGTGTCTATATACCACTGAACATCTGTATGAAAATCAAAAAGTTCAATCAACTCTCCAGATGTCCCCAGATATCAATGTGTTTGGCTTATGGACAAAACAGCTGGACTTTTGTTTTTCATTTCATTTTCTTCCAGATGTTAGTCTCTTGTAGACACAACTTCTTTTGGAGTTCTTTCCTACCACACACCTTTGGGATTATAACTGAATCACTGAAAAACAAAAAAGGTTTACTATAAAAATATGTTCACCCTGTGTTGAAGGAGGACATAAACCAAAGGTCTGCTAGATCATACATAGGTGTCAGTAATGAAAAACTTAAGGGGAGAAAAAGAATGCAGATAATGCAGCTGCTTTAACATGTGAAATAAAATGTGTCAAGGAAAATAAGAAAATTAAAGAAAAATAAAACTCTTCATGTTTTTATTTATAGAAAGCATGTGATTTGACATTGGTAAGTTCAGGATTTCTACAGACCGAGTTAATGTCGTATACTGGAAAGACACAGGTTAGGCATCAGAAAACCTTGGACGTGAGTTCAGATTCTGTCCTTGAATTGCGACACTGAGATCCTTGCTTTCCTCTAAGGTAACCAAGCACTCCAGTATGCTTGGGGCTCCCCAGGTTTTTGCACTAAAAGCCCTATGCATGGGAAACTCTGCAGTCCCAGACAAATGGATGGTTGGTTTTCATACTCCTTATCCCTAAAATGAGGGTAATAGTAACTTCTTTAGAAAGCTGCAGTGCAGACTGGTGAATAAGTAAATAAAGCATCTAGCCATCAAGAAGTACAGGGTCCCCAAATGGGAACTATTATCATCATTATAAATCTCATCCACATTTCCTATTCTGTTTCCTCTCAGAACACAGGGTTTGTTGTTTCAATTTTATTTATCACAATCAATACTTCATGTGCAATATGATAGTCACTCTAGTTGACCCCATTTCATTTGCAAAAGCACTTAAATTCTACACTGTATTCTCCATCATTGATTCAATGGTTGTGAACTTAACATTGTACTCATTGGAGTCCAAGAGATAAATTTTTGTTTCATTCATGCAGACCTGATATGCTATTGTAATTCCAGTGTACATTGTGGAAACTCCAGTGTCCACAGAGAACCTGATGTACAGTGAACCCTCAACAAATACTTGTTCAAAGAAATAATGATGCATGAATGAAAAATGAAAAATATATAGGTTGAGCTATAGCAAACAAGAAGAGTGAACTTTATTAAAATGTGACCATTTTCTGTAGAGACTCATCATTTCTCTCATGCATTTCAGTTTACTTACTGCAGAAACATTATTGTCTTTCAGGAATCAAACAGGTATATTTCCATTCCAGAACCTTTAATATGTCAAATGATCTTTACCAACTAGTCTGCTCCTTCCCACTCCCAATGCCCCATATTGTTCTCTGGTTGCTCCCCTGCTATGTTGGAACACCCACAGACCAGTCTCTAGACTCATCAGTTGGTCCAGCTCCAAACTCAAAGAACCTCCTCCTCTTGAATCTTTCAGATTCTCCTCTTACTTCAAGTTATTCTACTCTCTGGGTTACTTATTTCCTGTGTCTTCCACTTCAACTAAGCCCAGCCCCTGCTTCCCTACTTCCCAAAGCTGCATTCTCAGTGGCCTGGCATCAATAGCAACAGGCAATCAAGCCACATACATTTTCTTATCTGTCTTGCAACTCAGGACCCACTTTCCCAGGAAGCCTTTCCTTGTGAGTCTCACCCAATGCTTAACCTACTGTGTCATCCCAGCCACTTGGAGTGCAGGCTGCCAGAATCAAACAGAGGTAACCTATATATAATAACTCTGCCATTTACTGTTGCATGATATGAAATGAGTGTGTCCACTTTCTCTAAGCCTTGATTATTCGTTTGATGGAAGGAGAATGAGAATTGATTGTACCTGTGATAAAGTTGGAATAATAATTATGGAAATTAACAGAGGTAAAATAAATAAAGCTTGAGAAGAGCAGACAATTCACTCACTCCTATTCATCCTAGAGTTCCTATCATTTATAAGATTACCTACTTCTCTTTCTTAAAATTCTGTAGCAGAAAATAATTGCCTATCTATCCCCAGGTATTTTGGCTGCCTTTGGTGGGCTCCTAACAGTCATCACTGGACTGACTCTAGTCTACAAGCCATAGAACCCCAATATGTTAGGAAAGAAGATTTGTATTGGGGATGCCCTTAGAAGACTGAAATGTTACATTCCCCAAGTTACTTTAAAAGTGAAAAATACAAGATTCAAATGAAAGAAAATTTTCAATGGGGAATTTTCAAAACCATAGGGAGAAAGCTTACACTCCCTATGCACCTGACCTCTCACCTTAGCACTTTTCTTCCTTCTACTTTCAAGCAGCGAACAATCAACATGTCAGAGTTCATTTAGATCCAAATCCAATTAAGTCTGACCTTAAGAATAGTTACTCATAGCTGCCAGCAGGTGTGTGCTTGAAAAAAATCATCATGTGTGCCCTTTGTCCAGTTTTTAAATTACCCAGGTTTATGGTCCTGAGTGATTAAGCCGAGAAACACCACCCATTGAGTATCAAAGGAGAAGAGCTGCTGATTTAAGTGTCTAGGCATTTGTACTGGCAAGCATTTTATGAAATCATCTTTCTCCATTGATTCTGTATGGAACAAATGAGAGTTGAAATTTTTCTTTAGCTGTTGTCTGAATCCTCATACCAGCTGCTGGGTAAGCAGACCATGGGTAAGGACATTACTTAACCACTATGTTCCTTGGTTTCGTCATCTGTGAAGTGCTCACGGGGTGGTTGCCGGAATTAGAATTAATGTATGCAATTTAAGTGGCTTGATACCTGATACACAGCACGTGCTCAAATAGTGGTATTCATTATTAATAATCAGTATAATTAAAGCATTATCAGGAATTTCAAATGTCCAGTCATTTTTCACCGTGGGAGAAAACCGTGTGTGTGTGTGTGTGTGTGTGTGTGTGTGTGTGTGTGTTCAGTCAGTTCTCACATGCGTCTTTCATTGACTGTGTCCATTATTTTAGATTGGCTTCAGAAGTCATGCTCAAAATATCTTAATTACTGTTTCTACTAATTCTTGCAGCATGGTTTTTGTTGTATAAGGAAGGAGAAAGGTACTAAAATATGGTTACCTATAAAGATTCCAGTACTCTGGTAGGTGCTTTTCATATACAGTATTTTCTTATTTATTTCTCAAAATTTATTTGTAAAGTAGCATTGTGTCTATTGTACAGAGGAAACAGGCGCAGATATAATTAAGAGCCCAGATTCAAACCAGGTCTGAATAGCTCTCAATCACTTTCTATGTTTGGAGGTAGGGCAGAAGACCTGGTTTCTGATCCCAACTTTCCCCCTAAATAAGTGTGCTCTTCAACAGATTGCTTCACTATTCTGATCTACAGTTTTTAATCACTAAAACAAGGAGGTTGAATGAGACCATTTTCAAGATCCTTTTTCAGAATTACAAGATTAAGAAGAGAGACTGTAAAATAAATCTAATCAAGGAGATATACAATGAAAGGGCCACCTCTCTCCTTTTAGTCAATGAGTCAATAATATTTCTTCACATATTCATTCATCCTTCCTGAAACTATGAAGAGAAGAAGAAAAAAATAGGAGAAACTGTTGGTCTCCGCCCTAACCAGACCACTTTTACGCGCACTCTGGTTGGCCTCTGTGGAACAATGTTCAGGCTCCTGGGGCTCTTCCCTCCCTCTGTTACATTTTTACTGGCCTGTTTAAAAGTAGTGCCCAGTCTCATCCAGCAGGACATACCTTGGTTCATGGAGAGAAAGGTGAATGGTGCCTTCCTAATCTTTTCTTTGTTTTTCTGAGTAAGAAGACAGGAAGGTACCCATTAAGAGTACGAGGAAAATGTCTAGAACAAGAACCAAGGCTTTCTTTCCATGAGAGAAATGACCAGATAACTAAGAAAGCTATGGCTGGATGAGTCTTTAATTCTCTGTGAATTTATTCTTTTTCTCTGCCATTTCTTTCTCTGGTCAATACTATTAGTCCTTAAGATCCAGTCCTGGAAACTTTTCTGAACTCTGTCCCCAGTGTCTCCATCCCTCAGTCCCGCTGCGCTAGGTTCTCACACTTTCAGTTACGCACAGACATTGGATTGTACTTAGTTGTCTACACATATGTTCTTTATTTCAATTGACACCACTGTAAACATATTAATAGGTTGTGACGTATACTAAAGCCCCCTTATTGTCTTGTACTGAAAGAAGTGTACATGTACATCATACTCACTTGCAGAAACCTCGTAGAAGGAAGGTGTTCTCGTGTTTAAGAGGAAATATGCATTTAGTTATAATGAAACCTGGTATATCTGACCTATCCAAATAGACATATTAAGCATCAATGCTTCACCTTACAAATATATTCATGGAGAATTTGTTTTAAGACCAAAGTATCCTATTAAATTTTAGTGTGAATTTATAAAGATTGGATAAATATGCCACTTTTTCAGGAGTGATCTCTGTCACTTGACTCTTAGCTACATGAGAGCAGAGAATCTATTTGATGCCTTTTCCACTGTACCCCAATGCCTAGTATACAGTAAGTGCTTAATAACTACTATTGAAAAAATAAGTAAATGAGAGAAGGAATAAACTATTACATCATTTTTTAATGAGGAGGACAGTGTGTTGCTAATCCCTTCTGTATATTATGAATACCTTTAGAAATATTATTTTAGGCTAATGAAACAAAACATATAAAAATATTTTAATTCTCTTTTTTGTGTTTATATAAATTGGTTGCTATATACATAAATAACCCCTTCTTGCTAATGGTGTAGGATGAGGGACCGCAGTCATGCACTGGGGGCAAGAGAAACGCAGGGTGCGTGGACCTCGTTTCTGTCCTTGCAGTAATAACATTACTCCCAGTACTCACGCTCAGATTAAACAGTCGGAGTTAGCCCTGCGCAGTCAGAATTGCAGCAATAAAAATAATAACATTAAATGCTGTGAGTAGAAGTCGATTGTATTCTGTGCTGCCTCATCATCTTCATGAAAGAGAAAAGGCAGAACAGGCTGCTGGTGATTTCTACCGATAACACTGAATGGGCGGGAGCTAGACCGAGTATTGAGGCCTCACTCAGAAAAAAAAACAACTTGCGGATCTAAAATCCCTCACCTCTCAAACAGTGGCCATTCATATGTTGTTTATTCAGTGATTATCAATGTGGCTACTGTCCCAGCATACACCAAACATCACAGGTGTTACTGGCAGGAGACACTGTGGGGTTGCTCAGGGATATGGCTAAGAAAAATGACCATCTTAGTCTCCTTAGTTTGACCTCTTTTCACCCAGGAATCACCCTGCGTTTATTTGGAAGACTACATTCCAGACCCCAAAGCAAACACAGGGTATATTTTCTCTGTAAACAGTGTTACAAGTGGAGGGTTGAAAATATTTGCTTTGAAAATTCTTACTTAAGCAGTGAGACCAAAAAGGTTCACACTCTGTCAATAGGTTTCTCATCCTCTGTGATTTAGAAGGATGACTCTCCACTCAGTACACATTTTACTGTATCTGGACACATGAGGGGTGTCTGGAGCAGTCTCTAAAAATGAGTGACCAGAGCTGTGGCTTCCAGTTCTGGTCCAGCCTCTCTCCATCTCTGTCTCTATGAGTAAAGTTGAAGCACTTTAATGAACTTTAATGCTAGAAGGTTGTCATGGCAAAGTTAAAGAAATCAGCAGGAGCTCTAAGATATATGAATATGTTTTAAATCATTGAAATTAAATAATATTCTTCCCTCAAAAAGTTGAGAAATGTTTGAGAAGTCTGTTATTCATAATTGGGATAGGGAGGTGGATGGTATTTATAAAGGGATATACAAAGCTAAAATAATCATCAGGGCTGACTGCCACTGGACAGTGAGCTCTGTGATAATGGACCAGTGACCAGACTGTGTCCATTTTTGCTCATTATTTCACGGTCAGTGTTTTGCAAAATGCCAGAGACACAGTGGACTCTTAGTAGATGTTTGACTAAATGAATGAAAGGAGATCTGAATGAGATTGAATGGGTGGATAAATGAATGATACAGTGCAAAGCCAAGTCTCCTGGACCCAATACCTTGTTTGCCACCACTCACACCCCACTCACAGCCAGCACTTTTATTTATTGTAAAACCAGAAAAAACAGAAACATTCAGGACAGGTTTGAAGGGCATTGCCCATCCATTCACCCCACAAACAAGGGATCAGACTCTCCTTCTATGTCATTTCAAGTGATCATATGTAACCCTTTCATAGAGTTAGGTCAGTAGACACCTTTATTTTCATCCAGCACCCTTCATAGGTTTCATGTTTATGAGAGTGGGAATTGAATTATCTGAGGAGTGTTAGAGATGCTGGTTTGCAGTGTTGAAATGCTAAAGGGGCAAAGGACAAAATGATGACCCCTGGAAACTTTGTCTATTGGCCCGTTTCCATGGTGAATATAAAATGTCACTGAGGGTTATCATTCTCGGCAAATGTTGCTGGGAAAAAATGTCAAGTTTAACTGAAATCTGAAAGTTCTTTTGCATTTTCTTCCTGATAAACTTCTATCATTTTGTCAGTAGATGCAAATGTGAATTTTTATAATATGACCTATTGTCAGGAAAAAATTCATCAAAAATACCAAAATAACAAAAGAGAACTTCCTCATTAAAATGTGTAAGTCTATTTAGGTATTAAAGTAATAAGCTAAATTATTGTTACTCTGTAATCCTTTAAAATAGGATAAATAAACTATCACCATTAATGTCTCCAGGTGTCAATGCCTCATGAAATTCCAGACACAGCTAAAAATGGGATGTTTACCTACTCAGGTAGATTACATGATGTTCTAATGAACCATTACTTTGGCACAGAAATTACCCCGGGTTATTCATGTTTGACTTCTTGGAATAAGGCCCAGGTTATGTTTCTTGTCCTAATTTGGCGAATACAAATTATTTAAAATGTGAAGCAAGGGGTAAAGGAAAGGGACCTTCAAGGACACATTTAAAACACAGTCTACCTTGGCCACATATCAGGCCATGATCTTCAACTTTGTAGCTTTTAACGATGCAGGCAAACACACTTGTACTTTTTATTCAAATATTTAAAACTAATCTTTGTTTGGTCAGGGTACCATGTGATTAAAACTTTGCTGTGGTCCTTAAAAAACACCAAATGTTCTGAGTTATTTTTGCAAGTAAATTTCCCAGATTTAAATGGTCAGATTGTATTAACTTAGAATTATAAACCAATGAATTCTTTCTGACTAGGTTTCTGCCAGAAGCAATGAAACCTTTAACAAGGAAATGACAAAGCTCCAAATTCTTCTGAGGATATTGCAGCAAAGTGATTATCCTGTAATATTAGAGTGTGTGGGCATTACAAAAGAGGTTTAGAGACATAAGGAGTTTTCAGGACTCATGAGAGTTTTCCCATAAAAAGGCAGGTTTCTGGTCTATTTCCAAAGGTTAAAGAGAAAGGTAAACTGATGCTTCGTAGAATATGGGCTTTTCATTGACTCATCTAGTTGAAGACTATTCCCCAATATACACCGTGAGCTCACTGTTAATAAAATTGGTCTCAGTGAATTTTTCATCTATGTCTTTCTGTTATTTAAATAGCCACGTACACATGCACACATGCACACTCACACATCCACACTCGCATAGCTTCTCTTGCTTTAGGTTAACCTGGTGGAGAACATTAGAGCAAAGGTGGTAGAAGCACAAGATCAGGCCAGTTTGGTTCTCTGTTCTTTTATGGAAATAAGCCCACTTACTGAAGTATTGCAAAGAGGAAATGTGCTATTTAAGAAACTGTGAGCTCCAAGTAAGAGGAAATCCAACAAAATATGTTCCTTAAACAATAAGGACACTTTATCTCATAAGAAATCCAGGGATAGGACTTCAGGATTAATTAACTAGGTGGCTCAGCATCATAAAGAATCTGGGATTTCCCCCTCCCCCATCTTCCTCATGTCTCACAACAACTGTAAAATGGTGTTTAGTTTTTACAAGTAGAGTGGGGCTCAGAGAGATTAAGGCACATACACAAAGCCACTCAGTAAGCGGCTGAGCCAGGATATCAGCCCACTCTGAGACCAGAGACTTTTGTTCTCATCACACTACAGTCATGATACATGACAGGTGTTAAGCATTATCTAAGGAAATGAGGTAATGCTTACTGTTCAACATAATACCATACATCAGCATCCATGCAACTAGATTTGCTTACTTCACACCTGTCAACCCCCTGTCCCTGCTGCACATTTCTGAAAGTACGTATTGAGATGCTCACCTTGTGCTTGAAACAGGGTTGTCAGCGGTCATCACGTCTTAGAATTATTATGAACTGTGTCATGATGGAACCAAATAAAGAGTTCCTGACTTCATTCTGGAGTCTTCAATGATGTGAACTGTGATTACACTAGAACTTCCAGGGAGCTTTCTCATCACTACTAGAAAGAGCCAGACACATGAGCAATTAGGGTATCATAGTGTATTTTAACACATTTAGTGACTGGCAGTCTGTTGTTTCATTTAATCAACCCCCAAACCTTCAGAGGGGGTTTTTTCTCTATTTGTATCTTGAGTTCATCAGTGGGTGTCTGTCTTCAGTGTGTCGATGGATGGTTGTATCTACAGAATGGGAAAACTCATCATGGCCCTAAATCTTCCACTTCTTCCCCGTGCCACCCCTGCTGCACCTGAAGGAATCCTCTCACCACCCCCTAAAAAATGGCCTTCATTTTTCTGTTTTGAAAGTTTCATTAGAATCACCAATTTAGATTAGCACAAACATTGAGACATTGTATCCTAGACATTTATTAAACATTTCCTAGGAGACAGGTTCTATGCGACAGTTTCAAGCACATGATTTTACGTAGGCTGTGGGATATCATTATTTTTAGGTAGACTGATAAGTGTCATTATCTCTGTTTTACAGATAAAGAAATGAGGACTCTGGGGACTTTTACAACTTACCCCGTGACACCCAGCTATTAACAGAGTTAGGGATTATGGTCTCTCATCTCCAATGCAATTTCCACTATGATAAATTAAGGGAGAGATAAAATTCATCAGGAGACCAAGGCAAACAAGTGGGTTGCTGCCAGAAGTCCCTAGGGGACTGGGATCATAGAAGAGAGTTAGGATGTACTTAGGGGAAGCCTGGAGTGGAATAAAGGGCAATAGTGGGAGGGCCAGTGGCAGACCTTTCCCACTCCTCAGAGTCCGTCTCAGCAGCTAGGCCTCTTTCCTATTTATCCCAATTCATTTGGTGATATCCAAATTAGGCAATTTTTAAAAAGTCTGTCTAACTGTCATCACACATGATGAGCATCTACAAGGAACAAATACGTCCCATTCTATATTGATTTGAAAAGAAAAGAATAATACCTAGAGTTTGCAGGTTTTATGTTCACTAGAATGACCCACCACATGTAAAACGCCAGCGAAACACAACCTCCAGTCGCTGGTTTTATCAACCATTAAATGCAGTTGTAAAATGGGAACATTATTAATGTTGGGAACTATAATTCTTTCATATGTGGGGGTCGGTTCAGAAATGCCCAAGAGGAAAAATATTATCTTACATTATTAAAATTTTACCCTAGATTAAAAGTGGTGTATTAAGAGAACTCAAAATCTAGATAAGATGTAATTTTGCCCCTCAAAGCCTGAAAGACATGAAGGCTCTGCCCAGGATGATAAAGAACCTAATGTAACGTTTCAATGATCAGGTGCATGCACAGAATCTAGAAGATGGACACAAATGTGTTTTATTGCTCACACATGCTGGCCCGTCAGTTCATAGGCAATCTACCATAGGTGGCTTCCAGGAGATCATTTTGTCTCTTGCTTCCCTCTCTTCTTTATTTCTTGTTACCTACCTTTCTCTGCAGATTGGTAGACACACGTGCCAGAGACCAGCAAGGCCTGATCTGATCCTTCCATTCTTTTGAATAAACCACCTATACAATGAAGAAAACTTTTTTGTTACTATTTATTAAAGTTTATAGTATAATTTCCAGGCTTCATGAAGATGAAATAGATAAGGTGAAGTGAAAATAAAAGATCAGAGAGACACAGAGTACCAGTCACTCATCACATATGTACACATTCAAAAGTCAAACGTATTTATAACTGACCTGTTAGGTGCCAGGCACCATCCTAGGCACTAGGGATATATAGAAAATCAAACCTGTTCAATCCCTACCCTCAGGGAACTTAGAGTCTGGTTGGGGAAAAGAAATACTAAACACATAATAAAACCAACCACATATAACATGACAGTTGGCAATAATCACTCAGAAGAGAAATAAGTCAGGGCAACAGGATTGAGCTGATGGAGGTGGAGATATTTTATGCCAGGGGATCAGGCAGTGTGGCCATGTATGTAAAGATTCTCTCATTCAATATTTACTGACTGCCTTTGAGGAGCAGGATACTGTGCACAAGATGCAAGATGAATAAGACACAGTCCCTGCCCTCCAGGAGCCAACAGCTCAGTGGAGACTCTCGCCACCTGCTCCAGTAGGCAGACAGATTAGAAGTCTCCGGGCATATTGCTGCAGTAACATTGTACACAGTGACCAATCTGAGCAGATTGTAAGTATTCCAAAACTCACAGTGGTTTCCATAAAATAATTCTCACTTCAAGTAAACATTTTCTGTTGGTGAGTAACTATTTTCCACCGACAGCTCTCATATTTGAGGGTTTCCTTAATGCAATGATGACTTGTTTTTCTGATTGGTTGCCAAGGATTGTTTGGGTCCTGATTGAAATGTACTTGCTTAACTCCTCCAAAGCAACTTGGCTGGTTTCTTGCTGTACTGGCAAATGCTGCCTCCTGTACTGAAAAATGTGTTCTTTCTGAAAAAATGTGGACAGTCCCTGGATGGTTTCCACAAAAATTAAAGATAAATAAAAGAAAGAATGATAGGTTTTTTTAAGTAAGTGAAGAAAAATAGTAGTTTGTATCCAGAAGATGTACATAAATGCAGGTCACATTCTGGGTGACGGACCTTTCTTTCCTACTCCATCACCCTTTGTGCAGACCCCTCGTTCAAAATTTCCTCATTCATCAAGAAGACGGAGAAAAATATAATTTTGTTCAAAATACTAACTTGTATAAATAAGCTGCTTTTCTTTATTGTGCTTTTCATACACCCTCCATATCCTGAGCTTTACAAAGGCTGTAATACTATAACACTGTTAAAAGAAAACTCGGCCGTGTGAGAGAACAACCCTGAGCAGAAGAGCCTTTGTTTTCCTGTGGACAGAGCTTTTTTGACAGAGGATGGGAGATCGTATCACAGGCAGCGGTTCCTGAGTGAAGGAGACAGGCATGCAGATCTCTCGGCGGGCGCAGACGATGGTAATCCGCTCACTGTGTGGGCTCCAAGTTGGAACTGCCTTCCTGTTCACAGGCTCGCTGTCGCGCTCCTCACCACTCACCACCGTTGGAATACCCAGGAGAGGAAATGTTTTGGCGAGGCTGCGACATAAGCACAGGTGGTACCACTTGTTATAAATTTTTCCCTTTTTGTTGGAGCTCTAAGCCGACTTTAGAGTGGTTTGTTCTGTCGGAGAAACGAAGCAAGAACGTTAGGGCCTCACTGTCATTCTAGCGCATCGCTGCGGGTTTCAGCGGGTTGCCCTCTTGCGCGGCACATGTCCCTTCTAGGGGCACCCCAGACCCACGTGCCAGCTAGTCCCAGCCAGAGACTCTCATTTCCTTCCTGCTCCAAACAGTGTGTTCGGGCAGTTCTGTCTCTTTTGTGTTGGAGAAATTTCACACCAACTTTTGAATTTTGTTGAGCTATTTCTTGCTTTGCAACAACAAAGTAAAAAAATAATTTGTTGCACATTTTCTTTTTCTTGCCCGTTGGAGTCCTTCCCTTTGGTGCAGTTTTTACTCTTATCATGGCCTCATTCACGCAGCTTCCACTGCTGGGATCAAGTCAGCCTTGGGGGAAAATGACAGACAGGAATTTTACTATCAAAGTTACATCCTAAGGCCATGAAAAGTCAATCACTGGATAGATCAAAAACTGAATTCTAAATATAAACTATTTCTCAGCACTTGCAAATAGTGTACGCTGCCGAAGTTTAACCCTACCCTAAAGCTCCCCATAGGGACCCTACTCCTTCCTACGTAGTTTGCTTTCTAAGGACATCACTCAAGATGAATTTACTCCATTGAATCTTAAGTAGCTGATTTGGTGATGAGGTGCTTATGTAAAAACTTTCCATTTTCAGCTTTATTAACTTTGATTGGGAGACTATAATTGCAATTAAGTCACCTCTCAGGGTGGCTCTCCAAATTGGTAAGGTTGTCCAGTTTTTGGTGGGTTTGGCTTAGGTTATGCAGTTTATTTGTTTGGGTTGCATGTTTTGAACATGTTCCCAGGGCTTTTCAAAAGAGTAATGGGAACACTATAAATGGAATTGAAAGCAAGGGAGCAGGCATTGCCAACACTCTAATTATGAACCTAGCGACATGTGTACTTATTTGGGAGTTTAAGGTGTACAAGATGAAACAGAGGGAGAGGAGGGGGAACCTAGTGGTCTCAACTAGGCCTGCTGCCGCTGCCGGCTGCCTTCTCTTCTTAGCGGGCCGGAACGAAAAGGCATAAGCTTTCCTACCCTTCTGCATGAACAGAGATATGGCAAACTGCCACGTTTCTTTTCTCCTCAGTATCTCTTTCACTTTGAGGCACTCTCTGCACGGAGGGTAAAGTTCTGAGGCACCCAGAGTGGTCATTTACGTCAGGTGATCTGGGTATATCCACTCCCTGCCCTTCTTGGAATGTCTTTTTTTTTTTTAAGGTCAAAGGTCCAGCACCTGATGCAGTGTGGAACTCCGGAGGGAGGGAGAGGGGGAGGGAAGTGCCTTGTAACCCCTGTGGCTTTCTACTGCCCAAGAGGGAAAATGCCAAACTCTCTGAAACCTCTCATCTATTGACAGACAAATTTCCCAGAAACGGCAACCAGAATCGTTGGAGGGTTGTTCAATAAGAGGGTATGACTGAGGTTGAGGTGGTAAGCCAAAAGAATTAGGAAAGTCTGAGAATCAAGAAGATTAGGGTGGTTGACACACACTTTCTTTTCCTTTAATTGTTTAGGGTGTTTCCCCCTTGCTTCTTTGTTTCCAGTCAATTGTATTTCATTCCAGACATTAAATCAAAGTCCTCTCCTCTCCAGTCTCTGCATGGATTAGGAGTAATTATAAGGTAAAAATAACATTGTCTGCTTCCTTGAAATCCATAGTTTTATTTTAAAGATTTTATAGAGGGGTCTGTTTGACTCCCCCCACCAAGTTATACATAAGTTGGTGTTTCCAAGGTAGCTTTTACACTGTTCTAATGTAATTTGGGGGGGTGGGTGAGTGGAGAGAACATTAACTATCTGAGAGCACATCTTTTACTTTTAAGGCTTTTTTTTCATACTGATGGAGAAAGACACAAAGCAATACAAATAGCTCACAGCAGAGTCTCTTCTTGAGTATAACAGCTAGAACTGGTCGGTTCCCAAAGAGGATGCTGAAGCCCACTGAAATGTCCCAGAAGGCTGCAGGGTTCCACTATGATGTCCAGTAAATTCACGTAATTACTGCTGCCTGCTGAAGGAGGCCTGTGGTCTCCGCAGGCTGTTCAGACCTTAGTTATGGCCAGAAGGAAAGTGGGCAGGCTTCAAGCCACCCCACCCCACTAATGCCAGAAGCTAGGAGCTTCCTTCAAAGCAAAGACAATTGTTGGAATAAGCCAGCTGTGCAGAGCAGAATTTAAAAGCTTGTAGATTTAGGTAAAATAGTGCCACCTGTGAATTTTTTTTCCCCTTTTAAAAAGTATGGAAGAAAGTAAAAAGCAAATCCTAGTGAAAGGCAGCTACCCTCTTAAGAAATGCTAGACTCTGCTCAGGTATACTAGGTTATTTTCCTAGGAACACTACAAACAAAGCAATAAATGTGAATTGAGATATCACTGCGGTTTTCAGCATTACCTGAAAAGCTTGTGAAAATTCTGACTCCAAGAAACTAGCCCAGAGGTTCTCATACACAGCATGTAGGGCCTGGTACATCTGTAAAATGGGCATTGTACTACTAGCAAAACTTTTAGAAGTCTTAAAAGAGATGGATTTCTTAAAGTTCTCTGTGAACTCTAGAGTGACACATAAATGTTAATATTTAACGAATATGGCCTGGATAGTGTTCTTGTATTTGTTAGATAATGTGCTAGGAACTCTGAGAGAAATAAAAGAAGTCTTCTATAGTTGTGTTGTTTGCATACTTGACAGTTTTCTATTATTAGACTTCACCAAGAATACTTCCTTCTCAAGAAACTGAATTCCTTAAGCAAAAATCTGTGAGCAGTATCTTTCTCTCCCAAGAGTGGTCATTTCATAGTTCCTGATTTAACACCGTAGATAACACACAGGGATCAAGACTTCATTCCAAACTGTTCCCAATGATGTGGCTGGCTGAATCTTCCTGATTTTTAATTTGTTTGAATAGCAGATTTATTTGAGAATGGGTGGCTGGAATATAGGCTACTTTGGGGGCATTACTTCCTCTTTTAATTGTACTGCAGGGCATGCAGATTATTAGGGGATGTTTCTGCTGTGTTTGGGTGGAAGGGTTTTCCCTTAGTACAAGTGCCTTGCTCACAGCACACATTCTCTGACTTACGCGTGCATAGCTGACATAGCTCACTCACAGTGGAGGCCAGACTGCACGAGTCCTGGGATGAATGGGTGAAAACCAAGTAGAAAGAAATGCTAAAAACACCATGCTGGTATACAAAATTTGGGCTGCATTTCATGTGTTAGTTACTACTTAAAAATGAAATCCAGTCAAAGTCATTATTTTTCACATAAATAGAATCACTTTCACAAAGAGCCCTAGAGTTGAAAAATATTTTAGAAGTAATCTAGTATAGTGATTTTCAAATTGTGCTTCCTAGAGCTATAAAGCAAGGCTACTCCAGTTTGGTTAAACATCTGAATCACTCGGGAAGCTTTATAAAAACTATGCTCGAACTCTACTCCCAAAGAATCCAATTCAGTCTATATCAGTGGGCTCTGGACATATATTTTTAAAGTTTTCCAGGGTTGTGAACTACTGTTGTACGGATTCAGCAGTCCAATATTTGGATGCCCTATCCAGTAAATGCAAGTATACTCCCTGGGGACAATATGATAGAATATATTAAGTTGGGAAAACTGGGATGTGGTTGTGCCATATAGAGTCCCCATTAATTTCAAAGAAATCTCTAGACATCAAAAAAATCCAGTTAAACTAAATTATCTCATGACCTCTTTGTATAGGAGATTCTGCAGGCATACAGGAGATACACAGAGGATTAAGACCCAGTCTTTCTCTTAAAGATTTTATAATCTTGCAATCTAGAAACATACATGAGGGTTGGCCTATGGCAGAGGCATGGGGAAGGAATGAGAAAAACAACTACAAATATAACTTTAATAAAAGGCAGGTGTGTTATAGATAGCTCAGGAAGGATCAAATCACATAAAACTATTATAGCTTTCAGCCTTTGCTCTCATTTCTCACTTCTGCTTTACCCAGTGCAGAACTGACTGAAATGAGCAGTTTAACATCCATGTTCTTAGAACATAGCCTATTGCAGGGGGCACAGGGGGCGGCATGCAGGGATGGAAAGGAACAATGAAGTAGGTACCCTGTTCCTTCTTATCTGCACTTGGTACAAGGTAAGATATTTCCTAGAGTCTGAAACACACCACGCAGGAGGGCCCCTGGATGTAGGGACAAAAGTAAAATTGTGGTGCCACCTATCATTTCCAGGACTGCTTCTAGATGTCTGACCACTGGATCCTTTGCAAAAGGACAGACAGAGAAAAACAGCTGCCCGGCTTGATCTGACTTTGTGCCACTTGAAGGCAAAGATTGTTAATAGTCCTGGGTTGGCTCATCTCCTTTAGCTGTGATAGAAAGGAAGAAAAGAAGGAAGGAAGGAAGAAAGGAAGGAAGGAAGGAAGGAAGGAAGGAAGGAAGGAAGGAAGGAAGGAAGGAAGGAAAGAAAGAAAATTGCTGAAAGCTTCTGTTGTCTGTTGCTCTTCATGTGGGTCTTAACATAGAATCTTTGGAATTTCTTTGTTCTCTTCCCAAACATAGTCACAGGACACAAAATCTTTCAAGGTGTGATTACACATATGTTTGCCTAATTTCCTACTGACTCTAGCCAGCAACCTCATATTCATAACATGTGGATCAATACCAATAAAGTTAGCCACAGAGTACATCTTGGCAGTGAATGCTTTCTGTCATCTGATTTTAGTAGAATGTTTATTTAGCATAAGAGAGATTTGAAGAATCAGATGTTACAAAGGAAGCTCATATCTAGGTAGAAGAATCAGAAGAAAAACAAAACAATTATTTAATGAGATGATCCTTAAAGAATGGGTGGAATTCAACAAACAGTTGATCATAGCAAAACTTTCCAGCTGGGTAAGAAAAATGTACAGTTTGATTCAGGCAATTCTGAAGTTTAGGGCATTGGTAGTAAAGAGGTGGGAATGGAGAGTGGAAAATGAGACCAAGCATCATCCCATTTTTGCTGAGCTTTGAATGATGGTGGAATATTTATACTCAGTTTGGTCACTACTCACAAACTACTGAGTTTTTGAGTATGGAAATTAATAATCAAACTTGTGTTTTATTAAAGTTAATTGGGTAGCACAGAGGTGAATGGATTGAGGCCAATCAGAAAAAGTTTGGAAGTAGAATATATGAAAAATATTATTGTATTGGTACAAAGAACAGTAGAGACATTTGTATTCCAAAGATGGGGTTTTAGTGGTAAAAAAAGAAAAACTATGATGTTAAAGAATTAGAAACGGATTTTAAAAACTAAGAAAGAATTATGGTTCTACATTTATAAAATAATTACTGACTTGAATAGAGTGTTTTAAGTAATCATACTTATGGTAAAGAATAGTTTCTGTTCTGCCTCTCAAAATTTCTGCTGGGCCTGTTCAGTGTTACTAGTAATTTTGGAGATATAGCCAATGAATTCTGAAAATCAGGATGATTTGGAACAATATATAACCATAGAGAAACAATGTTTCAAGACAAATGTCCACCTTAGTGTATGCCTAGCAAAAAATGAGAACTTCAGTACCAGTCAGAAGTATGAAGGATTATTTTCTACTAAACCGATCAATTATTTTGACTTTTTGTAGGAAAACACAAAAGTTTTTAATTACTCTCATTAAGAATTCTGTGGAACTACTAATCCATCTACTCACATTCAGATTGTATTGTGTTTTCTTGTCTGGGACATTTTGTTGTGTTTTCATTAGTGAGGCCTAGTTCTGACCAAAGTCTAGGTCACTGTACCTTTCAGTATTGGCCCAATAAGAGGGAATATTAAGTGACATCTGACTATGTCCAGTGGTATCTAAGTCCATGTTATCTTCCATTGACTCATTCAGCAGAAATCTTTTGGAGAGCTGCTTAGAGTCCAGGTTCTGTGCTTGCTGAGGGTGATATGAAAGGTGTGGAGATGCTCAGAGCGTAACAGGGTGCAATATACTGGGGGGGGGCAAAAGTAGGTTTGCAGTTGTTTGTCTAGAAAATAACACCATGATGAATAAATAATAATACAGTAATAAATTGTTACACATACTTACAACTGTAAACATATGTATACTTTTGCCCCATCCTGTATGCCATAAAGTATAAAGGATAGGAAATAAGAAGGAAAAAAAATGAATGTGAGACCAGAGGCAGGGCAAATTTATTCTACTTGGGAAATTGTAGAAATCTTTGTAAAGAAACTGATATTTCACATAAAAAGGGCAACCTACATTCAATTCATTTCCACTTTCTCTCTTCCTATTTCCATCTGTCCCTTCCCTTACTTCCTTAAACATTTACAGAGTACCTGTAGCACTTAAGGCACTATAAGAGCTTTTGGCTCCAATCAGACATAAAACTGTTCTCAAATACTGAGAGGATTGCACTAAGTATGTACACCCAATAGAAATTGTTAAGTGATATAATTGAGTGTAAGTGTAGAAGACAAAGTTAGGGAAAGGTTCGAAAAATGGCTGGAAAATAGCATTCTTGATTCTTTGCTGTGTTCACTGTTTGGAAACTTTCTTAATGTGTGTGAAAGCTTCCACAGTGATGCTTGGAGACATTGCTGCCTCTGGGAGGCAGGCTGAGGTCTCGTAACTGAGATCCTGGTCCAGGATACAAGGACCCATATGTCACTGGTCATTCATTATACCCAGCCTTGGTGAAGAGATATACTCCCTGTTACATGAAAATCAACTCATTTTCTTGGCATTTTCCTTCTGAGTGAGTTTCTAAAAATCATTTTCTGAAACCCTATTTGAAAGACCCTTTAAAAATGATTTTGTGACTCTGTATGACTTTCTTGCTAAAAATGTGAAACAGAACTTGGTTGGTAGACACAGATGTCTTACTAGCTTTTTGTCCTGCCTTTCTTTTCCTTCTTTCTGTTTTTTTTTCCCTTTTCTCTCTTCCTAACTATTGAATCTGGAAGCACACTCTCTCATTACAGAGACTCAGCACCCTCTACAGTAGTTGATTGTGCATCATTAACATCCTGCAGCACGTCCTAGTCTTTCTTGAAAGATAAGAGCCAGCCCTGTATAAATGAAATTGTAAGCAACACTTTACCTTTCTATCATTCTCTTAAATGATTTAGTAGTTCTTCCTAATCCAAAATTTTGCTTTCCACAGTATCAGTTTCCCACAGTCAACTCCAGTCTAAAAATATTAAATGGAAAATTTCAGAAATAAGCAATGCATAAGTTTATGTGCCATTGCGAGTATCGTGATGAAATCTTCACCTTCTTGCTCCGACCTGCCTGGGACGGGACTCATCCCTTTGTCCAGCATGCCCGCTCTGTATAGCCCTGCCATTAGTCATGTAGCCATCTTGCTCATCAGGTCATCTGTGGTAGTATCGCAGTGCTTGTGTTCAAAGTGACCCCTTAATAATTATAGCCCCAAAGCTCTAGAGTAGTCATGCTGGTGATTTGGGTATGCCAAAAGGAAGCCACAAAAGGCTTCCTCGAAGGGAAAATATATGGACGTATAGAAAAAGACATAGTATATACAGAGTTCAGTATTATCTGTGGTTTCAGGCATCTACTGAGGGTCTTGGGACGTATCCTTGTGGATAAGAGGGGAACTACTGTGTAAACTTTGGTTGGCCATGGGACCAAAAATAAAATAGGAGTTTAAACTTCATTTCTGGCTGTGTCCCATAACACTGACATTGTATAGGTATTGAAAGCATGCTTTTTCCCACCAAAGGATATTGGTATCTCTCCCAAGAACTACCTGTGCTTCATTTCCATCACGTCTCCATTCTTGTGCCATTCAGCAAAACGGAGGTTGTTTCATCAGTTTTTGGTCTCCGTAGATTTCCCTTCTATTGAGTGATTAATTACTAGCTTTCTGGTGACTTCTTAATCTTTTTCTGGATTTTAAAATATTCATTCACTTCAAAATTCTCTAGGGTAAGGTACAAAGAGTAAATGGGACATAAGTAACTGCAATTACTTTCCTCTCCATTCGGCTTTGCCTTTCCACCAAAGACATCATTTAAAAAATGTATAAAAAATCATCAAAGTTTAAAACTCAAAAATAAACACTCGAAAATTAGTTTCCTCAGTAAAAACATTAGCATCTAAAGGTTAAAATGACAAAATGTGCTTATTCCTTATATCATTAACAAAGTACCCATTTCTGTTAGAACTCCTTATATTTTTAAAAGATGCTGCAAATCTATTAAGATAGGGGCCTCTGAGTACTGAAATGCAATGAGTTTAAAACAGCAAAACCAAAAAACACTTTTATTGTTAGGAAGTATTGGAAACCCACTGCTTAATGTATGAATTAATGGGACTTCTTGAAAAATCGCCTGTTAAATTTTAGCTGACAGCTTGTCATATATTAATTATAAATAATTGTAATATATGGCTAGCATAATGCATGCAACAAAAAAATAGGAAAGGTAATTAGAGTATATCCTTTGTTTTCTCCCTTACTTTTTGCTCATAAGAAAAAAAATGACCCAATGTTTCACTTGGTTGGGATAGTGCCAATGGTTAATGGAATGTCCCACTCTACTAAAGAATTTAATGGGAATATCCATTTGTCACAGTCATATGCTGTAATCTCCAGTAGCAGAGCCAATGGAAAATAGCACCGTTCCATAACGTCCTCTACACACTGCAGGTGAGGGTGAGATGCAGCAGCCCAACTGAACACTCAGGGTAGAGAGCTTGGCTTTTCTAGGCCCCGTTTTAGAGGCAGATGTAGATTTTTTCTTTAAGACAACAGTGCTGTCTGACAGCAACAAGAAATGCTACCCTGTAGAAAAAGAAAGTGCACTTCTTTTAAATTAAGAAAAGTGCACATGTTTGCATAGTGTGTCTCAAAATCTGTAACCACTCACTTTTCTACTAGAAACCCACTTGTTTGTGAAGAGACTTTGGGTAGTAGAATCAGAAAGACCAGGATTAGACGATTTCGATCACCTTTTAGTCCTGTGTTTGAGCTTTCAAATCTGAAGAATAGGAAAAAGAGCATCTAAACTTGCCATGTTACTGGTAAAATTTATAGGACTGAGTCAAAAAATTAGCATGGAGCCCAAGTTATTGGCTTCCTTCTTCACAATTTAGGTGGGATTATAGTGTAGGATGATTACTTTATATGTGTGTATCTTGTGTTCCCAAATAAGTTAAAATATGTTTAGTTTAGGGACTGTTTTATATATATACATATATGTATTTTTAAAATCTTTGTCATGTACCAGTTCTCTGTTGGGACAAGCAGTAAGCTGCTGAGAACTGCTGTATGAATTAAAATTTAAAAACATGGTAACACCTATAGAGATTGGTATTTGTTATTTGAGTGTAATTATCTGTTAATTACTATTCTATTTGTGCATTTACCAGCAAATTAGTGAAGCATATTAGCACCTGTAGCAGAGGTCTCAGATATTCATTTCTGACCCTTATTAAACTGTTCACTGCCTTTAAAACACATTGCTTGAACCTGTGTTGAGTTTTTCCATTTGAACTGGATTTAATACAAACCACTGTAGCCCTCCAAAATAAAATGTGATCAGCAACAGTTATTCAATGGCTTGGTTAATAATTCATAAGGAGAATAGAGGTAAAAATGCGAGATTTGAAGTTAAACAGATGTAGGTGCAAAATTCTAGCTTGGCCACTTAATAGCTATGTCAGCTCGTAGAAATAACTTATCCCTTCTGTTCCTGTTTCCTCACTTATGCAATGGGTCTAATAATACTCGGGCAGCTGGGCAGTTGTTAAGATTGGAGGTGAGTCAGTGACGGTGAAACTTTCCCTTTAATCACTAACCACACAATTGAAACATGTTTCATCAACCAATGTTTAGTCCATAGAAGAAACTCTTCTTTCTTTCCATTCCTGCTTTCATTTCTTTTGCTGAAAAACCTAGTCATGACCCACTAGATTCCTGACCCACCAAAGGTGCCTTTTGAAAACATTGGAACAGCATGATGTTTAGTACATAATACAAGCATAGCACATGATTACTATTATGGTCATTATGATTATTTTCAGTCTTTTTTAGGATGCTTCTCGATAGATGAGAATAAATCTTCCGAGTACTTCTAGGAACTAACTCCCTTGGATGGGGTCCAGAGTAGACTCATACTCATCATATGCTGAATTATGCACTAGAGGGGGTTGTGCTGTAGCAAAGCTCCGGTGTACTATTCATCACAGAATGTTAGAGCTGGAAAGCAACTAAAAGAATGTCTAGTCCCATTTATTTTCTTTCATGTAAGTATTTTAGTCTTAAAATGTCCTGCATTTATTGCTCATTGATAAACTAAAAAGAAATCAACTTTTTGATCTAGAACTGGAAGAGAGTTAGGGGGAGAGAGACAGTGGGTCATGATATCTACGTTTTGTTCTGCTTCTGTCACCAAATTTTGGGTTATCTTAATTTCTCAGTGACTAAGATGTGAAATGAAGTGATGTCAACAGATGACTAGCCCACTTCTGATATTATTTGACTTTAAATCTCCAAATGGTATAACTCAGGGGTATATTCAAAGCCACAGGATACTGTTTTGTTACAAACCAGTTCTGCAATAGAGTGTTAATATATGTACATTGGGCTGCAGCCTCACTGCCTCCTCTGCTCAGAGGTGCAGAGAAAGTTCAGCTCCTCGGCCCTATCTCCTCTTTTTCAGCAGCATAACTCTCTTCTGCACAATAGTAGCTCAGCCTCTCTAGCACCTCCTCCCACCCCCAATTCCTTCTCCTAAATGTTTGCTTGTAGTGGGGCAGAGCCATCTAGCACCTCATGGTGTCAGGAAAATTGGGTCTTTGGGCTTGTGTCATTTACTTGCACTGTCCTCTGTCTCCTCTGATTTATTTTCCACCTGCTTGTTGCTCACCTTGGTAAAGATGATTGAGAAATTCTCTAGCTAGTTTCACCTGCTTCCAGTGGGGTACATTGATAGTTCCTTGATATGCTCCCAGATAGTGGTCAGATGTCCCTGCTGGGATCTTTTAAAATAAAGTCAAATTTGGTCAGATCTTCTTAAATTAGGCAGAGGTATGTATGCCTGTCTACCAAAAACAACAGCAGAGGGATACTAGTGTTTTAAAAATTTTTGTTTGTTCCTCTAGTATCCAACTTTGCAAGAGGAAAATAAGACTCATCAGTTTATGGGGGAAGACATGAGAAAGCCAGATGAGAGTTTACACCTTGAGTGAGAATCCCCTGTGTGGACACTCAGATTTCTGGATCCATCTGTGTAGGGCACAGGGGGCAGGTGTCCAGCGTACCTGCTCAGCCACGCAGTTCTTCATGTCATGAGAAAGTCTGGAGGGTAAACCTGGCTTTGGAATCTTACATAAAAATAGATTTCTTCTTGATTTTCACTGTAAGGCTAATCATAAACACACATACACACACAGACCAAGGAAGAGTCATGCCAAGATGATCTTCCCCACCTTGCCTCAAATTGTTGGAAAACTAAATTTCATTTAGCAAGACTTCTTTCAAAACTATGTGACTTGTCTTTGGAGCACAGAGCAGGCAAAGGATTACTGAACAATCCTTCAGTGCCTCTCAGGCGCACAGCATGCAGATGGTGGAAACAAATGGGCAGCCTGAATCTACAGTCAGGATGTGGGATCATTAGGCTGAATCTAAGGCAGTCTGCTGACCTTTGTCCTCTCAAACACATCCTCCAGCCTGTCGGAATAAGTAATGTGTGTATGTACTGGCCTGAACACAGAATAAGCAAGGGAAGTGGCTGGAGGCCCTGCCTTTACTTTATTTAACCTTTTTGACCAAATTTATAATAAAATTTGGTAGGCCAATACATTGCCAGTGGTGGCTTCCAGCTACCTTCTAACTTTGTACATATGCTAGAGATCCCAGGAGTAGTGAAGGGTAAAATTTTCCTCTTAGCTAACAATCCACACAGTGTGTTCTGAGGATAAAGCGTTCTATGGATGGTGCTTGTGTGGCCCAACAACTGGGTGCAACCGTTTAGGGAGACGGTTGGTTTCATGGTGTCCTTCAGAAAAGCCAGGGATCATTGCATTTCCAGGATCAGAAAAGCAAGTCGCATGGAAGCAAAGCGAGAGTATTACCTTAAGATTGATTCCATACCTCTCTTTCTTACTCTATGACTCCAAAGTAGATCCCACAAGCGTCCTCGAATGAGACTACCAAGGTGAAGTGAGGCAGACACAAACTGTCTCATCAAGGCGCGCTCCTTTATTATTACAACTGCTTGAAAGGGGGCGCGACCAGCATTTTTTCCTGCCATGTGCCAGGACGCAGAGCAGGAAGCGCCCGGGTGTGCATCTTTAAGTGAATTTGTTGAAGAGGGTCTTTTCTGGACTGGTGGATGGATGTTGGGGAGTGACGTCACCCCGCCCCCTCCCCTCTCCTGAGAGAGAGAGAGAGAGAGAGAGAGAGAGAGAGAGAGAGAGAGAGAAAGAGAGAGAGAGAGGAAGGGTGAGAGAGGGAGAGAAAGGAGAGAGAGAGAGAGGGAGACGTAGAAGAGGAGGGGCGGGGTGCGCCTTCTTTGCCCAGTCCGTCTGTCTCTCCTTCGCCAGATTTCTGGCCCTTTCATTGGGTCAGTGGTCCAGACTCAAGAGACTCCGGGATTCGCAGGCGGGTGCAGCGTCCCGGCGGTGCACCCACACGCACACTCTCCAGCTGGCGACGCGCGCACACACAATCCCCCAGAGCTGGGGCACCACGATTCCGTGGGATCCCCAGCACGTTAGAAGGATTTTAGAAAAGGAAACAAAGAGAGGAGCTTTTCCAATTACTTTACTAAGCTTTTTCATTTAATTTCCCCAACAAACCACCTGGCCTCCAACCATAACCACCAGGTTCATGCCAGGTCCAAAAACAGGGCTGGACTGGCCATCCCACCTCCCGGCCCTTGACTCCGCTCAGGCCGGTCTGCAGGCGTCGCCTCACCCCCTCTCCCCGCCTCCCCTCCCCACCCTCTGCCAGCCTCAGTTTCTGGTTACCTCTAGCTTGCGCTTCACTTTTGGGGGGAAGCAGAGAAGGGGAGGAAGGCGCTGAGGGGGGCAGCCGAGTTGCTATTTGTGGCCAAAGACTCCTCTTTAAAAGAAGCAGCAGCAGGAAGGAGCAAACGAGAGGCGGAGGGAGGAGAGGAGACGCTGCCCCAGACCCCCCGGCCGAGAGCGGTGGAGCATCGAGGAGCGGGAGGAGGAGGAAGAACAGCAGGAGGAGGGATAGGAGACACACAGCGGCAGCCGAGAAGCGAGCGCAAGGCAGGGCGAGCGGGAGGAGCAGGAGGAGGAGAAAACGCCGCGGAAGCCGAGGGCTCTGTAGGGCCAGGAGGACGGCCCGGGAAGAGGAGGCGGAGGCGAGGAGAAGGGAGTAGGGGTGGAGGGAGGGCGGGGGGACGCGCTCCTTTGGATGTTGGATTTCGGGATTTTTGGACTCACTCACTGACTCTCCTCCACTTCCTTGCTCTGGACTGGTCTGGTCGCACGAGGGCCGGGAGGCGGCAGCGAATAAGGGGGCTCTCGCGGCAGCAGCCGCTGCTCCTCAGGATTAAATTGGGCGCCCGGAGGCGGTGCCTTGGGCAGGCGCGGGTTGTACGGCCGTGGCGGGGCGCAAAGGCGCTGGAGCAAAGTACTGGTGGCTGCGCGGGAGACGGTGGTGGCAGCTGCCCGGCGCCAACATGACCAGGTGAGTCCGGCGAACTGATCCATTCCTCCTCATCGTGTCCTCCTTATTTTGCTCCGGGGGCTTGCCCTGAGCCCGGCTACGGCTGCCCCCGCATCTCCCCGCGGAGCTACACACTCCGGCTCCTGTAAGCCCAGCGCCCTGGCACCGAGCGTGCACAGTTTGCTCTTCTGAACCTCCTTGGGCAGAGGTCCACCCCTACACGGTTTGCTTCTCACTTAAAACCTCAGACCAGGGAGAGTGGCAATTCTAGAGATTGAAGGTGTTTGGGTGCATTTGTGCGACCCCGCTCTCTCCTCATGGGGTGGGCGTAGTATTGGGGAAATGGTGGAGTGGTGGGGCAATTCCGACCCTACCCAGCAATTCTGCCACTGCATGTGTATTACGTTGCAATGATGAGTGTTTTAAGGAGGGCTGGTTACAGTGAGGGGGCGATTTCTTTTTCTTTCCTCTGAACTAATGGGGAGAAGGAGAAATAGCAGGAATCAAAGTCTGCGCGGCAGCCATACAGGAGGGGGATTGTTTTGGAGACCTCTCCGTAGCAGAATCAAAGCTCCTTGTTCTGCTACGGGAATCTGCTATGCTTACACACTATTCCATAGGGGAGGGAATGCAGACTTTATGACAAAAAGTCCAAGTTGGAGGAAAACAATGTTTAAAAAAAGGCTGGGACAGGTTCTTTGCTTTTCTATCGATTTACCGTAGCTATTTTATAGGCATGTAGAAAACTTGTATTGTTTATCTGCAAGGTTGATTTTCATTTAGAAGCATTAACAAATGAAGTCAGTTTTCTTATGCTTAAACAAAAAATCTTGAACACTAAGTGTGAGCTTGGCTTTCATTAATTGGGTGTTCCAGGGTTCTGAATAGTAGTTTCATTCTCCCAAACCCTGGCTATCACGATCCACTTGTATTGTTTCAGCTAGTCTCCCAGTACAGGACTTGCTAAACACCTCCTCTGTTTTCTAAAATTCTTCAAGTGATCCCCCAGACCAGTCTACACTTTGTGCCTTAGGTATCCAGGAGGATTCCTGAGGGACCGCTCCCCTGTATTTTCTCTTAAAGTTTTTTTTTTCCTTTTACACTCCCACAGATACAGTGCCAGCAACTTGACAGAGTGTACGTAGCACATACATTTTGAGCCTCTCAGAGACTAGTAACTGCTTGTGACGAGACTGATTTGCCGGACTACCATATCTACAAACGTGGACCTTCCCCTTTGGTTTGTTCTTTTCAACCAGCCTGTAACACACACACGGGGAGTTAGTCCACCCATTGATACTTCTGACCATTTTGGCTCTTCGATCTGTGTTTCCAAGTGTACACACCCACCATGCAACTTGTGTAAAATTAGGGTGATGTACCAAGACTTGAAATATCCTGATTTAAAGGAATATTTAGATGATACTAACTTAAAGATTGTTATGTTGGTAATAGGATATTCAGGACTATGCTTAGTAGATATTCTACTTATTTTGAAAACATTTTGTTATATGCTGCAGATAGATATGATTTTATTGACATAGCATGAGAAATAAATTGTCAGTGCTAGATGTCTGAATTCTTGAACTAAACATCCTAAATGGACAATAGAAAGAAAATTTCCTTACCTCCCACCTCCCATAATTATGTGCTGTTCTTTGCTTTTCAACGGAGCTAGCAATTCTCTGACAGATTTCTTAAATTCACCCTCATGCTATCAGCTATTATAGTACTTTCAAAGTGTGAAATTGACAAGCTGGTCAGTTTCATGAATTCAGCTGTCAGATTGTGTCCAGTTAAAAATTGCTTGAAGCTGTAAATGTGCCTTCCTGGAATTTTCTTTTGTAAAGGAAAGACAGCAAGAGATGAGAATTAAGGTGTGTTATTAATTGTAGATCTTTTAAAATAGGTGCACTCCAATGTGAGGTTTATCACTGGCTGTTGTTGGAAAATACCTTTCAATTTATGCCATTATAAAAGTGGCATTCAGATTGTATCTATATTTCATTTAAATAGTGAGTGCTTTACATAGTAATAGTAATCATCTATTCATAAAGCCCTCAGTACCATAGTATAAGAGGAATAGGATTCAAAAAGAAATGTTTCTTGAATATATTTTAATATATATGAGTAATATATTACTTTTGTAATGCCATGTAAAGAGGTGGATTAATTAAATATTTTTGTGGCAGTTATGTAACACAAATTTTTCCTGGACCAGTGCAGTTGTAGTTATTAAAGTAATGAAATACCATGATCTGTTTTAATATGTACGTGTTTCAGTAAATAACCATGAAAGTAAAACGCTTAGAGTATTAAGTGCGAAGATTTGATTTGCCTTTTAAGATTGGCATTCCCATTTAAAGCCAGCGTATCTCAAAGTCGAAAACTAAGAATTGGAATCCCCTCATCTGCTGCTATTTGGTAAGCCACTAGGGGCCTGTATAACTGTTCTTATGTCCAGGAGATACCCTTGTGTGGCATATGCAAACCCTTCCTAGAGATACATTTAAAAAAATCAAGTGGGCAGTTCCCTAAGTTTTTGTCTTTTTAAACCTATTAATTCATGCTCTGTTTTTAGTCATAGACATTGACTGAAAGGTTTTCCAAAAACCTTGTTTAGAACTTCCTTAAAACTATGCTGGTGTAAGGGTGATTTTTCATATAGAATGTGAAACATAGAAGAGGTATTTGTGCAAGTTCATATATGATCCCACTTTCTCAGTGTATGTCAAGGATAAACAAGTGGGAACATTAATAACTTTTCTCTATTGGATTGATAAAGAATGCTATTTGCATAATGTAGGGTTAAAAGATAAATGAAGCAGAATTACTTTAAGGGAAGTGTAGTCATAGATTGATGGTGTGATGAAGCTGGCTGTGTAAGTGCTGTGCAAGTTAGTTTGGAAGGAGAATCCGAGGCTGTGACTGCAGTTTAGTCAGCACTCGAGGGACCTGGACTGAAGATGCTCTATACATTTTTAAGTGTCAGTTTCACAAATTTGAAATCGACCAGCCGTGGCAGTCTTGATAGACATTAGGCAATAAGGTCAAGTATACTTACACTGTTCTTTTGTTGATTTTCAGTTTTTCAAACTGGCAAGGGTGACTGTTTGTAAAAGAGCACACTATAAGTATTTGCATATTGGATTTCCTTCAGACCAAACTTGATTTATCCAACCATTGAACAATTCTCTTTTTAAAAGGATTCTCTGGATAAACAAGAACTCATTACCACAATCACATGTGAAAAGTGCACTTTCAGGAAAGATGGCTTTCTCAAGGTGATTGTCCTTTAAAACCACCCTTCTTTAGTTTCTGTGTTCATTTGTGTGAAGTTTGGCTTCTAATTTATAATCCTGAAAGCATCAAACTTTTAGTCTCACATCTTTAAGGCTACACACTTAACTTTTCATCATGGGTGTACCTTTTTAATCACAAAAGTTTCTGGGAATCTCAAAAATAAACTTTACCTTTGATGTAGTATACTCAGCTTTGTGACCACAAAAAGATACTTTTAGGATTTGTATTATAAAAACAGATATATGAAGTGCTAAATATAAAGATGTAATTATTCAGTTTTCCAGATTATTCAAGAATATTTTATTTTTTCCTATTTTCTTAAAGGGACAATATTTTCCAGTTGAAAAATTTAGTGCGAGTTAATGAGTTATATTTTAAGCTAGGTTTGCTCTGAGTGTCTTATTGCTTTATGGAGTTATTTACCTTGTTTTTATACTGTTTGGTTTCTTTGAAAAAATATTTTAGGAAAACTACTTACTTGGGAATGCACAAAGGCAACTTGCAGCCTCAAGCAAAGTCAATGTTTAAAAACATTTTCTTTCATTTGTCAGTGATTTGCCAAGAAAAAGCAAAGAGAAAAGTTATTTCTGTGACCTACAAGATTTAGGATTTGTATAAAGCACATCAACTGAACAAATCTGATAATATGGAAGAAGATTGCTTAGAAAGGATTTGTCAGTAAATTTCATCCCAACAAATGTTGCTTGTTGAAGCTTCTGTAATTTCATAGCATAGTGACATTTCTGCCAAAGGATAGGTTTTGGGATATGTTTTCTATATGGATAATCTCATTTGCTTCCAATTAGTGTTTGGTAACACTTATTAAAAAATCATGCTTGGCTTGACAATCCTCCCTCCCCTCCCCAACCTCTTTTAAAAGTATGTTTCAGCTCTCCACAATTAAGCCCTTAAGAAAGATAGCTAGCCAAAAGAATATGTGGCTTGTGCTTACTGACTGTTCATTATATGAAATTATAGCCTCCCATGTAAAAGTTCAGCGTTTTCTTTGCGTCATAAGTCTAGGGGAGGTCAAAGAGCAAACGCTTATGTGCTACAACAGTCTCTGACTTAATGTAGCCCAAATAATGAAGTCATGACAATGGTGCTGTTTTGAAGCATTAATGAAATAAAATTCTCACAAGACATATTTCACAAAATTACACTTAAGGCCTATGTCCCTCATTTCCCTTTAATAAAAGGGAAATGAAGCGAGTATGAAGCGACCTACTCGCTTTCATGTCTTCAGCAGTCAGTTTGCATTTCTTCTCTTAACATTTTATTTATAAAATGTTTTTAAGATTTAGACATTAAGGGAATTTAAGTATTATGTCCATATACATTGCCACACTTCTCAAGGTATCTCATTGGTGAAAAAAATCACTAAAATAATGTGTGCAGTATTCCGCTTCCTTAAAATAATTCATTCAGTAACTTTCTGGCCATTATTTTGTATTTGATGCTGATATATATTCAATAGGATCATATTAGTACTTGTAGTTTTACTAACAGCAAAACTAAACCTTTTTTTAGCTTTTCAATCTCGACTGTCCCCCAAATCTAATCCCTGTGTTTCATAGATTAGTACATTATATGAAAGAAACGGCCATTTGGAAAGCTAGGGCAACGGATTCTGTCTGTAAGCCAGTAGATCAGGTGGACCAGTATCCAAACAGAGGACTTCAATGTCCCTCACTCTCCCCCTGCAGTGAGCAAGCCCAGCTTTCCTTTGCAAATGGCTGCTCTTAGGCGTTGCTCTTTTTCTTTTGTCCCTTCAGGTTTACAACAAAATGTAAGAGCAAAAGCCTCCATCTGAGGCTAGGCTTGCTCCTAGTTCTTTGAATTCACTGACCACAACCACTGTTTAACTTTGACATTCAGAAAACAATGTCAGGAACGTTGTGACCTTTACCACATTGCTACTTACTGGATTTAAACATCGTAAACTGTCAGTTTCAGGAGACTGATTAAATTTATAAATTCTTAATTGTGTGTGTTTTGTCTTAAACAGTCCTGGAGCCATATTCTTTAATGTACCAGTAGCTAACTAAATTGAGATTTGTGAGTTGTATTTAGAAAATAGTGCTTTTTAGTATTGCTTTGGGATTAGGAGAAATTGTACTTTCAAATACATAAAATGATTATCTGTGATCATTAGGTCACAAGTAACAAGAAACTTCCTTTTTAATCTTCAGTGAATGGACTCGTTTTGTTAACTAAAATGTTTCTATTAGTACTGATTTTACAAATAATTGAAAATCAGTTATTGTTTAATTTTATTTAATTGTGCAGGTATTGGGTTGGCCAAAAAGTCCATTAGGTTTTTTTCTGTATGATGGCTCTAGTAGTGCTTAGTTGTCTTTAACTTCATTTGAAACATTTTTGTTAGATTGTATTGTGACAACTGTCATATCAGTGTGCATTTAAAACAAAAGCATCAAAACTGGTGAATTTTTGTGCAGCTATTTTAATATTGAAGATGGAAGAAGATATATAATATTTTTGGCATATTATTTCAGGAAATATAAAAATGCACCTGAAGTGCAAAAAAAGATTTTATGCAGTGTATGGAGAAGGTGCTGTGACTGATCAAATGTGTCAAAAGTGGTTTGCAAAGTTTCTTGCTACTATTGATATTTTGGTCAAATAATTCTTTGCTGTGGGGTTGTCTTATGCATTAGAAGATGTTTAGCAGCACCCCTGGCCTCTACCCCCTAGAATCCAATAACGGAAGATAGCCGACATACTCAAAATATTCCAATCAATGAAGTTATTGGTAAAAATGAAAAATGTCTTTTATTTTACGAAAAAAATGTAACCAACCTTTTGGCCAATCCGATATATATATAATGATAATGCTAAAGATTGCAAGGTGTCAATTGGCTTCCTTCTTCTCCTTCTACCTCTTCCACCTCCTCCTCTTCTTCTCTTCATGTTTTGCTATAGTAAAAACAACATACATCAACAACTTGATGTAAGAAGAAAAGAATTCATGCCTTAGTCTGGTCACTTATCTCTAGAATCTTGGGAGAAGTTCTATAACATTTTAGGGTCTCAGTCTCATCATCTGCAAAATGGAGAGAATAACCATAAATGTGATGAAGATCCAATTAAATAATAAGAATTTATCTTATTTTGTATTTTAAATTTAAAAAATTCTGGATTTAGGAGTCATGTAATGAAAATTCTGTACTTTATAACACTAATTTCTGTGATGGAGTTCTGCTGTCTTTGGCTCTTCATTATAAGTTATTACTACCTGGATTAAAACATCTAGACTTGTTGAATATGGGTGTTTGGCGCACCTTCGCCAGTTTGCACCCTGTTGTGTGCATGCTATAATCACCACAGATGCTGGACCTGCCTTTTCTTTCCAGTGTGTTTATGAAGTCTGCACACATCAGTATGCCATGTCTACTATCTATCTCAGAATGCTTTTAAAGCAAAAGCTAGAAATGATTTCACCTAGAATTTACAAAAGGAAAAATGTGCTTAAAAGTTAAGAATGTGTTTATAGATCCCTGGTGATATTGGATGTGGAGCTGCAGTCTGGGGTAAGACATGTTTAGCAAAGCACTCAATTAAAATAGGAACAGAAAGAATTTACTTTTTTTTTCCTTGTGTGGCAGTGCATCTTAGAAAGCTCCTTAGTTCTTGGCCCAGTGCAGCTGTCCTTCTCTGAAAGATCGGGTTTCAGGAGCAATGATGGATGGTGGGTGCCTGTACCCAGTTGTGGGGTTTGCTCCGAGGTCAAACGTATTGATGGAGGGTAGGAATTTACTGCCTTCTGTCATTCCCTAAGATCCTCCAGCGCAATTTCACAGGAAAAAATTAGACTAGATATATTTCATGCTGATCCAGTGTCCCATTATAGGTTAAAAAGACATTTGTTTTCAATGTTTAAAATAATTTTTTACTCTAACTTCTCCCCCCATGATTCACCCCAACTAAAGGGACATACTGAGCATGTACTGGTGGTTTCTCATGGCACAGGTAGCCCCTGGCCTCCCTGTGAAAAATATTCAAACTACTTGTAATAGTAAGTTCATTGAAATATTATTAAAGGATTTTAAGAGAGAAACAAATATGGCTACCACTTTTGATTTCTCTAGTTAAAATTATTCAGTATGACTTTTTGGTGCATGATTTTATATCTTCTTTTAAATGAATCTATCAATATTTAGATAATTGGGAATAGTAGTCATCTATTGGAATGTCTTATCTATTCTAAATCTAGTTACTGGCCAAGAAATAATGTTCACTTTTTTTCCTGGGGGTGGGGGTGGGGAAGAAAGGAATTGTATTTTTCTAGGGGAAAAAATTATGGGGAACACCTCCCATCAGAACTGTCCCATGGATGGAACTTGTTCTCTCTGAGTTCCCTCTTTCACTCTCACTTTCTTCATCAACATTGTTTCCTCTTCATTTGATGTTTGGGCATCTATTTCTTCATTTCCATTCTAAACTCTTGTATTGTCCTTTTATCGATGGCCATCTTCAGGTCACTGTCTATATTGTCTACTGGGATTCCTATCCACTTCTCACAGAAGAAATACTTTCTGTATTGATGACCTTCAAACTAAATTTTCTAACTTCTCTCTGAAGTTCCAGACCTGATTTTTTTAAAAAAAAATTTCTTGTTAGATGGTTGAGACATAGTAGCCCCTCCTGTATCCCAAACTCAGTATAATCTTTTATCCGTAATCCTGTCTACTTTCTTTGTTCTTAGTATCTCATCACCTGATTGATCTCTGGACTAGAAACTTTGGTGTCATTTCTGTTTCCTTCCTTTCTTTCATTCTTGTCTCCATCCAATTTTTTTTTTAGATTTTATTCCTATAATCATGTATAACTTTATCACTTCCTTTCCATCTCTACCCTCTTACCATGTTGTTTAGATGCTTAGCACACCATGCATAACTTGCTATGTGCCCTTTGAGTTTTCTCAGTTCTCTTCAATTCTTCCTCAAAATGTTTGTTTTCTGAAGTGCAGGCTTTCTCAAGTCCGTGCACTCAAGTGCTAAATCCTCAGCACAGCAGTCGGATTTCTCTGCAATCAGATCCTCGCTTGTGTGTCTAGGCTGCTCTCTCCATGGGGCCCCATGTGCTCTGTGCTCCGCAGCAGAGATCCTGACTTCAGGGAGAAGACTCTGTCCTCCGCCACCTCCCTGGTTCAGCCAGTACTGTTCCTGGAACTTCCTTTCTGTCCTTAACCAGCTGTCCTAACTTTGTGTTTATTGAAACCCTCCTAATTACTATTCTCTCACTTTCTAATTCAAATGGTATGTTCTTTTTCTTGTATTTTGTGTTGAATTTATTGAAATCATGAATGTGAAGGATATTCATTAGAAACCTTTGATGATACTCAGGACACATTTTCTTTAAATTTCTTGACATTAAAAGTACAGTAATAGCGATTGGTATGTAAAGTCATAATAGTGAGAGTTGCTGAAATTTCCCGAGCACTTACTATGTGCCAGGCTTTCTGCATAGCACTTGATCTTCAGTATTATGTTTAATCTCTAAAATAACTCCAGATTAAATCAGATGCTTTTATTATCATCAAGAGGAAGCTGATACATAGGAAATTTTCTCAAGTTTGCATAGCTAGATATAGGTAATAAAGATGGAATTTAAGCCAAAATTTTAATTCAAGCAATATTACAGTCCCTACTTTTATGCACTCCACTCTTAACCCTTGAATATATTCTTGTGTCTGACATGAATTTTTAAAACAATTTATTTCTCATATACTAGGCAAGTGCACCCAATGACATGGTGATTTCTTGACCCAAGTATGGGAGGAACCTTATGCACTACACAGGTTGTGCCGCTATCATTTCTGAAAAGTCTCTTCTCTTCCTTGCTTTGCTTGGGACTAGAGGCACTGATTTTTTTCTTTTCTTTTCCTTCTTTTATGGTCATTTATTTATTTATTTTTACTGAAGTGTTTTGGACGCTTTTTGGCGATTGCCTTCTAAATCTAAAATTGCTTTCAGGCCAGTGCCACAACTGCCTGAGTTCTGGGGTCGATCCTGGAGCACAAGGGGTTAAATCAAATATTTCCGCCCAAGCATGGCATTTTTTAGCTGCCCAATAGGTAAGGATTTTCAAAAAGAGAAATTCTCAAAAGAGAAATGGAGAACCAGCAGGGATATCTGAGGAGCATCTTCCCTTCAGAGAACTGAAATTCTGCCAAGTGACTGACATGTATGCATTCTATTTATTGGCGGCCTGCCCTACACAATTTTACCTGGGGAATTTTTTTTAATTATAATGTCTTCGAAAATACTATATTTTCACTGCTCACCTGTTAATTTCATTATCAATAACAGATGGATGACTTGATAAGTTTTCCCCCATTTGACATATTTATAAATGTTTAGCTTTTTTCTTTTTTCTTTTTTTGTAAAGCCTCAGAGACATATCTCTAATTAATTATGGTTTTATAAATAATATAATACAGGATGTTACATTTGTTGGTTTGGAAAGTTATTTTTTCTCTGGCAACAAAACATCCTAAAGTTTCGAATCAGATATGGTACATAAAACAAAGTCACGTGGGAAATGTTTTGGTCGTTGTGGCTCATGTAAGTGTGCCAACAGTGAAGTCTTCTTTGCCCAGGTTCCCGGATTGCTTCTCACATGCATATACTCTCTGTTTTAGCCATATTTTCCTATGAGTTAATTTATAAACAGAACCTCTGGGAAGCCTGGAGCAGGGTGTATGACCTGTGTTGGGTCATGTGTAGTGAGGGTTCTTCCTCAGTCAGGTTCTTAATAAAGGCCTTTTGATAATAATAGTTATAAATTAAGAATGACAAATTCAATCAATGTTACTGTGCATATTCAGGTACTACTTTAAGAAATGATTGCTTAAGTGTTTTTAAATCAGATTTGTACCATTATCCAGACTCAGCTTGGATTTGATTTATTTTTACTAAAAAGAGATTATATAACTTAAGTTTTGATTTTACAATTATTTTTTAAAACCTGTTTTCTCTAAATGATCTCCTGCTATTCCAAGTACACCAAAATAAATGTTAACTTTCTCTCAACCAAATATTCACTACCTTTTAATATATTAGGCAGTGTGTGGTGGCACGGCCCCCATCATTTTCTGGCTGGATCGTACCGTCTCTGTTCCGGTGGGAACTCATGATAGCTGTCTCTCTACAAAACTGAACTCTGATTCATGTCATCTTTCTCCTTTAAATATCCAGATGGCTCTCCATTCCCCTCCATATAAAGCTTGAAATAAGCAGCAAAAGTCACTTGGCCCTTGATGTTCTTTCCCTGTTTTGTCACTTACCACCTTGCCATCCTCCTATTCATTTGCTCCCCCCTCCCTCCCCAACCCCCAACACACACACACATTCCTGCCACACTAAAGTATTTGCAGTTTCCCAGGTGCAGTACTTTGACCTTTCCCTCTGTAATTTTGTGCTTGCTTTCTCTCCTTCCAGGTGGAAAGTCCCTCCCCCCATCCCATTTTTGCCTGGCTCACTTTTCTTCAGGTCTTACCTTAGCTGACTTCTAGGAAGCCTTCCCAACTTCCCAAGCCTGGATAGCTCTTAAGCGCTAGAAGAACCTCAAATACATTCCACATATAGCTTCTATCCTAATGCACTGTAATTTCTTGTTACTGGTCTTATTCATTACCAAGTCCTTTGAGGCCAAGACCCATGTCTTACTCTCCGTGGTATCTTTTGCCCCTAACCCATAGTCTGGCTCAGTATTGAAACATTGGTGTTGACCATTTCGTGAACAAATCAGTGTTCCTAGAAAAACCAGAGGGAAATTAGTTTATGGCCCAAATCTTGCAACCCTTATGTTGTATATTTAACTCTTCAGCTTATGGTAATATTGTCAGTGTTCCTTTGTAATTAAATTTATTTTATTTGAGTTAAGTTCCACTTACCTAGTTTCCTACCAAACCCTGACAAAGCCAAATCTGAGTATACTGTGTGTATTCACTCATATGCCACCAGACAGGACAAATCTGCCTTTACATCTGGCTGTGGTAAGAATTCCCAGATGCACTTAATTCTGACACATGGTCATTACTGAACCAAAAGCCATTGCCTGGCATGATTATAGCTCGTATTTGTTTTCATTTTAAGAGGCCTCATTCAGGCTGCCAAATGTACAACAGGTGCCTTAGTTTTATACTTGCCAATCTGTTGTTATTCAAATGACCGCCCTAACAGAGACTAATGGTATCTAATAAAATTGATCTCTGTTTTGGCAAGCCAGGCTCACAAGAACAAGAGCGGTAGGAACTGCAACTTGGAAATATGCTGGTGGTGAATGTGCCTAGTGAAGCATACATTTTTTAGAAGGTGACATATGTCTCACACACAGGCCCCTTGTTTATGTTGAGCCATGGAAATTTTCTGCAGCCCAATAATACTTGAACACTAGGATTTGTAACATCTAATCTGATTTTAGATGGACTGGCTGGGTGACATGGGGACAGGACTTGCTGTGCCAGCTTATCAATGAGCGGCTGTGCCATGTCTGTAGGGCACAGCCAGGCAATCTTTTCTCATGCCAAACAGCTGGCATGTGTGAAGGCTTTTATTTCCTGTCATTAGAAATTTGCCTCACTGACTTCGTAAGGCCCTGTAAAGCCTTGAATGTTAACAGGGGTAGCCAGGAGAGGAGGGTGTCAGTTTGCAAACAGGAGCTAATATTTGAACACTTTCATTCAAACAGTGTATGATTTTGTGGGGTTTTTTTCCACACTGTATAGGAAGGTGGCCTAAGTTAACTTACTTTTGCCAAAGCAAAACAAAAACAAAACAAAGCAAACCTCTTGACGACTGGTCATCAAAACTCAAAAACATAAGTGATGGTAAGTGTTAGAATCAGGTCTCACAGGGATAGAGAATTGCATTTTTTTCCCTGCAAGGAGACCTCATTTTTTTAAACTCACTTGCCTCTTCTGCCACTGTCACATACATTTTTTAAAGTGCCATACGTTAAAACTCTGCTAAATACAAGGCACTATGGGAATATAAAGGTGAGCAGGACACATCAAGTACAATTTGCACTGACAAATAGGAAGATCATCTGGATTTTTAACATTTTGGAAAATTGATGCTGGCAAAATGTTTATTTCCAATTGGGCACCTTTGTATTGTCATATGGAAAAAGCTACTCAAATTCCACCATGATAGTGGATCTTACAAGTTTCACTAAATAATAGTAATCACTAGAATGAGAGAGGGTGGTTAGAACTTTCACTGCCTGGCTAGCTCCGCAGTTAATGGAGCTCATCTAATTTCCTGTGACCTAGCATATAGACTAGTTCTTAGGTGAGGATTTGGCTATTATTGGACCATCTTTTTGTATTATTTATGCCCATCCTACTTGAAAAAGGATTTGCAGCAGCTATTAAATCATATGCTTCATTATCTTTAATAAATCACTTTGGTAGAGCAGACAATGGATTATTGTACAGATGGTTAGCTTCTATGAGAACTTTTTTAAAAAATATACATCTCCCTGGCCTCATTCTGAATGATATTTTATTTCAAGGCATTTAAAATATGATAGTGCCCTTTGAGGGGTATATCAAATTAGTCAGTTAGTGACTGTTCTTCATTCTAAAAAAATATGTACCTGGTAAAACTAATATAAATGTGTTTTAACAATTTTAATAAATGTATTTAAAAAGCCTGTTACCATTTCTTATAGTATAAATTTTTCAAAAGTTTTCACTGTTTAGCAGATGCACAAGGACGGCATCTGATTTTACAGTAGTAATGTTTTTTTTCCAACTAGAATTGAGAAAAATAATGAAGTAAGCATATAGATAGATAAAAACTTGCATCCACAACCCTATATGAAACCTGGTACTACTAATAGGTAAAGGGAAAATAAGTTATCTTTTAGATATTTTAAACATGAATCTTTTAAATTTTTGATCATGTAGGTAGCTTAGTGACAAATGACTGTGTCTCCATATTGATTGAGGAAAACTAAACACGTTTCCGTGTGTAAAATAGGCCCCAGTGGCCGCCTTTCTTTCATAGGGATATCCATTTCTCTGAGAGTGAATGGGAAATTGTCCAAGGTGCTAGAAAGAACATTACACCCCACACTGTTTTTGCTGAGGAAACTAAGATTCTAAGAATTGAAGAGAATTCACCGTCCCAGCCAGCCTCTCCACCTTTCTGCACTTACTGCTGCCCCTTGGACTGCCAGAGGTGGCGCCCCAGCCAGTGTGTGGGGTGGAGGGTTCTATGGCAGACACAGCTGTGAAGAGAAATCTACTGCCTTTTCTCATCAAGCTCAAGAGAAAAACTAGGAGACAACTTCCTTTTTTATAAACCAGAAGAGACAAGATCTCCTTATTAATTAATTAAAGTTAAATATAAACCGAGTTGTGCTGGCTCCATTTCAGGTGACCAGTAGCCACATGTGGCACAGACGTGGAATATTCCATTGTTTCGTGATTGGACAGCACTGGTCTTCTTGATCAGTCTGAAATATCACTTGATAGTTTCAGAGTTACACATGTAATAAAATAAAAATAGACCATTTACGTGTTGTGAGTACCCATTAATCTTAGTAGGAAAGAATGTACCTGGCAGATGTAAGTGAAAGACAATGTGTCTCAGAAAAACGTACTCAAGGAAAGAGAATGGGTAGAAGAACCTATGCTTTTTGTCTAACAAATATACACACTTACTGTTGTTGTTCCCACTCAATGTTGAGAAATGGGAGCAGATTGAGTACCATCAGCTCTACTGCATGCCCTCTCAGATTTCCTCGAGACACTTTTCTGATGTTTTCCAAGTGATTTGTCTGTCTTCAGCCATTTTCACTGCATAGCTATGTGAGAATGATTGAGGAATGGCAGTGTGGTTGAAAGAGGGGGCTGGCTGTGCAGGGCAATCATCTAATTTAACATCCAAACAGGATGCTATGAGAGTGAACGGTGACGCTCTTAATGGACAGCAGGTGTAGACTGGGCTGACCTGAGCAGACTGGGTGGGTCTGATGTCTTCAAGCTCCATTTTTGGAGCAGAGCAAACATATCATCTTTGTTAGCCTGGCTGAAATGGACAAGAGGGAAGCCCGCAGGAAATCCTGGGGATGCAAAAGTACTACCTAGTCTCCTTGCAGCATCTTTCCTACTGTTCTTTCTTGAATTTTGTCAGGAATCATGCTAATCCAGTGTCGCATCATATTAACACTGGCAAGTGCACATCAGAACAAGCTGTTAGAAGTCACTGAGAGAAATCTTGGGTCAGATGAGGACCTCCAGACTTACCCCTGACGGTTCAGGCAGTTGGGGGTGGGGGGTCGATTTCAGGCAGAGTAGGAGACACAATATTAAGTCATTACCTTAACTCTCCACCTCTCCATACCCTCCCTGCCTCCCAGACAAGGAGGGTTAAAGGCTCACTTTAATGTTTCTGCAGAGCTCTAATAAACAGGGAAAGGAGGAGGGATAGAAGCTAAATGACTTTGTCACAACTCCTTGGAAACAATGGCCTTACTTTCTCCTAACCAGTCTCTGTTTTGGTCACAAAACCTGAGATAATTGTTGCCAAAAGCCTTTTTATGTCCCTCTCACATCCTGTCTCCATCACCTCCCACAGGGAACACCACAGATTCTAGTATTTTTAGTTACCATCTTTGTATTTTGCATGTAGATTTTTTTTGCATTGTTACAATAGTTGTATCAAGAAGTTATTTTGTTTTAAATATATATTTTAAATATTTTATTTATTTATTTTTAGAGAAAGGGAAGGGGAGGGCGATGGAGAGAAACACCTATGTGAGAGAGAGCAGTCGGGTTGGTTGCCTTTTTTTCCTGTCCCAGTGAGGATGAACCTGCACCCAGGCATGTGCCCTGACTGGGAATTGAAATGGTGACCTTTGCTTTGCTGGATGGTGCCCAAGCAATCAGGGCTATTTTAAATATGCTTTAGAAGGTATGGAGCAACAGTTAGATTTTTTTTGTTGTTGTTGTTTTCTGTTTGTTTTTTAAAATCAGTTCTGAGACTCTCCTTGTGAGTATGAACCTCCAGTTTTATAACCAAAATTAGGTTTCTGAGGGATAAGGAGTTTTAAGTGCAGTTGGTTAGAAATATGATCAGTTTGCATATTAAGCAATACTTGTAGCTTTGATAAAGAACGATCTTCATGAGGAGCAAGAAGGGGTTGTATATCCACAGTGCTGAGAGAGTTTTGGTGCACAGCGAACTGATGATAGCGCAGATCTGTATACTGTTTTTCCCACCCCCTCCCCAGAAAATTTCTCAATTAAAGAACAAAAAACTTGATTCTCTTTCCGTTATAACAAATTTGTTTGTTTGTTTTTTTCCTTACCAAGGAAGATTCACAACAAGGATGGAGGTGTTTATGCTCATGACATTTTCAGCCCCTGTAATGAGGCAGAAAAGTGGAAAGCCCGCTCTGCGCCAATTAGTCCACGAGAGCCTGGGGACGCTCGTCCCTTGCAAAGTCTCCTTTTTCAAGTCCTGGCTCTTTGGTTATCTGTACCATATCTGTCAGTGACTGAGGTGAAAATCAGTTTTCTCTTGTAACTACAGATCTAAATCTTGATGGTCATGGGAATATTATGATAGGGCAGGAGCTATGTAAAAGACTCACAGGTTTTCACCACAGAAAGACTGAATGGTTCATCTCCTCAACTCCACACAGCAAGCCTGGCTTACGGTGTTTTAGGTAATGATGTAGAGCTGGAGTTTGTCATTGTAGAAAGGCTGCCGTGAACTGTCAGTTCAGGTGACGCAGTGATTCATACTTGAGACTGATCCTTGTTGATGGAGTCTTTTGTGTATGTTGTTACATGCACTGTAGAAGATGGAGCATCAGATCCAGTACAGTACTCCAGTTAATATGTACTTGGTGTCGAAGGATTGCTAAGTCCATTAAAAGGGCAATTAATCATTTTACTTGTTTAATTATCTGAGAAAAGGATGAGCATGATTAGTTTTCAAAAATGTGGTTTATATGTTAGTATTTTAAATGTATGTAATTATAGGCCTACTGGATTAAATGCTGAACCCAGTGGTAGCCCATGCTCAGAGTGGAGACTGGGAACTCCCCAGGCGATCGTGTCTGAGGAATGGCAGCGTAGGGGAAGGTAAGTCGGGTGACAGTGGAGCGACCTGAAAGAAAACACGAACCCAAAGTAGTTTTTCTAATGCGCTGCTCTAATGTCCTGGTCAAGTCATACTGTTTTCACTTTCCTATGCCCTAACTTTTATTCATCTAATTTATAGTCATAAAACTAGTAGTATAGAAAGTTTAGAAACAGAAAAAAGTGTCTATAATCCTGTCTTGTGAAAACAACCCACTGTTCTGACTTGAGTAAATTTTATGGTCCTTTATACTGTACAGTGAGGTCGCTATTCAGAACTTGGTCAGATAACATCTTAACATAAATTTATTTTTCCCATCTTGCTTCATCATGACTCTCATCTTTAATGGCTACCTGATATGATATTGACCAGATGCGGCTGCTCCTTATTATTGGACATTATTTCTGGACATTATTGTTTTTGTTTCCCCCAGTTAACTCTGTATTACAAATTCAAAGTCTGGAGGAAATTTAAATTGAGAGAGTTTTTTCTACATTTTGCATTATTTCTCATAGGATCGATACATAGAAGTGGCATCACTAGGTCAAAGGATATGAATATTTTTATGTCTTTTGAAACATGTTGCCAAATTGCATTCTGGGAGGGATGTATGTGCCAATCATGCCACTAATACAGATGGGGGACACTGGTTTCTTTTTCTCTTGGTCTCTTTGGAAAATATCATTTATGTTTTGTTGATTGAATGGACAAAACACTGCCTCATTATTGTTTTAATATGAATTTCTCTAATTACTAAAGTGATAATCTGTTGCTAATGTTTGTTTGTAAGTGATTATCCCTGTTACATAAATTGTCTCTATATTTCCTTTGCCTCAGGGTTTTCATTTGTTAGTTCATGTTCTTTATATTTTAGGCATATTAACTCTGTCATGCTTGTAACAAATATACCTTAAGTCTCCTCATTGGTCTTACTTTAGTGACTCTTTTTACATATATAATTTTAATTTATAATTTTACATAGTCAAAATTGTTAATCTGCTTCTGTATTATTACTTCTATTACATTTAAAGCTAGAAGGTCTTTTCCTTTTGTAAGATTTCCATCTAGTTTTTCTAGTGTTTATTCCTTTTTTTAACCACTTTATATGTGTTCTTCAGTCAAGTGATCCTCACACTGACATAGATGTTGTAGTCCCTAAAAATATTGAATAACCATGAATTGTCATTATATTTATTTCTAGAATACAAACCAGATACTGATTTGCTAGAAAAAAGTATAACTAAAGCATGTTATAAATTCACAAACAAGAGTTATGTCTATGAAGACTTTTTTAAAAAGCTGCCAAACTAAAGAGCCTGTTCTTTAATTAGTGTTTTCTGATACTAGTCATAAATACTGATTTTAGATTGTCTCAAGAAGATTTTTTACAAAGTTGTATAAATTGACTGAAGTATATACATGAAGTTAAATTCGAGTTGAATTTGAAAAGGGTTGGAAGTGAAGTGTTTTCAAGCAGCTCGTGGAGCCTGGACACACGGAGTTTGACAATCTCTCCTTCAGAGCATCTGCACACCGTGTGTTGTTCCAGCAATGGGCACGGCTCTAAGTAGATGTTTTTTAAATTACCAAGTACTTATCCCCAAACTGAACAGTTTATACTTCCCCAGTTATTTGCAGTGCTTCTTTTAAAACTCTTATTTGAAGTCGTTTTAAGTTTTAAGATCTGTTCCTGGTTTGTTTATTCATATTTCTTTTCTATAGGCCCACACTGGGTTAGTTAAAATACCCTTTCAATTACTTCAAGAATTGTATAATGTAAGAGAGTTTAAAAATTGATTCCTATATTTTGTGTAAGGATGGAGTTTGATTATATACTCGGTACATAGCAGTCATTCTGTAGGTTTCCTGACATAAACCTTTTTATTTTTAATCAGGAAAAAACAATCCAAGAAGAGTTTGGGTTCAGTGATTAGCCAATAACTCTGATCTTTTAGGGATGTGCCTGGGGCTCCCAGCTTTGTGAAATAGAGCATATCTTGAAGTTTGCTTTGTCATTGCTCTATTAAACTATCACAACATTCAAATTCTGCATTTTGAGCACTATTTACGCCTGAACTAATTCACAAGTTTCAAGGTCACTAACTGATCATATTTATTATGATTTACTAAATTCAGCCATTTTAATTGATATAATGGAGCATGTAGCAGCACATAAAACCCAAAGTGTAGGAAATGAAAAAAGGCACTTGGACAATGTTGGGTTGAAATTTATTCATATGTTAATTAAATAAATATGCATGGAATATCTCCTGTGGCCCTGACAGGGATCCAGACACTGGGGTTGAAGCAGGCAACAGGAAAGACAGGATGATTTTTTTGAGAGCTTTTATTCCAGTGGGGAGATACGCAGTAAATACATCCACAACAGTGTGTAGAGTGAATGGCATAGCGGCAAGCACAGTGAAGAAAAAAACGATAGCAGGGAAAGGAGATATAATGTGATCAGTGTGTGGGGTGGGGTGGGATCAGTGCTGCTGTAAGTAGGGGTGGCCTCTAAGGAGGTGACTTTCTGGGGAAGAAGAGTTCCCCGGAGAGACACCAGTGAATGTGACACCCTCAGGCAGGCTGGTGCAAGGATGCATTCCTCCACTCCCTTGAAAAGCAGATTTTCTTTTTAGCTTTACTTGCAGAGGCCCTGGTCCACAGACCTCAAATGGGGAGAGAGATCCATCAGTACTTTCTGATCTTATCCTGGCTCCAGCTGGCCCCCAGGAGCCTAGGTGATGTCTGACCAGGCAGAAGGGCTAAGGATCATCCAGTTTCTCACCAGCACCCCTCCCCCACCCTGCCCTCACCAAGCTGTGGTTCCACTGTGCTGACTCTCCGAATCTTATGTTTGGAGCCCCGCTGGAATATTTGCCTAGGCTCCTGCCTTCCCTGATGACTGGCTTTTACTCAGGGGCCTTGTGTGACCTACATCATATGTTTGACCCTTCCCATGCAGTTAGATCCCTCAGTTTAGAATGCCCACCCCTTTAGGCAAAAGCACCAGCCATGCCTAAGCTGTTATTTGCTCTGAATAACCCCACATTAATTCAAGAGTCACTCACTAAATTGCCATGCAATAAAGTGATTCTGTATTCACATTCTTCTCTGCCTTCCTTTTATATAGGAAAAAATCCGAGAAATGACAGTTTTAATGTCTTGCTCCCAGCCATAGACGGAGGAGCCAGATGGGATGACTGTCTTTTAGAAATGGTCGCCTGTGCGTGTCCTGGCTCACTGGGTTGGCCTCTGAGTGGACTGGGTTTGAATTCCTGCTGTATAAGCTCTTTGATCTTCAGTTTCCTTTTCTCTACAGTAGGAACGATAGAGACACCTATCTACCTATTAGGTATTACTGTGAATGTTAAGTGAGACATTTATAGGGGAGTGTGCCTGACATGTGAAATATTCAATAAGTAAAGCACTTTTTACTAGCATTGATGCTACTACTACTGTTACCTTTGCCATTATTCTTCCCTTTTATGTAAGTCTTTAGACGTTTGCTGTATGAACAGCTAACTGGTAACATTTTTGAAGTAAATAAGAACAGGCAAATTATAAAAGATGATCACATTTCTCAAATAGTTTGCATAATTACTAAATTTCTTATACACTTTATCTGTACAAATAAACCCAGTCATGTGGATTAATAAACTTTCACATTTTATATGCATATATAAAATGTATGCTTAATTATTTTTCCACCCAACTTCATGATATTGTGAATAACTCTAATATTATGAGTTATGCTTGTTACAATGGTATCATCCACTCAGTAAATGGCAATCAGGTTATATCCTAAAACTTTTTGATTTTTTAATTGTTTTCTAGTGCACCTTTGTTTAGATACAGCCAACATACAACGTGGGGCAAGTTCAGAGCGTGCAGTGTGTAGATGCGATACATTTCTATATCACAACATTGTAACCACCACAGCATTAGCCAACCTCTCCATCCTAGCTTCATAATTGCTATTCCTTTTCTTTTTTTGTGGCCAAAATATTGAAGATCTAGTTCTTAGCAACTTTAAAGTATATCATACAGTATTAGCTAAAATCACCATGCTTATAGCCTGAATTTTGGTTATGATCTCTAGAGGATAATGAGAATTTTTATGTAACACCTCCTAAAGTGATAAATGAATAAATGAAAATAATTAATGCTATCATTTACAATAGCTATCTCCATTTACTGGACTCAATTCTCTCTCCATCTTTCTGCCTGTCACTTACTGTGTATCAGGCTTAGATCTTCAGCAGTAGCTATGCCTTCTGCCTAAGTTTCAAAAGTCACATGTTCAGATCAATGTTAATAACCTCTTAGGAGCTAAGGGGTTACTGTATAGTAAGATTAATTGTTTAACACAGTCTTCCAAGTCAAGAGAAAACCTGTAAACTTGCTACCTCAGCCTTTAACTGCCCCAGCCCAGCGCCCTTCTTTCTCACTGGAAGCTGTGTGACTGTGGATGTGCTACCCCTGCTGTTGAAATTTCTGGGGCCCACACAGAAACTATCAAGTCAGTTGTATTACTGATTTGTCTTTAACGTGAGCAAAGTAAGAATACAAAAGATAATGTCCTTTACTTCATGCAGCTCTCTGGATAACGAACATTGGATATTAAATTAATGAAGGTACTAATATAAAGTGAAGGGTTGGATTCCTTCTCATTTAAGATGTTTTCTGTTCTTTGGCGTGGGGTGTGGGTCGTGGCACAGTGCACAGAAAAAAGGGAGCCCCAGGCCATCTGAAAAAGGGAGAGAATGACGATAACTTCGATTTTGAAAAATATCAAATATCCAGCCTCTGTCAGACATGATTATTTTTACAGTTGAAAGGTTTCATATTTAAAGTAATCCTCTTTGTGAAGTCTTGTGATCCTGCAACGCGACCATAAACTTAATCAAAATCACTCTGTTAACAAAGCGCACGTCCTGGGCGCAAACACTGGTTAATTTTCTGTTTCACAGACTTGCAGTGCGTGGTGGGCCTGTGCAGTCAGGCATTGGGGAAATGTGTGGCTGTTTGGTAATCACCGTAATTGACTTTCCCTCTTCCTTGTAATTCATTGCCTATTTTCCCCATAATTTTCAAATTGTGAAGTGTTATTTGATGAAAGACATGGTGGCTTTAGCTGCCACCGACCTCACATATGATGTTTTTTTGTTGTTGTTTTTCTGCTTTCATGATTACAGAAACACACTGTTACCGACTGTCAGATTTCACTGTGTCTTGCAGGATTTTTCTCAAAGCAATTCTCCATTAAGGTAAATTAAAGGTGTACTAGAAGATTTGGGGATTGCTGGATCAATGAATATCATTTTATATAACATTTTCATTGCAGAAAGCTTAAATACATTTAGGGACTATCTTAGTAGTCATCAGGCATATGTGTATTATATATAATATATTTATGTGAAATACATATACATACATGTGTGTGTATTATAAATAGATATATATTTTAATCACCAGCTACCATTTGCTTTCACTGCACATATTAGTTCACAGATTGCAAACACTTTCTGTTATTCCCTTTTATGTGTGATGCTGTTCAAATGATTTTACTGGACACTACTAAGTAGGAAATAAATACAAGTAAATTACAACTTGTATCCATTTCCAGCTGTCAAAAAGCACTAAAGAAAAATAGAATGTGGACTTTGTAAAACATTGCTATTTGAAAGCAATTTTTGCTAAATTAGTATATGTAAATGGTCTTTGCTAAGGGAAATTTCCGCTGATGTTTTACAGTGTTTGTAATACAGTTGACTCATAAAAGAAATACAGCAAAGCCTTTTCATTCAGACTGACTGAAGGAGACATATATTGTATGAATTTTGGGGGTGAATATTTGGAGGTGAGGTGTCTGATTCAGAACTTTTGAGTTTACATTTAAAGAGATTTAGTGTGTGTTGGTAAGTTTAGCAAACTTTAATATAGCTCATCTTGTCATTTGCCTTATTGTCTGAAATGACTTGTTTTACTGAATTAGATGGAGGTTTTTCTTTTTAATTGCATGTGAACTTCATAATCTCTACTCCAGTCTCTGAACATCTTTAAAATAACAGGCCTGGTGTCTCCTCCTAATGGTCTCATGGCGGCAAGCCAAGGCCACTTGGGTACAGAGTAAGCAAGATTGTTTTAGTATTTTAACTAAGTCAGAGTTAAACATTTCTTGACACTCTCCTAGGATTCAATAGGTAAACCCAACAATGATAATGATCAGAAATGGGAACATGTGGAACAAGCACATGATTCAGTTGGTAAAAACTTTGGAGGGGAGCCTCTGACAGAAACCGCTCCCTTCCTCTGCTTCTTCCTCTCAAGTATCAGAAAAAAACAAAACCATTTTCTTTTTTGTTTAATGACTTAAAACTTCTGGGCTCCCCTGGCTTGTGACATATTCATTGAGTTTAATAAGCAGGGTCTGTAGCTTTGCCTCCCTCCCTCCCCTCTCCTTTTTTCCCCTCTCTGCCTTCTTTCCTTCTTACCATATGGAAAGTAGCCTGGTGTTCTGCCACAGCCTGTGATTGCCATGACCCATCCAGAGCTCCAGTGAGAGGGAATGAATTCAGCAAACTTGGTGAAGCTGGCACACGTCCCGTTCACGGTGCAGTTGTGCCTTCAGGTTCCTTCCCAAACGCTGCTTCCCTCAGGGGAGCTGGTGTGGGCCCAGTCTCTGCACTAATGCTGTTGATCTCCTGCCATCTTTTTCTGGAATGTGGTGTGGACTCTGGGTGGACATGGAGGACCAGTTAACACAATTGGAGACACTATCGACTTTGTGACGGAACATTTTCCTTTCAACCATGTAGCAATGTAGTACAGAACACAGACACATTTCTAAAATGTGATTATAACCTGGCTTACAGATGTGAACTGTGAACACAAAACAGGCCAAATGCTTATAAAAATGTATTTCTTTCCAAAACTCAATTTCAAAGAGCAGGAAAATTTATTTTGGACCACCTTGTACCTTGTTTGTGGGAGGTGAGTAAAAAAATATGCTTAAGTGCTACCCATAGGATGGTATTTAATATTTAGGAAAATATTACAGAAAAAATCTATTTCACCCACCCTCTTGACCCTTCTTTATCCTCATATACTAGCCAATCAGTACATATTTCCTTAGTTACAATGAATCTGTAGCTAAAAACAAAACAAGGAATTGTAGGTCATGGAAATATAGTGGCAATGTGCTCTTCGCAACTTAATGTCATTTTGTCTTCCTGTGTTACTGTTAACGTTTTATGTGAAGACACAGAGTTGAACCTCAGACTGCACAGGTTTGATGTGAAAGAGGTGGGCAATTATTCAGTTCAAGGCAGTTTAATCCCACCTAGATAGCACATCCTGTCCGTGTGCCAGGATTGCTGTGAAGATCAATTAAAATAACACCCCCAATGTGCTTAACCCAATGCTTGACACACAGTAAATGTTCAATAAATGTTAGTTTTATTATTATTATCTGCACACAGTTTCTAGGGCTGATTTTGTCACTACTAAACCCTATGAAACTTGGTAAACAATTAAACTGCCTGTACCTCAGTGTTCTATGTGCAAAGTGTAGGGGTTGGATTCGATGCTATAAAATGTCCCTGCTAAAGCCACAAATCTGCTAAGTGCATGTCTTCCATGCACTTAGATCCATGTCTGTAGAGCTGGATCACCAAAATTATTTAGAAAAAAAACTAGTTATCGTGTCTTCCGAAGCATATTTATTATTAAAAATATAGACTTTATAATAAATGCTAATATTATTTACTGAGAAATCTTTACTAAGACATCACTAATAATTAATCAGTTATAGAAAATAACTTTTTATTGGGAAACTAATGTAACAGTATACCCTGGTGGGGTTTTGGGATTTAAGCAGTAATTTCAGCGCCATGCTTAATTCTTTCCCCAAATTAATGGACAAGTTCTACAACTTCCACAGAAACATGTGGTATTAATTCTGTAGCAACTGTTTACATTCCACAGTAACTGGGTATTTGATTGTATAATAGTACTACTAACATACTCAGATTTAAACATAATTATTTAAATACTATCAGCTTTAAAGAATATGTCTTTTGAAGAGAGGAATTATTCTCTTTCCATCAGTCCTGTGTACTTCATGATCATTGCATTAAGTTCCTCATCTGTGGATTTTGCAGCCAATAGACTTTCATGGAATATGCTCCCTTTTTTAATAATTGACTTACTAATACCATAGATCAAACAGTGCCCAACACATATTGAATGTGTTATAATTATCTTACTATTTTGAGGATGGTGCTAAATGCCAGTTAATGTGCTTTGGGACATAATACAGTAATTACAAAAAGGTAGATTTTTCAAGAAAAATACTCTCCCATAATTCAGGCCTATTTTGTTTTATTTATTTAATTTTTGTTTTCTTTTTTAAAAAATTATTTCTGTTTTTTACCTATAGTTGCATACAATATTATAATACTTTCAGATGTACACCCCAGTGATTACACATTGTATAACTTTCTAAGTGATCTTCCTGATAACTTTTGTACCTATCTGATACCATACATACTTATTAGAATATTATTGACTAAATTCCCTATGGTGCACTTTATATCCCCATGTTGATTCTGTAGCAACTGATTTTTACTTTTTACCTTTTCACATTTTTTCCCCAATTTCCCCAATACCCCTCACATCTGGCAACTGTCAAAAAGTTCTGTATATGAGTCTGTTTCTGTTCTGCTTGTTTGTTTATTTTACTTTTTTTTTAGATTCAATATTGATACATGTTGCCATTTTATTGTTCATATTTTTGTTTATTTTCTTCTTCCTCTTAAAGAAGACCCTTTAACATTTTGTGTAATACTGGTCTGATGGTGATGAACTCCTTTAGCTTTTTCTTGTGTGGGAAGCTGTTTCTCTATCCCTGGTTCTAAATGATAACCTTACTGAGTAGAGAAATCTTAGTCGTAGGTATTTGCTTTTCATCACTTTAAATACTTCTTGCCACTCCCTTCTAGCCTGCAAAATTTCTCTTGAGAAATCAGCAGACAGTCTTATGGAAGCTCTCTTGTAGATAACTGCTTTTCTTTTGCTGCTTTTGAGATTCTCTCTTTGTTTTTAATCTTTTGCATTTTAACTATGATGTGTCTTTGTGTGGACCTCTTTGGGTTCATCTTGTTTGAAACTCTGTGCTCCCTGTACTTGTATGTCTATTTCCTTCACCAGGTTAGGGAAGTTTTCTGTCACTATTTTTTCAAATAGGTTTTCAATTCCTTGCTCTCTTCTCCTTCCAGCACCCCCATGATGAGAATATTGGTATGCCTGAAGTTGTCTCAGAGGCTCTTTAACTATCATCATTTTTTGGATTCTTTCTTTTTACCATTCTGACAAGGTATTTTTTGCATCCTCATATTCCAAATTGGTGACTTGATTCTTGGCTTCATCTACTCTATTGTTGATCCCTGTAAATAATTCTTCATTTCAGGTAGTGTATCCTTCATTTCTGACTGGGTCTTTTTTATGCTGTTGAAGTTCTCACTAAGTTCATTGAGCATCCTTATACTGAGTTTTTTGAACTCTGTGTCTTATAGATCGCTGGTCTCTATTTTGTTTAGTTCTTTTTCTGGAGTTTTTTTCTGTTCTTCACTTGTGACATGTTTCTTGTTTCCTCATTTTGGCAGCCTCCCTGTGTTTTTTTCTATGTATAGGTAGACCTGCTACGTCTCCCAGGCTCAGTGGGGTGGCCTTGTATAGTAGGTATACGATAGGGAAGGCCCAGCGGCACAACCTTCCCGTTCACTAGAACTGGGCACTCCAGGTGTGCTCCACCCCTCCCCATCTCAGCTGTACCCATGAATCATTCAAGAAGGGAGGGGGACTAAGTATTATCTGAGCCCATAGATCAAAGGTGTGGTTCCCATGGAAACAAAACGTTTGAGAATCTTAGGAATGTAAAGCTATGTAGGAAAGGATGAAGTCACTCAGAGAGTCAGTGGGACACTTAAGTTTTTAGGTGTCAAGGAAAAGCTGAAAGTTCTAAGGAGCCCAAGGAAGTGTAACGTATGTGGCAGGAAGAAAAGCATGGTAGTATGGCAAGTGTAACACCAAGAGAGAAGAGGAGGTTGGGAGGAGCAGGCTGTTATGTTTAACAAGATGAAAGTAGACATGAAAGTAGAACACTGATTATTATATAATCTAACTGGAGTATTTACTTGTTCTTTCTTCAGTGGTAGAAAACATTGGAGGATTTCTTACATAGGACTGATCTGACCAGAAATTTATTTTAGAAAGATCGAAGTGTGGGTTGTGTGAATGTTGAATTTAGTAGAGAGGAGCAGAAATCTGTTCATCCTTTCTGCATTCTAACCTGTTACATTGCCTTGTCTTAAGGTAAAGTGACTGCAGCTTGTGTAGTGGTTTGGGAGATGGGGACTTTAACAGAACAGATTCAAATTCTTTTCTCTTGTCACCTGTGGGACCTTGGGTGTGTTGCTGAACCTCTGTGAACTTTGGTTTCATTATGTATAATTTAGGAATAAATAGGAATGAATATCACCTTCCCCCAAAGAGGGTTATAAGGATTCATGCATCATGCAAATAAGTGCCCAGTAGTATCATTTATTATTGGGGGTGGTGGTGAGAATAGCCCAGTGTTCTGAGAATAGCTGTAAGTGTTAGACCAGCGTGGTCAGACTGGACTTTGGTTCAGCAACTTCGGTACTTGAGTTTTAGCTAGGAAAGAATTTAGAACCAAAACTTAAGCTGTAAAAGAAAGTTTATTGAGAAAGTCGCAGAGGTAGAAGAAGCTAACCATAGAAGCAGTGGGTTCAGGAAACAAATTACAGAGGCAAGAGAAAAGGTCCTCAGATCTGAGGAGAGAAGAAGTTAAAGGTGATGTGCCTGAAAGGCAGAAGAAGAGGGAGAGGGGGAGGAAAAGGAAGGGACATGCTACCAAAAGGGAGAGGGCCCTGGGTCCTCTGTCCTAAGAGCTTTTAAGGGCAGGGATTTAGGTGAAGTTCCAGGTGAGGGTCTCAGTAGAATAGTCATCAGCTTTCCTGATGTGTCCTTTCATGGTCTCAGTCCCCACTGATTGGCACCAGGACAGGGGTCATTAGTCACTGCAGCTGGTCCTGAGGTGGTGCCGGGGTGGCTGGGAGCGTTGCTTGTCTGGTTTTGCTGCTTTTCTGAGCCTGGAGCCAACACACAACTGAGGCCTAGATGTTATCTAAGAGGTTAATGCCTAGGAGAGTGGTTGTGCAAGGGCTTGTATGTGGGTCCTAGAGGCTATTGCCCTGCACCTTGTTGCTCCTCTCAGGAGGTCTATCACATGACTAGCAACATGTCAGGGGAAGAAAGGTCAGGGGAGGGTCTGAACCCTGTGATGCTAGAGAAGGAAAGGTCACCCTCCGGTAGAGGTCCTTGTTTTCCCAGTTGCTAGGCACGGGGTCTTTCCACCCTGGTGACCTTCTGTACCTGACCCATCGTCCTTGCTGTGCTCACGTCTGTCTAACTGCCTACCTCAGTATCACTTATTGTTATCATTGATGCTGCATTTGTAAGCACATGCATGCCTTTTCAAGTGATTTTATGTCAGTAAATCATCATGATTTACCCTTCTCCTGTGGTAGTATGCCAACATTACTCTTCGATAACCATATTCTTAACCTTGCACCCAAGGTATAAACATAGCAATTGTACTCTCTCCCAGAGAACTTCCAAATTGTCATGAGTGCCTGGCTGTGCACAATGTAAAGTGCACTTTCTCTGCCAGAACACATGTTTATATTGGTTCACACTTTGACATTTTATTCCCAGTTCTCATAGCCTTTTATTTCCAAGTCTATGTTTGCTTTTAAAGCAGTTAGGGTACTAGGACGCTGGCTAACGCAGACATTACTAGGGCATGGATGAATGTTTCAAGGGCAAAAGTCAAAGAGAACAGATGTCCTAGATCATTGTAAAAATTGGCTGTGACTTAACTTGGCACTGAATAAAAACATAACAGGGCTGTAGCCCCTTGTACAATAAGGAATAATGGAAGCTGGAAAATGCTGACCAAGCAAAATGAAAGAAAACAGAAACAACTGAAAAATATCTTTTCTACTTTTACAGTGACCTTTATGTTTCCAAATGGGTAGAAACAAATCCTGTAACTCATGTGATCATAGAATATATAAAGACTTTTATCTTGTTTCCCTTAGGAGACTAAGGGAGATATAGAACATGTTTGAGGACGATATAGATCTCTGTGGGAATTTGTCATATAACTTGTTAATGATTTTTCAATAACTATTCATCATTATTTTGCAAAAGAAATCCATTTTATTTTAAGATTAATGATGGGAACATTTATTCTCCAATACTCTTTAAAAAGAGCCCAGTGTACTGATTATTGAATATCTGACACATTTATTAGGACAGTTTTGTTAATGAGAAATAGTAATAAATGTAAACTATCCAAATAAAAGTAGTCATAGAGATTTCCTTTAAAATGGTATATCCATAATTGGTATTTAGTTCTTAAAACAAGAATACCAGTGCCTAAAATATCTTGCTCAAGATTAAGTCATCATTTGAAATCAATTTTGAAATTAATTCAGATAACTCAATGACCTATAGGACTGATTATAAGTATATTGATAAAGATATTAAAATAGTAGCCTTGGCTGTGACCCAAATACCAGATACCAAATTCAGATTCCAAACTGAGCGACACATTTAAAAATCTATTGGAAAGTAGTTTTAGGGCTGGGCTTTACGGAGAGGATTCATGAAGACAATTTTGTTTTTGACAGGAGTGATTCTGTAAGGTGCCTTTTCTTCCACCTTGACTAAGGCAGTTCGGAAAGAAACTTTCAGTGGAGCATTATTAGAACGTTACATATTTTCTGAAGTTGAAGGGAACTAGTGGATCAGTATCCTTATTCCTGCTTAGAAAATCTAAAAGGGATAATAACAGACCTGCTAGCTATTTACCACCAAGTGGACAAAAGAAGAGGTCACTGCATGAGGACGGACCTCCCTCCATTTGTGCTTCTTGGGGACAGGATATGGGCCATCTATAAGAGGGAGCTGAGGCCCTCTGGGGCCCTCTTCAGATTGCTGCTAAGAGAAAACAAATTTCCGCAGAAATTACTCCAGATTCTAGGGGCTGTGGAGGGAGCCAGTGATGCCTGGGGGAGAGTATAGCACCCACATTAAGTGGAGCAGGTGACAAGCTCCCAGGATGAGTGCCTTGTGAAGAAACATGAATGTGTGAATGTACTAATGGGCTGGGGGGTGGGAGGGAGGGAGAGAGAGAGAGAGAGGGAGAGAAAATTAGCCAGACCCAGAGAATGTGGTCAGCTACCAACTGCAGTCAACACAAGAAGTTTCTTACCTCCATTAAGTTTCCTCCTTTTCACCATTTTACCCATGTGGTTCAGAAGATGAGGTGAACTGTTGGAGGAGTAGAGGATTTGCACATGGTCAAAAAGGAGTAGATGGGACAAGTCCAGGTGTTTTTCTGTTGGATGCTGGTCTGTAGTGGACTGAGCTTGGAAAAGGACGTAGCTTTGACCAGAATGTTTAAACCATGACCTGAGCCCGCTAATTCCTGAATTGAGACTGTGCGTGGTGATGGAAAGGGATTGTTTGTCATTATAGTATTCATCAGTTAGAAAAGTATTAATAATTGGACTGCTTGAATTTTTATATGAGGGGCAGAGAAAAACTTTCCTCCATTGAGTAAATTTTGAAGGGATGGTGGAAGGTAAAATAAAGACATTCTGTGACTATACTCCAAATAATGTAGTGTGGATCCAGAGACGTAATACATACAAAAAATGCGTGCATGCAGCATTTAGTCTACCTGTATTTTAACTTCAAGGAGTCATTCACTGAGAAAAAGAATTTTTTATTTAAATTCTGACATTTTCTAATTAGCTAATGAATATGATCATGTTATGTTATAGTAATGAGTATACAGTATGCTCTGCATAACGATGTTTGTGTCAGTGATGGACCAGATATATGGAGGTGAACCTACAACATTATAAAGGAACTGAGAAATTCTTATCGCCTAGTGACATCACAGCCATCCTAATGTCGTAGTGCAACAGATTACTCACGGGTTTGTGGTAATGCTGATATAAATAAACCGACTGTGCTGTCAGGCACATAAAGGCATAGCATATACAGTTATGTACGGTTCCTAAAAGTTGATTATGATAGACTGCTGTCTTATTGGTTTATGTATTTACTAAACTATACCTTTTATCATTATTTTAGAGCATATTTCTACTTATTACTTAATTTATTTGTGTCTCAATTTCCACATCTGTACAATAAACATAATAACCTGCTATAATGCACCTGCATTATAAGAGGTTATATTAAATATACATACATATAAAATGTATTGAAATATAATTATAAAATATATAATGTATTAGCAAATATTCACAATAATCTCTTGTTATTAAATATGTTGATTTATATCTTTTTTCTGTTAATATAAAGAGAGAGAATGAAATTTCAGAATATCTAAAATGTTTCCTCAAAAGTTGTGAAATGGCCACTTTAAGGATCTCTAAGCAAGGGCACTCGGCACAATTGTTGAGGGATTGACAATTGTCATTGTCACACTTTTATAATGAGTGAGTTTCCAGAGTGCACTGTTGTGTGGACAAGAAGCACAAGGTGAGTCCACATGCGATCGTCTCATTTTATGCTCTCTTGGTTGTGTGACAGGTGAAGGAATCGTCTAGAAACCCCAGCTATCGAGAACTTCACAGTCATGTCACAAAGGAATCTGGCCTTAACTAAAAATCTCCTAGATGATTTTATTGAAAATAGTTAAAATATAATGTAGGGGGTTAACAGGTATTGCAAGTTTCCCAAATAGCTTTTATATTAGAGAGCTGTATTGATATAAAATATAAATTAACATACTAATAGTAAAGTAGATCAGCAAAAAATATATAAAATGTTCTACTGGAGACCTTACTCAAATACAGAACACACAGAGATCTAAATCTTGTATCTCTCTATTTCCATTTTGATTCTCATCGGTATCTAAAATAGGTGGTGAGTAAATTCAGGGTGGGGCAAAGGAAGTTTTACAGTTGTTCATATAAAAATAATACAATAATTAGTAATAATACAAGAATAAACTCTGTTTCTTGTGTACTCACAACTGTAAACCTACTTTTGTCTCACCCTATATGTATTCAATGAATCAATGAATGAATGGATGGATGGATATTTCTAAATTTCAGCCCAGGACAATGTCTTATTCAACATGTTTTCTTAGTACTTAGCACAGTGCAAAAAAGAAAAAGAAAAAGCAAAGAAAAAAGAAAATTTTTTATATATTCTTTTTTATTCCAACAGTCAAATATGTGATAAATTTAGATGAACAGTAACTTTCTAGTTAGCAATGGAATGGTCAGGACTCAGAAAGCTTGGTGTTTTATACATCTTTTATTTCTAACAAGGTTAAGGATAGTCAGTTCTGTCTTTTTATTTTTAAGGTTCAGCTCTTGTTGAACTATCACTTCCTAGCATTTTATGCCTTGTTCTGGTATAGTGATATTTTATATTTAACACAGTAGTCAAACATTGCAATTAGTGGGCTATGTCCTTTCCCTCATATTCTTCTAAGTGAAAACAGGGGAACTCTTCAGAAGTAGCTGTTTAAATCCGTTTTAAGAGCAAGCAACACTATTTGGAATGGCTGCATTCATATTGCTATAAAAATGGCCAACTGTATCCCTGGAAAGCAAAATCTCAAGTATCCAAACCAAACTAACAATTTGTCTGAAATTTTGTAGATGTCATAAATGTTATATGAGCGATAATTAATTTTATATATATCTATCTATCTTGGTGATCTTATAGGGAGCATATGTGATTATTTAGTCTATTTGTAGGGCAAATTAGTAGAATGACAATTCAGCAGTTTTATTGGCTGGGTGCTCTTGGAAGATTATTTCATGTCTCTGAACCTCAGTTTTCTCATCTGTTAAAAGAGGATAGCCACATCACGTCTCAAAGTTATTGTGAGAACTTAAGGTGTGTATATGTGTGTTGTATGTTACATATATGATAATGTGGACTTATATATTAACAATGAAGAGAAAAGCTCTAGGACAATACCAGGCCTATGATAGTTGCTTACTAAATAGTTGCTCTTGAAGTTATTATAAAAGATAGCATTATAAATAAGTGAGTTATTAAACCTAATTAAGCCACACTTTCTCCCCTATTATCTCCCTGCATATCTCTGGAACTGCAGAGAGAATCAAATAAGGCCAGGCATAGAATATGCATTGTAAATTTTCAAGTGGCCACACAATCGCTATCATCGTTTAGTATTAGGTGTATAATTTTATGTTTAAAGATAAAACCAATTAAAGTTATGTTTTCCCACATTTTAGATGAACATTTTTGGTTATTGATATCAAAAGCCTAGAAATGAAAATGCACGATCTTAAGTTACACAGTATTTTAGATTTTCATAACTGTAATTTAAAGTTGCCATTTATCTCAAGCTAATGTGCCTTGAAAAATATTCCCACTGAACTGTCAGGGCCTCGGGTCCTAACTAGGTGATGAGTTTGGAAGAGTGATGTGTACCAAATGTATGTTTAATGGCATTAATAATGTTTGGCCTCTTAAAAGCCTTTGAGCAAGTAACTTGAGTTTTATTTGGTCCAACATCTTATCTTGGTTATTATTTTCTACCTAGTCACAGTTGTCAAGTGCTTTGGAGCCAAGTCTGATTATCAGAAATCTTGAAGTTCTACCACTGAGTCCAGGACAATGACAAGGCCTATTTGAAATTAAAGATGGATATTAGTGAAGAGGCTGGACCCATGTGCTAGCTACTTTCATAATCAGTTTGCTTGTTGAGCATCTTAAGAATTCTACTATTTATATTCTATGAAAGTAACATAAGGTGTATTTTCTACAAACATGAAATATAGGATGAGGGCACAGAACTGTGTTTAGTATTTCTGAATAAAATAAAATGTAGGCATATGGATGATTTATTCAACACGGCGGAGTAATATTTTATTGTAAAATCCATCACCTCTTCAGTGTCAAATTATTAACTTTACTGAAGCTTTTCACTGGAGAGTTTCTGTTTTGCTTTTAATGGGTAAACTTACGTGAGATATGTCCCATAGAAATGGAGTCACCCTAGTGTGAAACCATGTTGCAGACATACAACAGCCTTCGAATTTAAGGCCAGAATCGATACTGCAGCTTCATCACACCATGCTGGAGAAAATATCCTTTGATAAAATGGATCCGTGTTGCTTCCCAGCTATTCTGCTTGACTAAAAAATGCTAGGTGACAAATGCTAGGATTTTGTTTTCTATACATTGGGTGCTATAATATGAATGTATTTGAAGCACAGGTTTGCAAAGAAATAATAATAAAAGATTCAGAAAGATGCAAGAATTCTCTTGCTGTGTTCTCTAGAAGGTGGGGAAAGAATCCATTTTAGAAAGGGCAAGTACTGCCAGAGAAATTCGTTTTTTTCTATTCCAAAAGGAAAGCTTTCAAGAGGCTTTATTTATTTAAAAAGACTGAACTTGACTAATTTAAGATGTTGATATGAAAGGAGTACATATTCCTCTAATTTTTTAAAGAGTTTGTGCGTTTCACCTCTCTCTAATCAGGTAACAAATGTAGTGTTAATTCAGTTGAGTTATACTTTCTATATGAGTTTGCTAACAGAACTTGACATAAAAGCCTTTGTGAAGAAGCTTGATTGGTTTGGTTACCATGGCAACACGGTTGAATGGAAGAATGATTTCCTTTAGGAACCTTTCCTAAATGCTGTTTTGTACCCTATAACGGTATCGCTGGCTTGCCATCCCTTGTGAGGATGTGAGAAAAGATCACTTCAAGGGTCAACATGGTGTCTTGTGTTTATAGATTATCCTCAGCAATCAAAAGACTGCTTGGTTCATCTCGTTCTTTCCATAGCTGAACCAATTCTGTTCTTCAGTTTGCTGTGATAATAGGAGTCTTGCACACACCTTTCTGTTTTGAAATGCACAAAGGAAAAGCTGGAATCTAGAGTAACGATTATATTCTATTAAGTGTATTTCCTAAAGCTAATGTCTGTTATGGATTTTTTTAACTCCCCTTTTATCTTTGTTTGAAATTCTGCAATTTATCAATTATTTGTCCTGTGAGTGATGTTACTGTTTTGAGGAGACAGAAGGGTTTAACCAACAAATAGATCAGCAGGGGCTTAACTTAAAAATCCTTAATGGTGGTGTGGTATTCTGGAATTACTCTAAACCCTAAGGCTTACATTTGAGGTTTCCTTTGTTATGGGGTAAATGTCTGCTCCATTAGCACAGCACTTGTGTACAGAAATGCATCGGATCAGTCAAGTACCACCATGGGGTGTTTTCCAGTGGTTGAACCAGCCTAATGGTTATTTCACTTGTACATTCAATATTAACAGCTGTAAGGGCTATTACAGCTGCTTTTCTAATAAGCCACATATTTGTATTTTTTAAATTTTTACCCCTTTGTGTAGCTCCTTGGAATCACATACTCCAAAATAGACTTAGTGGTTTTAAATAAAGGATTGTATCAACATTGTTGGTTCCAGTATTACAGTTACTTAACAATTGCTTAAGAATAATTTTGTACAGGAGGTGGGGGGAAAATAACAATATAACCTCTTACTGATATGAGTATTTTAAAGATTGCAACACATCCCCTCAAACAAAATTGGTATGATTCGTAACAAAATTCACATACAGTAATGTTAGGTGGCTATATTAGAGTCATTGCTTTATTTTAATGAGTAAATATTAGAATTCAAAATTTTGTAACAACTTCTGGGTGTTCATTTCAGTTTCTACACCAGTTGTTTTTTTTAATCTGAGTTACCTGACATGTCCCTGACAGTTATGGGAAAGGCTGAATCATATTTGAGTCTTACCTCATATTTATTATTGTGTATTTTGGATTGTGTGGACTATCTGGGAAAATACATATTTTTGGTAGCATGTCATTCTCTGTGACTGAAGATAAACCAGTTAGGTTTATGACGGTAGAAGCCATAGAAACATGGTTTGAAGACCAAGAAACATTGTATCAGATGTAGTTTTCAAATGAGTGCCTCGCTCTACCTCATGTTTCCACACTGCTCTCTCACTGCCCCTTCCCTTAGTAAAAATGCAGGGAACATTGAAAGACAAGTCCATTCCAAAAAGTGATGTCACCTTTACGTGTGGGTATGACACTTCCTGTACACCGACAGAACCGCAGCCACAGGAAAGCTGAAACTGAGTTGGCCATGTTTGAGAACAGAATTTATTGAGTAAGAAGAGGTGGTTTCAGAAAAAACTTAGGTATTTGCTGTAAGTTACTATCTACTGAAATGAACACTCTTCCCAGAAAACTACACAGAAGCCCACGTAAATAGAATTTTTGGTTCAATCATGGAAGCCCTTCCCTACTGTTAAGGTTCAGAATTTCACTTCTAACTTTGTTATTTTGTACACTCAGTGCATTCCCTTACTAGTTGTGTGTATCTGTATATGAACACCACCCCTCCAGTTACTAACTCCTCTTCTTACTCACCTTCATTATTTCCGCTTACTTGGACCATTGAATACCCTGCACCACAGTTGGTTTCATTCTCTCCAAACCCATGCCCTCATCTGTCCCTGTTCTTGGATGTCATCTTTTGTTTTCTCTCATAGTTTCAACATACTCTGACTTGTGTAATCCAGGAAACCCTCTCCAGGGATTTCTTCTTTCTTAATTTCTTTGATGTCTTTGGCCCTGCTGATCTCTCTCTTTCTGCGACATTCTCTGGGCCTCAGCTTCACGTGGTCAGCCTTCCCTGGTTCTCCAGGTTCCTGGAACGTTCCTTCTTTGGATTCTTTCCTAACTTCCCAAGATCCCCTCTTGCCTTTATTCAAAGCCATCCTTCATCAAGACATCCCTGCTTAGGATTTGCCCTCTGTCCTCACTCATTCTACGCAGTGCTTCTCCACTTATGTGCATATAAAATTACCATTCATGCAGAAGAGACCCTGCTCTGAATTTGTAACCTTCACTTTCTGGCTGTATTGAGAGCATTAACTCTTGAGTTCTAAGACTGTGTATATATTTAGATTTGCATGAGACCCACTTTGTATGTGTGTAGTTTCTTTTCAGTTCCAAATCAATAAGTGTTTATTGAGTATCCATTATATGTCAGGTGATTTGCTTTGAGGATTCAAAAGGACATATAATCTATGGCCCATGCCCTTTCTGAGATTAGAAGTTTAGAGGGCAGACAAGTAAATAAATCTGATTGCAGTACAGTGTCCTGTGACAAGTAAGGCTGAAAAAACTATGAAAGCATCAAAGAGAAGTAACTAACTCAGACCAGGAGACCAGGTAAATGGGGACAGGATCCAGAAGTCTTCCAAAGTACTGTCATTACTGAGATTTTCAACATTGTTGTCATTCCTTATAAATTGTCTTCCTCAATAAGCAGACCATTTCTGTAGCATTAGAAAGCAAAATCCGTCTTGTTTTACAAAGTAACCCTGAAACTCAGCACAGCATCTCTTGTATACGTATCAAATGAGTAAAAGTAGCCCTTTAACTGAGAAGGAACGTACACTGCACTGCTTCCCTGAAATGAATTGTTTGTGGCATCTTTTTCAAACTTTCAAGGTCATTTCGAATTCTGATTTTATATTCCTCAATGGCTAGTGCCACACCTTTTTCTGCTTCCATCCCTTTCCCCAACTCTTCCTGCTAGTCTGGTCTCCTATGCAGATTTAATGATGGTGTTAATTATTCCACACCCAGGTAATTAATGAAAAATGTCCACCAGAGCACTGTCCAGAATTGACCACAGCAAGACCTCATTTGTTATGCTCCCTCTGAGGCTGACACTTTTCCATTGATAGCTCTTCACCAGGCATGACCTTCCTGCCTTTCATAGCTATGCAGCCGGGATCCTATTTTCTCAGTTTATTGATGATTATGTCATGAGGAACAGAATCAAAAGCTTTACTAAAATCCAAATATAAATCGTCTCTTGCTTCTTCCCCTTGATCTACTGGGCTAGTCACTCCATCAAAGGAGATTAGATTATTTTGACAGGACTTGGTCTGCACCATGCTTAGTTATTACTCAGCACTCTGTTTTCTGGAAGGTGTGTGCAGCTAGACCATAACTTTCTTTAAAAACATACATTCTGTTAGCCAGCCTTCAAGCCCCATTCAGTCCTCCCAAGAGTTTGTAATGTTTATAACCTTGTTTTGTAATTGACTAGCATCTATAACAACAGGTCGAAGGTCAACATGGGCTCAAGACTGGAAGATTAGGATGAAGTCAGTTTATTGAGCTCTCATCAAAAATTTTACACCCTCTACCTCTTTCAGTTGGTATTTCTAAAGGATTTGCTCATGTAGTTTTTCAGGATCTAGTAGGGAGTTTTATCATTAACAGAAATTATTTCATCCTTACAACAGTGAAAATAATATGTAGGAAGTGATGGGTATAAGATTACCAAAGGAGGATTTTTTAAATTTTTCAAAGCAATTATATAGACACTGTGTGTGTGTATATAAATATAAATATACACATATATATAAGGTTGGCCAAAAAGTTCATTACATTTTTTTCCATATGGTGGCTCTAGTAGTGCTTAGTTGTCTTTAACTTCATTTGAAACAATTTTGTTAGGTTGTATTGTGACAGCTGTCACATCAGTGTGCATTTAAAAAAAACTTATCAAACTTGGTGAATTTTTGTGCAGCCATTTTAATATTGAAGATGGAAGAAGATATGCAACACTTTTGACACATTATACTTTATTATTTTAAGAAAGGTAAAAACACAATTGTCATGCAAAAAAAAGATTTGTGCACTGTATAGAGAAGGTGCGGTGACTGATCAAATGTGTCAAAAGTGGTTTGCGAAGTTTCTTGGTAGTATTGACATTCTGGCCAAATAATTCTTTGCTGTGGGGCTGTCTGATGCATTGGAAGATGTTTAGCAGCACCCCTGGCCTCTACCCACTAGAAGCCAATAGCAGGAGATAGCCAACATATTCAAAATATCCAAATCAATAAAGTTATTGGTGAAAATGAAGAATGTGTCTTTATTTATGGGAAAAAAACAGACAAACTCTCTGATCAACCCAAAATAAATATATATGAGTGTGAGTGTGTGTGTGTGTGTGTGTATAAGTGTATATACATATAATTTTAAGAATATATTACGTGGCTGGACACCTTCTGAACAGACCAATATTGATGTGTATAAAAATGTGACCTGGCTGGTGTGGCTCAATGAATCGAGCACTGACCTGGTCAAAGGGTCAGTGGTTTGATTCCCAGTCAGGGCACATACCTGGGTTGCGGGCCAGGTCCCCAGTAGGGGGTGCACAGGAGGCAACCACACATTGATGTGTCTCTCTCTTTCTCCCTCCCTTTCCCTCTAAAAAGTAAATAAATAAAAAATCTTTAAAAAATTTTTAAAAAATTTATCCAGAAAAAATCCAGCCATATACTATGAAAAATAGAGACTTTTTTGAAAAAGATGGAAGATGCAAGAAACATTGTACATAGGATAGTGATGCCTCAGTCCCTTCAAAGTAGGCACCTTGGGACCTCACACAGTTTTTCTAGTTGACATCAGCTGACCCATCATATTTTCCCGAATCTCTCGACTGTCTGAAATCTCTTCCCTTTGAAAGGTGAGTTTAATTTTGAAAAAAGGCAGAAGTTGCAGGGCACCAAATCTGGGCTGTAGGGGGGCTGAGTCTCCTGGGTAATTTGATGTTTTGCCAAAAAACTCTGCCTGAGACATGATGCATGAGTGGGTGCATTGTCATGATGAAGCTGTCAATCACCAGTTGCCCATAGCTGCAGCCTTTTGAATCATCTGAATAGTTTCCACAGAGGAATGTTCAAGCTTAACGCAAAATTTGATAATAGACTTGTTGCTCTATTCACTCAGTCAGTTTTAGTGCAATGGCCACACAGTACTCATGCTCACTCAACAGCATCTACAGCCCCCACTGACTAGTACAGTGAAGTCATCATTGTTCACACATGTACATTCCAGTCCCCTCTCTTTGGCTGCCATTGGTTACATTGATGTTGCACAAACCATTCTCATAGTAGCAATGGTTGGACTTTTTCTGGACAGACCTCATATAAATACATATATAATTTATATATCATAAATGACATATATATCATAACATATGTATAACAAATATATATTTGCTAGAATAGTATAGCAGTTCTGTGATGCAGGACACATTTTTATAATTTTTTTCAAGAAAGTAAGTTTATTGGGCATATTTTCATTGTGTATTAGTCTCTCTCTGATAGGTACTTAGTTTTTCTGGTGCATTTGCATCACGTGTAGAAAGTAGGATAGAGACATTCAAGCCTATTTTGCTATTTACATTGAGGTACCAAATCAGTTGGTTTAAGGGGATCCACTATCTTTATGGAATGTTCCAGAATCTCCCCACCAGTGTTGATCTCTCTACAACTTCCGTCTGCAGATCTGTCACTTAGGTCTCTGTCTTCAGGACCCAGCCAGACCAGATGTCTTTTAAAGGAAATGCTGTGAGAACTTTTCAGGAAGGTACAAATACCAAGATAAAATCTGTATGGGAAAGAAGGTGAATTTCTAGGTCACCTGTAAAGAAATTCAGTTTCTGTAGTAGATGATGATGAAATTGAATTATTACTGTTTTGTTTTTCCTGGGGAAAAGATCATTTTTCTAAACTTTTTTATTAACATGAAAAAGTACAAATGTTGAGAACATATAATTCTAACAGTTGAGGCCATGTAGCCTTTGCAGGAAACAAAGTTCATCTTCGTCCTTGATTAACAATGCTGAGTCATAGGGCTCCTTGAGACAGTTAAGAAATGATTGTTATGTTCCTTAGTGACCTTAGGACTGTTTATCCTGATGGTGTTTGGGTTATAGTTGTAGCTAATAGAGCTCTCTTAAAAATTATACTTGGTTATTCAGTCTCACAAACACTAATTAGTCTTTTATGTGGACTAATTCAGTCAGTAGGTTTTTATTGAACATCTACCTTAAACTAGATTCTGGGAATAATGAACAGGATACAGAGTCTCTCCTCAGGGTGCTCACAGTTTTAAGGGTCGATAGATTTGATCATCAATGATGCAGTTCAGTGGTGTAATGCTGATGTTGGGGTGGGTGGAAACCTTCCTTCTAAGGGGCTTTTCCCTGGTGGATCATGAGGGAAGGCATACCTCAAGTTGAAAAGCAGGTGGAGTGCATGAGCCCAACCAGGCCTGGGCCCATTAATTGTTTGACCTGCTCTATGTTTATAATTTTATTAGTTGCTGTAGAAGTTGCTTTTGGTGCCCTGCATTGCATCCCGTCCCTCACCTCTGATTTCAGTCCTAGTTGTGATTCCATGAACTCTGGTTGCAGCCCATCTCAGACACAATTGTTGCCTGGATTTCTCCCAAACTGAAGAAGCCACTCAGCACTTAATGCAGGCACAATGGAGAAGTGGGTGGAAGTTAGTACCCCTAGGAACAATCCTTAACTGACAGAAGACAGGAGCTTGGGAGGTTAACACCCCAGCTTTCCGTCATCCACAGGGAAGATTTGGAGAACCATTCTGTGTCATGCCTCTGAGGCCCCGGGACCTCACTGACCCTCCCTTGGTTGTTTTTTATACCTTCCATACCTCACTTCCCTGTCTCCTGATTCTTGGAATCATTCCCCAAATAAGATACCTGTCTCAGCCTTTAATTTTAGAACAATCAAAACAAAACAAGCATTGCCACAATTTAGAACATGGAGGGTGTCAAGTAAAACTTTAGACTTCCCATTCATCTTGAAACACCAAGGACCTGGTACCCTGAGAGCAGTTTCCTTGCGGCAGCAGTCAGCTGGAGCTCAGGAGTGCTGCTGATTAAAATGCCGTGATCTGAGTTCCTCATTCCAACCTAACCTTCATCCCATGAGTCTCTCTTTAAAATATCTGCTAGGTTCTGGTAGCAGGGAAGCTTCAGACCCCGGATAGCATTTAAATTGAATCTTTCAAAAGAGAGCAGGCCTTGGCCAAAGAAGAAGAAGCAGGCCCTTTATGGCAAAGATAGCATCACATCAAAGCCAAGGAGATGGGTTTATTACATCTCATTAGGATTTTGTTTATGCACATGTGTACACTAGTTTACCTTTTTTTAAAAAATATTTATTTATTTTAGAGAGGGAGAGGAAGAGGGGAGAAAGAGAGAGATTGAGATCAAAGCATTCATTTGTTGTTCCACTTATTTATGGATTCAGTGGTTGACTCTTGTATGTGTTCAGACCAGGGATTGAACCCACAACCTTGGGGTATTGAGATGACACTCTAACCAACTGAGCTACTTGGTGAGGACAGTCTACTTTTTTCTTTTTAAAGTCCATCATATTATGGTAAAGAATAGTCATTCAATAGAGTTATGCAATTCTGGTTTTCTATCAATTATAAAAAAAATATGGCTATCAACACTGATTAATTGGGTTGTAATAAAAACAACCCTGCATTGCCCTGGCTGGTGTGGCTCAGTGGCATGAGTGCCGGCCTGCGAACCACAGGGTCCCCAAAGGGTTGCCAGTTCGATTCCCAGTCAGGGCATATATCTGGGTTGTGGGACAGGTCCCCGGTGGGGGGCACACTAGAGGCAACCACACATTGACGTTTCTCCCCTTTTCTCCCTCTCTTACTCTCTCTCTAAAAGTAAATAAATAATGTCTTAAAACATATAAATAAAATAAAAATCTAAAGAAAACAACCACAACCCCGTAGTAATAAATACCCGTTGTGTGGCAGTGAGACATATGTTCGTCATGTCCATTAGGGGAGCACTTGGGGCCCAGAGGACTGAAGAACTGGCCCACATTGTCTTACTGCACAGCTGTCAGAGCAGCTCAGATAGCAGGTGATAGTTCTGCAAGAGCATGTCAAATTGGTGCCTATCTGTTATGACATCTGTTGATGGAAGCTCCCTTTTAGATTTGATCCAGACAATGACCTTGATATTCCTGGTGAAGAATAAAGGCTCACAATTATCGTTTTAAGAAGGGGAGACTTGTAGCTTGTGCCTCACACCCGTCATATCAAATTATCAGGCTGAAACTGATAATACAGTGAACACCGGTTCTCTCGACAGCAGTGTTAGATCTGCTGGATGTGACACACATTAAAGCTTCCTGCAGCAGTCTTATAAAAGTCATTGAAATAATGTGTATTCACCACACAGAGTTTTAGGTATGCACATAGAGAAACTCTGGCTGAGGAGAGGAAATCTGTTTTAGGAAGAGAGCCTTGAGAACTAAATTTTTATATCTAAGGAGTGGGAAAACATCACTGTTTGAGCTGAGAGATTTTTACAAATTTCAGGGAGGTGTAAATGAATGGAAGACTGAGCTTTGAGAAAGATTGTCTGAATTGGTTTACTAACGGACTCCACTTTTAGGTCTATATGACTTGGGGAAATCTCTATACACTGTACACCTCAATTTTCCCACCTCCAAAACGGAAATGCTAACACCTACACTGGCGACCTTACACTGCTGCATCAGGGCATTGTAAGAAACTTGGAAACAATTTTTGGTTGGTAAAGAATTGTATAAACATAAAATGGTAGTGTTCTTTCAGTAATTTGAATACACAAACATTTTGAAAATTAAAGTGTAAAGTTCAAACAAATAGAATTTTCAAACTTTTACTTTGTAGTGATAGATGGAGTGTAGAAAGCTGGAATGGGTATGAACCAGTCAGGATATATGGTTTCCAGTCCAAAAAATGTAACAACTAGTTTGGTTCTTTGTTAGCTTCACTGGACTGTGGTCTCTGACTTACATTTCATTGTTTTGTTCCATGGCAAAGAGCTTCTTTTGCTAACCTGGCCACTTGGGCACTGCTGTTCCATCTCTCAGTGCTGCTCAGCTCTTTGTGTTCATGAAGTGCAAACATTCTGCTAATGAAAACAATCAATGGTACTTACTGGCACATGAGTGTCTGGGGAGCTCTTCGAAATGCGTGTTTTTAGGCTTCATCTTTAGGGTCTGATTCAGGGAGTCCAGTCTGTGTCCTAGGAATCGAAATTTTTATAAACATAAAAAACATCCTATTTCAATTTGAATCTTGTGGTCCTTTGAAGAATATTGGTCTAGAACATTTCATGTTTTGGAAAGAGTAGGCAATGATTTACAATGTCAGAAATGTTGTGTGCTACTTTAAATTGAATCTACTGGTCTATGTACATTCCTGGGTTAGCTTTACATGACTACAGAGGACCAGCTGGTCAACCAGATTATTGGGTATCTCTAGCGCTTACTGTGGTGCACTAAGGGTTTGTTATATATAACATTCTTAGTTATATTCTTTCTCTGTTTCTCTGTGATAGCAAAGCAAAATAAACAATATATGACTTTAAAATTCTACTGGTATGTAAATTTTGTGTGTAGCTGGTGTGTCTTTATAGCCATGTTAGAGTGAGTAAATCCAGAATTGGCTTAATGCTTTCCCAGAAGTGCTTACTGTGAAAAAAGATGGTGATGTATTGTCCGCAAGGGAGAGGGTTATGATGAAGGGAGGTAGCGGAAGCAAGACTGTGGCTGTTCTTGGCTATCTCTCACACCATTTTCCTTTAATTAAAGAAACCCTTTTCCTGGGTGCATGGTGGCATCCTTCACTTAATAACCCTTTTGTCCTTCCAAATTCCAAATCAGGTAGAGATGTGAGCAGGATGTTGGTGAGAGAATAAGAGACAAAGTCGGATGATGCCTCTGGATTTAAAGCAGTGTCCAAGACAAGGAGTGGGAGTGGGATTTGGGCGGGGGGGTGAGCAACTGGAGACTTTCATCACCTTCTGTGGAAGGCAGGTAATTTTTATTTCGTAGAGCAAATGTGTCGCCAAGCACAGTTTGAACTTTAGGTTTCTCTTTTATGTAGAAATGCATATGTGCTAGAGTGAACTTGAGTATTTACCAGAAATACTCAAATACAAGATTTCATTTAGACCCATAGAGCTTCTGTGTCTCCCCATACCACTGCTGTGCCTTCCATTGTATATTTTATGAAGGGAAGTACCCCTGTAAGGTGGACCGGGAAAACTGTGGCTAGGAAACAAAACTCGATAAAGGAGCAGACTACGCTTGTTGGAATTATTTGTAAGATCAAGTTCTGAAGAATATGAAGACTTGTGTTTTATTTCATAAACTTATCTAAAAAGGGGATAAAAGGATATGAAAAGAGTTCTGACAAAAATCCATACTAAAAAGCAAAATCCTTTAAAAAAAGCTATTCTAAATCTGTTAGCCATTCACAAATAAAATTACCCACACAGACATCTAGTGAAACTTTCTAAATAATAGTTCAATTTTCTTCTAATGCGTAGTTGCTTTGTTTGTTTGATTATAGTGATTATAGTGTTCATTAGTGCTGACTGGGTAGGTGCAGTGGTTCATATCTCCAATAAACTGTAGTCTGTGAACGCTCACAGCTTCTATTTTCATCGTTGAAACCTTACTTCCCACTCCTTTCCCTGTCAGCAGCTATTTCCTTAACATAAATATTTTTGTCACTGTAATTGTGATAGAACAAAGGCAGTTCATGGGTGCTCCTGCATGTCAGTTGTCCTCGTTACTTATGTGACAGAATTAGGTTTTTGTTTCCATCGACTAATTTCTATCCGTGAAAATATATTTCCATCACTATTGTAGTAGATCTCAGTAGAGCAGCTAGATAGAGGGAGCTTGTTTGAGTACTTAATTTGAGCAAAGTGGTTTTTAAAATATGTTTTTAGTGGTAATCAAAATATCTCTTCTATCAAAACCCTTTTAATCAGACGGAATGCATAAGGAAGTGTGACCAGAACCTCAGTGTGTTAGCTAAGGAGAGTGATGATCATATCATCTTGTACGCCAGCCAAAATGTGAAATCAAAATATTGCATTGCCTTAAACATATACAATGAATTTCAGAAAGACTTTGTCAGTATTCTCATGATATTTACAGGTAATCTCAGAGCACACACTCTTTAAACTGTATGCTTCAGAGAAGTTAGTGTATAAAAGGATAGGGTGATTTTGTGTGTAGCAGGTACCATTTAAATTTCCAGAAGGGCTCTGATGAGAGGCAGGTTTGAATCTGTTCATTACATGTAAGTATAGGTTCTAAGTGTTTTAAAAAATCACATTTGTAGTTTGAATTTTTTTAAATAACTTGCTGGTAGTGTTGTCAGCATTTTATGTCTTTGAAAACAAATGTGTGATGTTTATGTACCTATTAAAATGGTCTGATTATCACCTAAGATACAAAAAAAAATACATGCAGTCCTTGCATTGACATCCAAAAGAATTTTCTGTCTTTGTCTATTCATATTTCTATTGGTATCTATTACAATGGAAGTTATGGTCATTTTCTAAAATTGACAAGTCACTGGCTTGCATGCCATGATTATCACATAAAGATGACTTGGATGAAATTTTCATTTCTGGTATTTTAGATGGATTCCTCTGATGTCCGTGATGCCGCTAAGGACGTGGAGTTTTTAGAGATAGACTACCTGGCCTACACTTCCAAGTGGGGAAAATGTGAATTTTAATCTGTGTTCTATGTTTTTGCTTTGAGGACTAGAGCTAGTTGGCCTTTCTGAGCTTTAGTGTCCTAACCATAATTTGGACCACACCAACACCTTAGAATTTCTGTGAAATTAAATGAAGCTAGGCACCCAAGGAAAGTGATCTTGGTTGGTTTTTACTTCACTCTTATTTTTCAAAAGGGATCTGTGGAATGTAGGTACTGATCCTTTCACTTTGATCTGATGAGCACAGGTCTCCCTGAGTAAACAGAACTGTAGTGGAAGTTTTACCATCAGGATAATGTAGTCCCTTCTGAGCCTCCCCATCTTCTCCTTCTGTTACACTAGAACTAGAAAACCAATCTTTGATTGGGTACAGTTATTGAGATTCCCTTTCAAATTTAGAAAGCTCATGATGTTACAAATCTGGGAGGTGTTAAAACATCTGATTGGCCAGTACAGTCTGTTTTGGTGGCCTTAACCTGTCTGTGTTCTCAGCCAGACTTCAAGCTTCTTGAGGCCGAGGGTCATGTCTCAGCCATTCTTATTTCTCCAGAACATTGCAAGGCAGCCACGGAGCAAGGTCTATAGAATTGGAAAAAATTGTAGTAATAGAGAATTCTGATTAAAAGGAAATTCATGTCACATGTTTGTCTTCAGTCAAAACAGTTGGTTTGGAAGTGCCTGGGATTTTGTTCTTTAAAAGAAGTGGTGGATTTCACATACAAGGGAAAAACACTAATAAATATGAAAAGAGCAAACATTTGTTGTATTTCTTAGAATATTTTTAGCAATAAATGGATTTTTGACACAGCATTTTGGCAGTAGGTTTTTTATTCTTTTTTCTGCCAAAAAAGTTGTGTTTATAAATAGGCCTACCAAAGATGATTTCATAATTTTTATAATTTAAATATGGATGTAAAGAACTGAAAAGTTAAAAGTAAATATTATGAGATATAATTGCTAATAGAATCTGAAAAAATTAAATTACTGAAAGAGTGTCAAAGATCTTCCAGTTGAATTGAGTTTTCTCAATGGCAAAATTAATTCCATTTGATTTAGTAATCATTATAAACTGTTTATTTCTTTGGGTAGTTAAATTACAGGGTAAGCCTAATAACTGTGGTATATGTTACCATTCATGTTAGGGTATGCATTTGTTAAAATTAAAAAAAATGGAAATTTTTTCACACACACTTTGCAGATGTGCGTACATATTTATAAGTCACAGTAATGGTTACCATTGACTGAATCTTCACTATTTATCAACTGCTTTACATGTATTATCTTGTTTATTCCTCTTCACTGTACTAGGAGGTAAGTGTAATTGTTATCTCCGTTTTAAGGATGAGGGAACTGAGGCCAAATGAAGTTAGGTAATTTCCCCAAGTCCATATAACTCCTAAATGTTAGTTCTGCATTGTCTGGTTTTTTTCTGAATAATGTGAATATCCTCAGGATTTATAGATTCACCTAGAATAAGGGAATTCGAATTTGTAGTTGGAAATAATCACCACTTTTGGGGAACATCCTGCTGGCAGGGTGTGACCGGCTTTCAGCCAAATCCTGACAGTGAGCACGTTGTGTGTGAGCAGAGGTTTTTGTACTGTTTTCTGTGCTCAGATTTGGACCTACAGGACCTTCACCAATTAACTTCAGTGGACTCATCCATACTAGGGTACCAGGGAATGTTGACTCAAGTAATCCTGTTCTTTCTACCGTATGGCACTGTGAACCTGTGAGTATGGGTGGTTGGAAGAGCCAGGTCCCTGGAAGCCTAAGTAGAATAAGAATATAATAAGACAGCAGTCTAACCACTGATGCAGACTGGTTCCAGTTACAGATGGGACTAAAAGTTTCAGATTGTAACAAGTGATATTTTAGGATGTTTATGACCCTTTCTCTTATTTCATTTGAGAGGTAAAATAGGGGGAAATTATCTCAGTTCAGATTCCTCTCCCTTCCTTTTTTCTCCCCTTCCTTTTTTTCCTTGATGTTTTCCAGTGTCTGTAGAGTGCAGACAACTGTGGTAATACTGTTAGCGGCTGAAACTGAGACTCAGGAGAGATCAAGCAACGTGACACACAGTGGTAGGAACAGCACTAGGACAGGAGCAGATGCACTGAGTAACCTTCACTTAATACCATCAAAACGAATGAAATATATTCAGTGCCCCACATGTTTCCTAAACATCAGTGAAATAAGTATCTAAGCATCATTTTTAATTTTCTCAAGAAAATGGCAAAATGATCAGTATGGGAAAAAAGGAAGTTTGTTAACTATAGCAAGATTTGAGAACTAGTATGTACTGTATCAGTCAATAATAGCTTCTGGAGCATTTTCATTCCTAGCTTTAGCCTTGTGTGTGTGGCCCTGAAACCACTGTTACAGTCTTGTGACCCCAGCAAGAGAAAGATCACTAAGAGCAATTGTTTGAAAGCCAGGTGTTACGCTTTGCATGTATGATGTTTAGTCCTTGCAAAATAAGATGGATTTTTATTAATCCCACTTTACAGCTGATGAAAGTTGATCAAAGTGTACAAACTTGCATTCATAAGATGCATAAGTCTAGAGAATCTAATGTACACCATGGTGACTAGAATTAACGATACTGTATTGTATACTTGAAAGTAGCTAAGAGAATAAATCTTAAATAGTCTCACCACAAAAAATTTTTTAAAATGGTAATTTTGTTAGTTGATTGAGGATAAGATAACTAACCTTATTGTGGTAATCATTTTGCTGTATACTAGTCTGTTAAATCATGTTGTACACTTTAAACTTATGCATTGTTATTTCAGTTATATCTCAAAGTTGTAAGACAATTAAGAAATAAAATGAAAAAGAATTTTAAAATATGCATATATTTTTAAAAATGGGCCAAGACATAATTAAAGTATTTAATTATATTAAGTCATTAACTAATTAAAATCATTAAAACTTTTGATGTTGAGCACTTATTAGAAATTCATGCAATGCTACAGACACTTATTTATATACGTAGAAGCGGGGATGAGGATGCAGTGGTGGCTGCTCTTTGCTTACATGGCTGTGTCCCTGTGCTTCTATACTGTGCTTCTATACTTTGTTTTTGTAACCTCTCGATTATGCACATTTTTGGACCATCCTCAATAAAAAGGCACAGTACTATATATTACATTCCTAATAGAATCCTGTTTTTATTTGCCTGAAAAAAATGTGAAGATTCTTTGCTTGAAAACAAACAAAAAAAATTGAGTCTGGGAAAATCTACCCTAGATTGATGGGAGTCACATTCTGGCTCAGGGGTGGGGGAGGACCAAACACCAAAAACAAACCAAACACAACTGTGTGTGTGTGTGTGTTGGGGGAGAATAAACATTAAAAGTGCAATTAAGGAAGGAGAATTTCTCTGTGGAAAACTGGTAGAGTCAATAAAAGCTAGGAACGTTTATTACAAAGTGTATCTAAACATGAAAGAATGAAGGTTAAATGTTAATTGAAGCTGGCTGCGTCTGCTACCATCTTTATGAGGAGGGCAGAAGTTGGGAAGTCGGGAGTTTTCAGTTGGTTGCCAAGTCTCTGAACTTATCAATTGTTAAATTTTATTTGAGGAAGAGATATAAGTAAGTTTCATCTTTGCTGGCATTAAAGACATTAAGAGCTGGCAAAGTAACACTTCCTCTGTCTCCCCTAATGCCTTTAATCAAATGCCTTCCTTTTGTTTTCTTTTTCATTGGGGTGACTTGTTTAGTGATTTTAGCTTTCAAACTGGACAATTCTTGGTCTCCTCCAGCTGGGAACTTGAAAGCACTTGAGGGACCACCCTGAGTCAGTTCTGCAGAATGAATTCTGAGATGGCTGCAGGGATGCTTTTTCATGCCATCCACAACAAAACAGCAGGACTGAAACACCGTCCAGCATACCTACACTGGGTTTCTTGAGGCAAACCTTTAAGAAAGATGATCCTATGCAGTGATTGCTACCAGACTATTGGTGGTAATATGTATAAATGAATGTGTTTATTTAAAAACAAGCAAAACAACTGGAAAGATAAGTCTCTTACAGATATGTGTGTCCTTTGACATGTAGATAGAAAGAATATTTTGTTAACAATACCATTAGGACTGTAATTACTATTAAATAAAACAATACATGCAAAATTAGTACTGTATCTAGGTTCTGTATGTTCAGTGCATTGTCACTGCATGAGATCTTTCTGTTAAGCCTCATAATAACCTGGTTAAAAAAAAAACAGTGTAACTTACACATCCAGCTTTATCCATGAAACTGTGGCAGAGATATTATGTGACTTCTTAAAGGTACTTCCACTGTGGAAATGAGAATGGAACCTAGATGCTCTGACTCATAGCTAGTTACACCAAAAGTATAAATTTTTATCAATGAAAGGTTTGTGACTGAAATAACTATATTTATGTATGATTAGTGAAGCAATGGTAGGAACCAGTATTGTAGGTTAAATATATTTAACTACCTGTAAACTTTAGGAGGGCAGAGCCTGTTGCATTAACTGCTGAATTGCAGCCCCCACAAACGATTCATAACATAACATGGATGCTTAATTTGTTAAATGAATGAATGAGTAAAAAAGTCACAGCTTTTAGTTAACTTGCTATGATAGCTTTAGAATGCAGTGGGAACTTGCTTTTTATTAAAGATGATTAAGATTGATTTTGGTAGATTTAAACATCTTCCATTTATAATCTGTTTCCTGTTTGTAAATATCAGAACTTGCCTGCTGATTTATTATGCTTAGACCAGCAAATCCAGAATTGTTTAGATTTGTATTCTCTAAATAATCCCTCTTTGAAAGCAGTATAATCTGCATTCTTGACACAGGGAATGATAGGATGGCACTTGGTATGATTAAAAAGTTTTTAAAGTGATTCTTATCTTGATATTTCTTGAAGAATTTATGGAGAACTGGGCTTAAGGATCCTAGGATTTATCCTATATCATTGTGTTGTTCAATTATTTTATTTAAAGGCTTAATGTATTAAGAGTTGGCTGGAAAAAGAAATACCAAAGAATAAAAAGGAAATATTGATGCTTAAGTGAATTGAGATATATAAAATGTTGTAATTGGCATATTAATGAAGCCAAAAGGGAGAGAATTCCATTCTGTGGAGGATAAGGTGTGGAATTCCATGTAATCCCAGCATGAGGATATTTTATACAACTTTGGTTTGAGCCCAATTCCATCCCTCTTGAAAGACAGATTCTGTTAAATTTATTTTCTGACCATCTACACTATTTCGGATACCCAAAAGAGTAAATACTAATATGGAAAGTCACATCCTCCACGCTCAAGGACCCTCCCAGTGTAGCCGAGAGAAGACAAATACACAAGTATCTTGAATACAAAGCACAGTGGGATAAGCAACTGAGCTTTTGATCCATGTGAGATCAGTGAGAGGAAAATCACATAGTATGGTTGGCTGGTGAGATAGAGCTGCACGAATGTAGTGACTTGACTTAGTCCCCCGGAGTATGCAGGAAAGTGAGGCATTCGACAAGCAAATAGAAACCCATGTATTGGGAGGTGCCCTTCCTGATGTACTGGTGCAGAAAGAGCTCTTGGCAGTGGCTTCACCTATATAGCTCAGGTGTCCTTTTAGCATATCATCAAGATCCCTTTTAGGCTGTTTCACCACTTTGAGACTTTGTTGGCACAGAATAAACTTAACTCAAAACTAAGCAATACATTTATTTGATAGCTTTGGAAAGTGAATTGATGGTGGAAGACTTTGTAACTGAAGCCTAAATGAGGTTTCTGTGTGATTGCATATTACAGCTGTAGTTCAAACAGCTGGGAGTAAATCTCTTGGCCATAGCACAATCATATTAGGATTTACTTTCATTTGCAACTTGAATTTATTTGATGACAATCAAATTTTGTGTGCTTTCCATCCCTTGAACATGGGCTAATATTAAGAAATACATGTCATGGCAAATTTCAGTTTATCTCAAATGGTTGGGATATGAACTGCTGCAGTATAATCTGACATTGTGCTAGCTAGGAAATTACACAGGTTATTGAATTCCCGGAATTAGAGTGAAGAAAATATTTAACGTTTAAAATATTCTGAATATAATCTGAATCAAATTTCTTATTTAATTATTTAGAAAGCTCTTTTGAGTTGTAGAGTTCTAATTTACCAATAGAAATATCTGTTCTTTATTTTCTAGGAGATAAATTATGACCATTTAGACTTTATGGTAGTTTTAGTTCTGAATTATTAAAACTTGAATTTCTCAAGCTTAAAATCAGACCTTCCATTTTTAGGTTCTTACGTAAATCTGTAATATGAGTTGTACTTTTACTTTAAAGCCTTATGTTATCAAGTACATGATGATTTGATGTGTTAAATCATGGCTTTATAGTAAGTTAATATAGCCAAAATCAGGAAGTTTTTGATAAATACTGGGGGGAGCAGTTAAATCCTTATTTCTATTTCATAGTTGCAAGTACTCCGATGACTAATAAATATTCCTGGCAGTGCAATATTCACTTACTCTGAGGTATTATTAAATGAGGATCATTGTAATTTAGTGAGGCCATTCTCATAGCTGAGTGTCTGCCTGCTGAGAACATTCTGTATTAATATTAAAGGTCAAATGTTCCAGTGGCCTACACTAGTTCCTATTATTGAATATAAAGTACTGTTCACTCTTATATACTTAAATATCCCTTCCTAAAAGTTTAAAACATTACATTCCAATATTATTGAAATTTATTTATATCTTGGCAATTAAGAATTAAGGCAGTTCATCCCTACTTATTCCCCCATCGATGTGTTCATATACCATCCACTGACCTATAGTAGTTTCTGCCGTGACTACTGACAGTGTGCATACATCAGTATAAAGAGCCGAACATGATTTGTTTTTGCCAGAAACCAAAAGGTGACCTGGTTGTTACCATATTTCATCATTTGGCACTAATTTCTTCCAGTCTGTTTCTTTACCAAAGTTGAAGGCTTTTTGGTACCTCGCACAACTAGAGGAGATAAAAAGTGCTTTTTGACTTCTTTTGCATGCAATTTGGTGAATGCTCTCTGTACACTTTGTTTGACTGTTTTTTTAAACAGTAATGCGTTAAGAAGATATGTCCTCGTCCTTAGATTTTCACATAGTGAATAGTATCAGAGATTGCTGTTGATAATTTGACTTTAGGATTCCCTTCATTTCACCTTCAAGAGACGTATTTTGTAACAATTTTCTAACCCTAAAATATTTTGACTGTCTTAAGAGGATGTTACATTTTACCTTTAGATGGATTGTGATTAAAATATTGCTGAGATAGTGATACTAAAATATCCATTGATATTATTCATTTCTATAATCTAAACATTTTCATCATTCATTCCAATGACCCATATATTGGTTGTGTTAGTGTGTGAAATTAATTCACTATCATACTTGTTGTAATTCCTAAGTAGCTTATTTTATCACATAAAGTAAATCAACACAGGTCTTGGTAATAGTAATGTTTTCCCATTATGGCTGTGCCCAAGGAATACTAGTAAAATATTTAAACAACGTCTAAAAATGTAAGATGTTTCCATCCTCCGGGCTAAGAGATGTTATGAATTCAAGAGACTGAAGTACATGCTGAGAAGATGAGCAACTTTTTTTTAAAGTCGAGTCAAAAATAATTCATCTGTAATACAAAAAGTTGACTTATGTTTTCTGTGTATGTTGTCAGTCATTGGCTGTTTTTTCAAAGGCACTTGGACTATTTGCTCATTATTATTTTTTGCACGATCCTAAGTTTGTATGGCCTTCTCCCAAAATCCTGAGCCACTGGATTGTTGCTACCTACTATCTAAAATAATTTGTTTCTTCATTTGTTCTTTTCTATTAAGTCCCAGTAGGGCAGGTCAGTGAAGTTAAAACCAAAAAATGACTCTATAATTTATTTCTCATGTTAGGGGGAAATTTTGTTGCTGTCCTGAAAGTTGAGTTCTGTCAATTAATTGATAGACTGGAAATACCATTAGAGAGCCTACTGTAATTATTTTGGAATTGCTTCAGAGTAGTTTGATACAGATAACAGGTGATTTTCTACATATCTTTTAACCAAGCAGAACGTAACCAAGTAGTATGTGAAATGGCCTTGAGTATTATTTTATTTCTATACCTCTGGTTCCTCAATTGCACCCCCCATACATTAAAATTATTGTACTTCCATCTGCTCTACAGTATAGACGATTCACATTTACTTTTGCTGGGATCATTTGTAAGTGGGTTTTGATAGCAGATGTTTTCTCATTTGTTCCTACCTTTCTTTTCCTGATGCCTTTCCACATATACAAGGGGGGAAATATGTGATGAACATTTTTCAAGCAGGACATTTCCTTAGTTTCCTAGATTTAGTGTCAGTATCCTGGCTGTGCTGCTGGGATTTGAAGAACTTCTTCAACCCCTGGTAATTCCCCCTAGAATCCTTGGGCAAAACACCGAATCCAGCCAAACCTCTTCTCTCTGGTTAGCCTTCTGTTTCAAGACTGAGCTTAGACAAGTTATAGGTATCCAAATGAACCCAAAATACAAGCACACAGACCTGGCATGTTTTTAATACAAGTGCTTTTGGTGTAATGTTTTTCTGCTGTAGAATTCAATTTTTTTCCTGCTCTAGAATCTGCATGATGTTAAGTTATATATACAGAAGTGACTGATCTGACCTGTCTTTCTAGAACATCATGCCCAATAGAATATTCAATAAATGTCTGCAACCAGAACTGTATGCATGTGTGTATACATGTATGCAGGTGTAGTTTGGTGGAGTAGGAAGAGAAAACTTGGACATGATAATAGTTGTCCATTGATATATAACAAATTAACCTAAACTTAGCAGCTAAACACAGCACATATTTATTAGCTCACTTAGCTGGGTGGTTCTGGCTCAGGGTCTCTCATGAAACTGCAGTCAGGTTGTTAGTTGGGGCTGCAGTCATCCAAAGGCTTGAGTGGGACTAGAGGATCTGATTCCAAGGTAGCTCACTCACATGTGTGTTGACAAGAGTCCTTAGTTCCTCAGCTCTAGGAACCCTCAATTCCTTGTTGCTTGGGCACTCCACAAATGAGTGGCTATGATACTGGCTTCCCCCAAAGTGAGTGGGGAGAGAGGAAGAGGGAGAGAAGGAGGGAGAATGGGAGGAAAGGAGAGAGAGAGAGAGAGAGAGAGAGAGAGAGAGAGTGTGTGTGTGTGTGTGTGTGTGTAGAGAGAGAGAGAGAGAGAGAGAAGGTGGATGTTGCTGTCTTTTATAGCCTAATTGTGGAAATGATATACCATCATTATACTACGTGCTATTGGAGCAGCCCTGTGGAGGGAGGAGACTATACAAAGTACATGAGTAGGAATAATTGAGGGTCAACTTAGGACAGGCTGTCATAGGCATAAATCCTCTATTTGTCACTAACTTCTTGAGTCTCAGTTTCCTCAGCACTTCTACTGATTCTCAAAGTGAAGGTCTAATGAGACAATGGATTCAAAAGAACTTTGTAAATATGAAATAGCTTAGACATGTGAGGGTTAATTAAGGAACTGTTTCTTTTTAGGAGTAATAAAAGGAAGGAAAAATTAAAAGCATTTGGGAGTGAGGAATGGAGAGAAGGAAAATAAAAGGAGGGGATGGGAAAGGAAAGCACCTCCATTCACAGGGATCAGAGGTCTTTACTCTGTTTTTGCTCCTTCTTTTTATTAGTAATAAATTTTAAGTGCACGTAAAGTTGGGTGCTGATATCCTCAAAAGGCAACATCCCATTTTTTGCGACCAAACAAAGAAAAGCTAATAAAAGCTCCCCTTTTCGACTGGGGGAGGTTTGATTAAAATGAAATGAATGTAAGTCAGTAATCGAAAAGGTTGGATTTAAATCAGTGGTACCAGTACACTCTCATTGCCTTTCTCAAAATCAGAATTGAGTGTCAATCTCCATTATAAGTGCTTCTGCCATCCATTAGGAGGGACAGCTAAGGTAGATGTGAGTATTTCCGTAAGCCACTGACCTTGGTTCAGTGCAAAGTAGAATCTCGAAAGTGACTGCATTTATTATCATTTTAAATGTATGTGTTCTGGAACTCACTTTCCCTGTGGATGACGTTCAACTTCATTTTGGCATCCAATTTGTGGAGACATCATCTTACTTTTAGAAGGAAAGTAACAATCCCTGTGCCCTCAGTATGATGGGTGGCTGGGGAACATTTACCAAGGACAGTCCTAAGGGCTTCAAATTCTTGTGTCCAAAGCCCAGCGTGTTATCCTGTCACCTTACCGCCCACGTGCCTGTTCTATGTTGACAAAGTTATTGGAGTGGTCATTTGACATTGCCTGAAGATGGACTAAAAGCAATGGACTTTCTTTTTCCCTTTAAGAAATGGTCACAACAGATAATTTCATACGTGCCTTAACCTCACCCATTTCTTGTGTCATTATGTCCTCAGTCCCAGACCCTTACTTATCTGAGGTAAATATTAGGTAAGGGATGAAGGTGTGCACCTCCATTGCAGGCGTTCCCTGGCTTTAAAACACATTTTGCATTTTGACTTGACCTTTATAAAACACCTGAGTCAAAAGAGCTGCCTTAACCTGCCCAGTTTTCATCCATTAAAAACAGCTTTTCCTCCCCAATAGCCTACTTAGCAGTCTATATCCTCGGTCATGTCACATGCCTTGCTTCTCCCTCAATTCCTTTAAATTTGCCCCTTGTCTACATCCTGCTACTTTGTCATTCTCTCTCACCCTTTGCCATTTTAGTAGCTCTGTAAATGGCCTCCCCAAGCTTCTCCTTTCTTCTCCCTTTAATTCATTCTCCCCATAGCTCCCCATAGCTCCCCATAGTTGCTTTCAGAAAACCCTGATCTGATCATGTTATTTTCCAGCTTAAAGTTCAGTGACAGCTATTTATTGTCTACAGGAGCACTGCCCACCAGAACTTTCTGTAATGATGGAAATGTTCTATGTCTGTGTTACCCAGTGTTGTAGCTGCTAACCGCATGTGGCATTTGAACACTTGAAATGTGTTCATCTAGTGAGATTGAGGGACTCAATTTTTACTTTTGTTTTCAAAAATAAATTTATTAAATGCTACTCTTTTTTTCCTTTCCCCATACACTAAACATATACAGTATACAACTTACATGTTTTCATGTAATAGCTTGCAACCTTTTTACCTTACTCCCAATTAAGAAATGTATTTTCTAATGTGACTAAGATGCGTTCCAATAGTCTCATATATACCTAACAAATATTTAATGAGGCACCTACTTTATCTAAAGCATTGTAAATATATCTATGAAGAAAACAGGTATAAGATTTCCTAACCTTCTGGGGCTAAGTTCTATTGGTGAGAAAGACAATGTACAATAAGTAATAAATGTAGTGAAAGTAAATTGTATTGTGTATTACAAGGTGATGGAAAGAGGAAAAGGTAGAGCAGTATAAGGGGGAATTAAGACTGCTGGTGAGTGTGAGGAGAGGGCTGTGGTATTACAGAAGGTGGTCAGGGTAGATTTCATGGAGCAGAAGCAAAGACTTGAAGGACGTGGAGTAAACTAGTTTCAGGGGAAGGCATCCTCATTTTATGCAGATGGAGGGGCCAGAGCAAAGGGCCTAGTCAGGAATGCATTTGGCCTGTGTAGGAACTAGGAGGGACAAAAGGGTGGCTAGATGGTGGGGTGGCTAGATGGTGGGGTGGGAGGAGTGAACAGGGCTGGTACAGGTGGGAGTAGACCAGGACGGTAGCAGTATGAATTGTGAATACATTTTATAATGCTTGAACACTCACGTACCTACTGTTCTAGGCACTGTAGAAATTCACTGTGTCTATCTTCTTCATCACATCCTCTCCCTTCCCCCAGAAGTAACTGCTATTCCTGTTTTACAGTAATTTCATTCTTACTTTTCTTCATAGTTTTCTTGCCTATGATACATCACTAAATAATGTTTTCTTCTTTTTAAACTTCACATGCATTGCATGAATTCTTTATTGTGACTTTTTTTGTTCAGCATTAAACCATCTGTAACAGTTACTGATGGTTTTGCCTTTATCTACAGTTTCTTTGTGCTCTTTGGTATATACTGTTTATTCCATTGTATGAATATCCCACAACTTATCCATTCAACTATTGATAGACATTTATGTTGTGTTCAGTTTGGGATATTTATGTACAATGCTGCCTTGATTGTTCTTATATATTTTCTGATGTACATGAATACACATGTCTATGATATGCACCCAAGAGCTAAATTCCAGGTGATAGGACATGCATATATTCAACCTTATTAAATAATGTCATACTGTTTTCTTGTATGATTTTACAGGTTTACATGTATGAGAATCCCTGTTGTCCTACATCCTTGCCAATACTTCTTCTTGTCAGTCTTATAAATTTTTCTCAGTTTGACCAATGTGTGGTAGTATCTCCTTAAGGGTTTTTAAATTTGCATTTCTAAGCTAATGGAATTGAGTACCTTTCCAGTTGTTTATTGGCTATTGGATTTCATCTTTTGTGAAGTGCCTGTTTAAGTCTTTGCCCATTTTCTGTTTGGTTGTCACCGTATTCTCACTATTTGTACAGTCCTTTATATTTTCTGCACACTATCCTTTGTCAGTTATATGTGTTGCATACATGTATTCTCACAATATATAGTTTGTTGTTTCACTATTATGATCGTATCTTTGGATGAGGGATACTTTAAATTTTAATATAGTAGAATTTATCAGTTATTTCCTTTATGGTTAGTTGTTTTTGCATTTGTTGAAGAGATAATTTCCTACTCTCCAACTCCAAAGATATTCCAAAAGCTGTATAGTGTTAATTTTCACATTTAGATCCTCAGTCCACCTAGAATTGATTTTTGTATATGGTGTGGTGAAGGGATTTAATTTCCTTTTTATCCCAGTATGGATTGCCATAGAAGAGGGTAAAGGGGAGATAAGTGGTGATGGAAGGAGACTTGACTTGGGGTGATGAACACACAGTACAATATACAGATGATGTATTATAGAACTGTACACCCAAATTCTATATCAGTTTAGTAACCAATGTCACCCCAATAAATTCAGTTAAAAAATAAAGAAAGAAGAAAGAAAAAGAAAATGTTTCTGATTGTGATCTATTACATTTATTTCATGCCCCTCTAATAAGTTACCTTGCAGTTAAAATAACTGCTCTTGTGATATATAACCACCTTTAAAAGCCCAATGGAACTGGTTCTAAGTAACAGAATTTCAACCTAGAAACAAATGAACAGCAACAACAACAAAAAAGAGTGGTTATATAGTTCACAGAACCTTAAGAAAAGAGTATAGCCTTAAGATAAATTGGAGTCCTGGCCAGTGTAGCTCGGTTGGTTGGAGCATCATCTCATGCACTAAAGGGCGGGGGCGTCCAATTCCCAGTCAGGGCACATACCTGCTGGTTTGATCTCTGGTTGGAGCATGTGTGGGAGACAGCTGATAGATGTTTCTCTCTCACATTGATGTTTCTCTATCTTTTTCTCCCTTCCTCTGTTTCTAAAATCAATAAACATTTTTTAAAAGAATAAATTAGAATTCTACTGTTGTCTGCATATGTGATTCACATATATTTCTCTACAGAGCAGGTGATAGGTATTATGGTTACTAATAGTTATTGAGCTTTATATATCACATATCCAACTACCATTGAGAGTCCATTTCATATATGTCCCAAATTTCCAATGCCACATTTTGGGTCCAGTGACCACTTATGTGCCAGTCCATTATGGAGACTGCTGCTGTGGAATATGGCTGATGAGGAGAAGAGAGCAGCTTTTAGGCCACTTGCTGGATGAACAGTTTATTGAGTGAGGCATTAAATATGTCCATACCTCTCTGTGCTTTTACCTGTAGAGCCTCTGAGTGAGAGTCGGCCTCTAAAATGGCATCTCTGGTGGAGCTTTCCTTGCATTCTTTAGGCATCAGTTGACTTCCTCTGCTACGAAGGGCCCTTGGCACTGCCTATAATAAATGAAATGACCCATTTCTGTGCCTGTGTCAGCTGTGAACTATGATGCATGTATAGCTAGATAGTTATCCTTATGAAAATAATGTGACTTTGATGATGTTCAGTGAACATTAAATTGATAACATAAGCACATTATAATATGTAAGTCATTTTACCTGCACAAATGATTAGAAAGCCCATAAACTTCCAGAATTGTACTCCACCTTGTATCAATTCCTGAGTACATAATTGGTTACTACATGAGTTCTCTTCTTCAGTGTTGTGTTTACTGTGGTATAACAATAGCTTGACTCAGGCTATTTGTCCCAATGTATTTTTTTAAATTTGATTTTGCGTTTGAAGCAATTATAGTTCATTTGAGTGGTAAGAAATGTCATCAGTGTAGGCATTTATTTTTAATTTACACCATGATGATACTTCTTTTGTTGATTTAAGTAAAAAATTTTAGACTAAGTTCAAGAATATTATTTTTATGTGAACCAAAAGGTATGTGGCTATTTTTTCCATCATAATCATTGCTACTCATAATCTTTTTGCTGGTTAATTTAATTATCTTAAATGAATTTTGAATGCAGAATAACAGATGTGATTAAGCACAGAATGTTTTCAATACATCCTGTTATTGAGAAAAAAATTTGCTTTATTTTGGCATAATGAAATATTTTTATGACAGACAGTAACTTCTCAAAGTTATCACTTACTTTTCAAAGTTACCAAAATGCAACTTTTAAATGGGAATGGCACTATAGATAGAATTTTTTTTAAAAGAGCAAAAAAGGAAAAGGCTGTATAGCTAGGGAGCAAACTGCTTTCTTTTTATAGGGTGAAATTGTAAGTAAAATTATCAGCCGTTTGGCTGGGAAGTGGTGGGGTCTGGGAAGCTTGTGCTAGGTTGCTTGGGGACTGGTGTCATATGAGCAGAATGAGTAGAAATACGTGCAGCGATTGAGGGAAAGGTTCTTTTTTCAGGGGTACCTAGTTGGCCCCCCCTCCTCTTCTGTCTTGTTTCCTCCTCCCTGCCCCGTGCCACTCCCTTCTTTTCTCCACCCCACTCTCTCTGCTCCTCCTCGTTACCAGCCTCTCCTCAGTTTTAGATATTTTACATGGTTTTCTATGACGATTGAGAGATTTCCAGATGAATCTAGGCTTTATTCAACATCTTTTTTTTTAGCAATATGCATTACTGTGTACACCTCTGCTCCAGGCATTACTAGATTAGAAAAATGCATGTATTACACAAATGATCCTGTCAACTGAAAGATTTGAAAGCGAGACTTTTTAAGATGGAAGGGGAGCATGTTGTCTCTTAATAAGTAAGGTAGTGTGAGATGTTTGAGGATTAGGACTTATTTCTAATGTTGAAGAAGCAGTGTTCATCAAAGTAGATTTGAGCCCATATTACTGTTGCTCAAGTAGAGAACTCAGAAGCTGAGTGAGGCTCGAAGATGATTGTTCTCAAAACAAACATGTTGAATCAGAACAATTCTGATTAAGCACCATGAATATCTAGCTTTCCAGGGGAGCTGTGGTAAAAGGTGCAACAGTTACAGGAATGTGTAAGTTCTGGGCTGTTTAGTTTTATTTTTGTGTTTTTAAATTGTTTTTATTGTTGTTCAAGTACAGTTGTCTCCATTTCCCGCCCCCCACACCCCCCACCCCAATCGTGTTCCTACCATGCCATATCCCCTCAGCCAAAACCGTGGTGTCATAGTTGAAATAAATATTTTTATGTGGATGTTCTTAAGATAAATATTGGATTCAGATATTTTTGGAATCGTTTTCTAGTTATTAATGAAAAAGCACTCACTTGTTTTTCTGGGGATTCATGTATAAAACTGCAGACTTTTTCTTTTCATCTCTGTCTGGGACAAATCTCAAAAGTAGATTGTACCATGCATGTGCAAACACGGGGTTGACCACAGCATTGGACAAACTCAGCAACTGTTTCAGATAAATTCATAGAAATCTTTGCAAATTTCTAACTTGACTATCCCCATTTAAGAAAACTAAAGTTGTCCTTAAAACAGGAACTATAGTATAGTTTTTCTGAGTCCCTAATTTATAACTGTCGTGGTGATTTACCATAGTAGTACTAAAATATCGTATATATATTTTTCTTTCACATTCCACTTGAGTGTCTGTGTTGCCACTAGTAATGAACATGTATATGCGCCACACACACAGACACCCAAATTAAGAGGCTTCTCAGACTCTTTCCTGTCTGGCATTTGTTCTCCATCTGTAGCAATTAGAAATCACTCTGTTTTACAATCTACAGTGCACATGTTATTCAGGAAAAAGATTTAATAACCTTTGTTTCCTTACTAGCCATAGAAACTGTATTTTTTAAACTTGTAATAGATTATGGAAGAGTTCCTGTGTTCCTTATGCGTTTGCTGGTTTCTGTTTGTATTGTCCCTATTTTGACTATAACTTCAGTTGATCTGGTTTGAAGCTTTACCTTAATTCACTGAATTTGAGGGGCTTGTATATAATTCAGTCAAAGCCTAACATGACCACTTCTTGTTTATCCTCCAAAATCTTACACCATTTCAGTGTGGTTTTATTCCAAGCCACTTTGCTTAGTAAGCCAATTGACATGGCTTTGACTGGAGGAGTTGACACTGGCAGCCGGAACCCAGCAGCAGATGAAGGACTTTGATACCAAGGCAGAGGAGTGGCAGGAAGAAATGGTAGGTCCATTCAGACTGATTTCTTTTACTGCAGGTGTGAATACCAGCTATAGATCATTGGAAGGGTATTCAGGATTCTTCCTTGTGGTTTGGACAGAACCAGGACTACGTGAATTTACTGAAAAGGTTGTTGTTCACCTCCATTTCTAGCTAATAGTGTGCCACATAAGTCAGAGATCCTGACCAGATTGGAACCCACACCTGATTCCTTTGGCACTAATCAAAGTTACAAGTTAGGCAGCTCTCAAACTCTTACATCTTTGGTATCTCTGCCCGATTTAAATGTGGCAGGGTTTCCCTTTCATTGATGAACCCCTTTTCCAGCTATTCCTCCTCATCTCCTCATTTCAGTCTCTTTGAAATATGGACTCCCCTGAACAAATTTCTTGTGCCTTTGTGTGTCTAGACACTGAGCCCTTCTTTAGGGTGGGCGGGGGGAGGCCTAGTCACTTCTCTCCGACAGCTTCATAAGGAGCCCAGCTGTCTGCTGTCAAGGGTTTTCTCCTTTATTAGTCTCAGAAGGCAGGCCTGGCGGGGTGCAGCATGTTAGTACAAGATCCCAGCTGTTGTATCGGTGCTCCGGAGTCCCTGGTCATTTGAAACTTGAGGAAATATTTGACCTTATCATAGCAGTTTCTTTTTATTCATTTGTTTATTTTCGAGGGGCTTGTTGTGCAAAAGAAAAAAGATGTGGAGGAAAAGTATAAAACGTGGACGCAGTCCGGAGGAAAATTTAAGTCTATTTTGCTTTTCAGACTTTTTAAAGTAGATATTTTTGGTACAGAGAGTTTCAGATATTGGAGGAAATGTTAACTAATGTGGATGGAGATAAAGTTATCTCGGCATACCTTGATTTAGTAAACAGGCTAAGCATTCTTGGCAAAATTTATTCATGCTTTAAAAACAGGGAGATAAGAAAGCTCACTCTTAGAGGCACACTGGAAGTTTTGCAGAGTTGAAAGTTTTTGATGCTGTTTAATTAAAAGAAAAAAGGCAATAAAACCAGATTCTACTTTAAAGGGACTTTGCTCCTTTGTGCTCTCTGTCTTTCAAGCTCTCTGGCAGATTTCGCTATGCCAGGATCCTTGGGGGTAGTTTAATATGCTGACCAAATTATTGAATAATGAAATCAAATACCGAAAGCAATGACAATGCCTGCTTTTCCTTGGCTGTGAGAGACTGACAAGACAGGAACACACATAATAGCATACATTTATATTTAAGAAATATAACTTATTTAAGATGGGAAACCTTGAGAGAAATGCTTGGTTGGGACTGAGTCATTACCCAGTTAAAAATAACCTTTCCAGGTCATGTCGTTTTGTTTGCTGCAGTGAAATAAGTTTATTTCAGCAGAATGAAGCCATTATTAGCTTGGCAGAGTCCACTTGTCAGAATTTTATGGAGCAGAACACCGTTTGGCTGGGAAATTCAATAAATACTGTAATGTGAGAGGAGTTAAACTCCAAGGGCTGAAGGGGCAAAGAGTGGGGGATTTGTCGCTAATTCATTGTTTTACAGCTCAAATGAGAAAGCATTGGGATATATGATGAATTATCTTTAGAGGTCAGGAACACAAACCTTTTGTGAAATACCAAGACAGTCGGATGTGTGAATAAAATAAAAAATCTTAAGGTGCATTAGGATGTATAGCACTGATGGGTTAACATAAATACTGAAGTGTCTTGATTCTCAAGTTTTCTTTTATTTTTCTTTTTTGGGGAGAGTAATATGTCTTTTTTATCTGCTTTCCTGCACTGAGAACTTCTAAAGGAACAAAATACGGGTGAAAAGCCTGTGACAATATAAACCGATCATCGGACCAGTACTGCAATATTAAAATTGAACTGAGTCATTTGTCATCCTAACAGTGTACGAAACCAAGTCAGTGGCCACTCTCAAGCAACGATGCGCTTCACCTTGAAGCAGTGTGGTGGGAATGAGTCCTGTGTGGTGAAACTGAATTCCTGCCTCTGCCGCAGTGCCATCTTAGGCAAATTATGTCCCTTTAGCAAGCCTTGGTTTCCAAATTTGTAAAGTGGGGCTAAATGATAGTATTTACCCTATAGAGTAATTATTGAGAGGTAATGAAAGAGTGAATGGAAAGTGTTAGCCCAGAATCTAGCACACAGCAAAATCGTCAGTAGCTGATACGTTCATTTTTTTCTCAGTTTGATCTTAGTAGGAAACACCGATGGTCATGAGACATCCAGAAAATTACTGATACTGGAAAAGGTCTTTAATTTTGTGGGAAATTAATAATTTAATAAGCGTTTTGCTCTACTTATGTCATTCTGCCTTCACTTTGAATGTCAATGTACAAATGTACTTTTTAAAACATAATTACAATCATTTCGTAGGTACTTTTTGTGTTCTGATTTTAAAATGGACTCCTTTTTGAACGTTTCCATTCATCATTACAACTCATTTATGTTATCTTTATTAGTTGTCTTAATCGTAATTAGTTGGTCTTGTTGATATGCTATAGTTTGCTTGGTCTTCGGGGGGTAGACTATCAACTTTAAGCCTAAAATTGAGTCTCTTTAGGGATTGGTAAGATTCAGTTGGCCTGAGAAAAATAGGGTTAAAAAGGAAACCTATTTCAAGGCAAAACATCACTGCTTACCTCTTTGGAGATTGTTTTCTGACTACTTAAGCTGTTGAATTTCATATGAGGAGGAAGCATAAAGTATTTTGGTTTTTATGCGCCCTCATCTCAGCACCAGATAGGTGGAGGGTTCTCTTCAAATTTGTCCTTGAAGAGTATATTGGGTATGTTTTAGCCACAGCATTGAAAGAAATCAAGGATGTCAACTGCAAGCACCAAGCTTTAAAAATGGCTAACAAATGCCCCCGTCCCCTCAGCAATCGCCACACTGTTGTCCATGTCCATGAGCTGGGGGAAAGGGTATGTGGGAACTAAATGGTAATGGAAAATAATACAATAAACATTAAATTAAAAAAAGAAAAGGTTGTGATATAAGCACTCTGTCTGGGTTTAAGGAAGGAATTGGTGCTTTTAAACTAGAGCCTTTACTCAGTGAAACCATATAAATATGAAAATATCTTACAGCCATTATGAATAGTGCAAAGCAACCAAATATTGGAGTCTGTTGAAAAATAGTTGTCAGAAAATAACTATACTTTTAAAACAAACAAACAAAATGACTAACTAGAAAGTCACGAGCAACCATTGAGCTGACCCACTTGTTGGGCCTCTTAGGCATCCAGAGTGAAGTGGAAGGAATGTTGACCTTGTCAGAAATTGTTAGGACATTAAAGATAGGATGCACTAAACCTCTGGAAAGGAGTGTTCAGTATAATGTGTAAGTATAGTTTGCATCATTTGCTCAACAGCCTGACCTTCCACATCCCTTGCACAGTCTGATTAAGATTCAGAGAGTTCTGGAATTCATTTAATTAAAGCACTGCCCTGGAGTCCATTATTGCAAAATATTAGCATAGTGCTCTGTGTGACCTTTAAAAGTTTAAAAATTCGTAGAAAAATACAGAAGTTGACTATTCCTTCACTTGAGTGCTTTGTGTAATACTTTTTTTTTCTATTTTCCTATACTAATTGGTTGTACTCTCATTTGAAAAATCTGCCTTCCATTTATGGTAAATATTTCAACATATCTTTTCCTCAGCTAGGATGCAGATCTCCTGTCCATGTCTCTCATCTTTCACTTAATACCTTTATTTCCTAAGAGAATTTTCCTTGGAGCTGAGAACTTTAATTCATATGGATTAAAACAGACTCCACACCATGGGCTTTGTACAGTCTCTAAGCCTTCTGGAGGAATCACCAAAGTCAGTTAAAAAGGAGCCCTTGACCCCTAAGATTGTTTAGATAAACAATGTACCTCTTGACAGCTGATTGCCAGCTGCTGACAGTAAATTGTATTTCCTGGGCTATTTTTTCAGTTTGAAGGTGTACCAAGGCAGAGCATTTGGCTGATCATAAACTACAGAATCTTTAATCAGGGACTGAAAAAATGATTGAGAAATCTGAGCTAACCATCCCTTACCCTCCAATGAATTCTACTGATACAGTAAAACCCAAGAAGAAGATTTCTTCAGAGTGTAATGGTTCCTGTGGGCATTTTTCACTGGAGCAGGTTAATTTATACTTACAGTGTCTGACCACAGCTGATCAATCACCAGTCTGTGAGGTGAGGAGCAGGCACTGGAGATACTGTAGGCAAACATACCACAGCAATTGATATGTATCCAACCACTTCCAGGCTTAGTTTTGGCAAGATCTCCTTCCTTTTCTGGCATCTATAAAGTGGGGCTTAAGGATGCTTTACTTTCTATTTATTTATCTCAGGCTTCTCGGGAATATAGTATTTCTTGGCCATAAAGGTCACACAAGATTATGCACTTTTATTTAAAATGGATTATCAGGCCTTGCCCAAGACTCTATCTAGTATGTTTTCTAGGAATGGGCACCAATTGAGAACCTCAGGTGCCCGCCTGACTCAGAGGTTTCTTCAGGTGCTTCAGATAGAGGATAAAAGCGCCCTGGGGCAGCCGAAACAGCCACGGATACTTCATCTTGGGACACCTCCAGGACAAAAATTAATCCTTCCAGTGTCCGAGGAGGACATTACCTAGTCTCACATCATCCCAGGAGACTCCTAACTAGAATATAAACTGGAATCCAGCAGCATGTTCTAATGCTTCGTCATGCCTTACAGCGCCAAGCACAGTGTGGAGCTCCGAATAGATGCTTCAGGAATATTTTTTACGTTTGCACCTCCTCTCAAGGGGAAAGGGCTGGGTTGGAAACAGTCCCTAAAGTTATCAAATGAGATCCTCTTGAAAAGATGGTCTAATCTTGTGGAATAATTTTCTAGAATTTTTACTGAACACCAAGTATTATACTTTATAATTTTATGTCTATAATTATGATCCATCTGGTGAATTTAGAGTAGCTTTATTTCCATTTATTTGGAAAGTGCTATTTTTAGTTTTTCTCCCAGAAGGAAGATATTTTGCAGATACTCTCAGAACTGGGGCATCGGAGGCTTATTATGACTTTGAATATTTGACACCTTAGCTCTTCCCCCCACTAGGCTTTTGATGTTACATTGTGGGGTAAGATTCAAAAAATGTTACAGTTAATAATAGTAATTATTCTATTCACCCTGTTACCATTGCTAATCAAAATCCAATGAAATCAAAGTCTTTATAAGATAAATGGTGTCTCTTGTCATATCACTGTCCAAGAAGTATCCCTAGGACAAAAAATAATAATAATAATCAACATAATGTGTGAGCAAATATGCCTTCTCTGGCCCTGCTGTCTGCAGCATTCACAAAACCCCATGATTTGGCTGAGTCTGTGGAACACCAGCCTGAGGCATAGCAACTTGTTTACTATGCTGATTAAATGGAAACCTTGAAATGACTGAGGGAACAGTGGCATCTTGAGCTCTGTGTGGGGGTGGGCCTTAGTAATAATGATATTTGTAGTTGTAGTGATGGGTTTGACACTCTGATGGTGAATGCTAGCTTTATATTATCCCCAAATGGAGGTGGAAACTCAAACTCTACCCCCCAAATATACATGATTTTGGAGCTCTTTTTGACCCCTCTACCTCCCCCCTTGACAGCAAGCCAGTCTGCCCTGATGACATGTGAGCCTGGAAGGGCCGAGAGATGACTGAGAGGAGATGTGTTATTTACTAAAGGAAAGGTTGAGGAAGGCCATGGTTGCCTTTGTTGATGGTAGAAGAGATTCCAAAAAGAAAAGAACTAGAAAATGTATACACAGAAAGGGCAGAATGAATTAAAGTTGCTTCACTCTGTGTTTTGGTTAACATACCTTAAGCAGTTCCTCACAGTTTTTGTCTGTCTGTATATCGATCCATCCACCCACCCACCCATCTACCTGTCTTCTCTTTTGGAATGTATTTTATTGCCTTTTCATCTTGGTATGAAAAGACTAGTTCGCCTCTTATCTAGTGCCTTTATTTTGGGTCTTACCTCTGATTTCCCCTTTGGGGTTCCCTTCTCCATTTCTTTTCCTTTTCAGAGTGAATCAACCATAGATTTTTAAAGAATTTAGAGTAAAAGTGTAATAAGAATGACATTCTTGCTTTTCACTGCATTTGAAAAGTAGTAATTTTGTTGCTGTTGGGTGGTAATAAAATAGATTTTTATCATGTGCCAAGCATGGTGACCAATTCTTTCCATGTGTCTGCCATTTTATCCCCTGAGCAGTCATCTGAGGTCTGTACTCTATTATCTCCATTCTTATATGCTCAAACTAAGGCTCAGAGAGGATGAGTCTTGTACCCAAGGTCCCTGAGTGGGTAAGTGGGAAAAACCCAGACTGGCTGAGTCTGCAAGGTCACCAAACCCCATGCCCTCTCTCCCCACCTCATTGTAATATTATCGACCTTCCTTCTAGGCACTGCTTTTCTTTTTGTTTCTAGTAGAAAGGCTGACATATAAGCTCAAATAAACAATAGAGTAAATGTATCGTAGGCACTATATGGTGCTTTCATTAATAGAGTTTGCTATATGGAGCCGGAAATTCATGGCCCAGGATCTAGAGCAATGGTGAGAACAAAGGGAGACTCACGATCCTGCAGCATGAAATCAGCTCCAGTGTTGGCCAGGCGTGGGGTCAGTAGTCTGTCCAGATGTGGTGTCTGTACTATCCGGAGGGGAGAAGGACATCTCAGCAGTCAGAAAAGTCTGGACTATCTGGAATATAACACCTGTTGGCCAGGCAAGAAATGGACTTGAGGCCTGAGACAAATCAAAGAAAAAAGGAACTTGGTTGTCTCAAAAATATAATAAAAGGTGAAATTATCTCAGGATTTAAGTAGGAATAATTTTTATTACTAATGTTGGCTTATTATGGCAGAGTTGTTACAAATTGTATGTCACTTCGGGTCTAGCCTATGGCTATCAAGCTGCCCCCAAATTAGAGTGTGCGTGTGTGTGCGCACGCACGTGCACATGTACACAGAATTTTTAAATCCAACAGCCTATCTAAATTCCGTCTTCTAAGGGATCGATTAAACCGAATGTGAGACATCATCTGTGAACTGGTCCCTACCTCAGAATGGCCTCGGAGAGTTCTTTCCCATTGAGGATGTTTTTGTGGTGGGTTGTGGGAGGGAGTTTATGTGAGATGACAATTGGATGGAAAGCAATTGTTATACACTATGCTTGGGTCCAGACATTAAAGTCTGAGAGTAAATGAATGGAGGAGGACATAAATCAGGAAGTGCAGTAAATAGAATTCCAATAAAATTAATTTGTGATCATCTCTCTCTTACCACTGACGTCTATACTATTGATGATTAGGGGTGCATCATTAATATGCTATGGTTAAGTGTTGAAATGACTTACACATATTAAGGTATGACTGGCTCAAAATAAGAAACACACAATTTTAGGTATATTAAAAAGTAAAAACACTAGCTCTGTTATCCTTCCTGAGTTATAGAATTTCTTCTGACAGAAAACAAAATCAACAAAATCATCTTTGTTTACACATTAAAGAAGGAGGCATGCCAACTATTTGCAAGGTTATGTAAAATTGTCTTGTTGTTAATTAATTACTACTGCTCTGCACTGAAGTCATTTTCTCTTTAATGCATGTTTTTTTCCCAGAAGGAAATATAAAGGGCAAATATGTTAATTTGTTAGCCAGTTGGGCAATAATACTTCAGTTTAAATTTCTCTTAACCAGGTTAATTTAATTAGACAGTTTAAATGATAATTTAAAGGGTGGGACTTACTTAAAAAAATAGAGGCCTGTCATAACAATTTAAACACATCGCTCACTAAATGGAGTTTCTGCGTCTTGCCTCTCCTGTTTTGTGGGTCTCACATATACTGCTGCTAGAGAAAACTTACAGAATACGTTAGATGATCACCATCATTGCTACTATTTCATTGAATGCTTATTCTCTGTAATGTCTCATTTAATTCCAGCAACATCTCATTTTACCCATAGCAAACCAGGCCTGAGTACAGTTCCATGGCTGGCCCATGGTCTGATCTCACTATATAATTACCCCAAATCAGTATTCACTCCTTTCAGTCAGTTGTCCATTGGAGGTTCTCTATGCCCGCCTGGTTACTGAACCAAGGAAATCTTATGATATTGTCTGTGAACATTTGCTATTGTCTGCCTTTAAAAACCGAACAATAGACAACAAGACAAAAACATCACAAAACCAAAGCTTTATTTCTTTTTGTTTTAACTCATCATTTTCAACACTTAATCATTTTTAAATTCAATCTCCATGAATTTTAGCTACTACCAGCGTTTGGGAATTTTCTAGCCTAAATTGGTGAATATAAAAGTTAATGCTGCTGATAGAATCCTTCACTCCTACAGATTATTGCATTTGAGAAGTTAGTAGTTTATAATTGAAATAAAAGAAGGAATATGTATCTGAGGCCTTCCTGATTTTTTGTTCCTAATTCAAAGAATTCATATATTCCATACCTACCATCTATGGCATCTTAACATAATTGGCCTTTCCAGTGGTATGACTTTCCTCTACATATTGTGTAGGGGGTTCAGAGTTATCCATCCTCATCTCTTCATAGTCCACAGCAGACTATCTCAGTGTCTCCAGTCTTACTGCCTCAGAAAGCATGAAAGCTTAGGGAGCATTTTAATTAAATGTTGCCCAAGGCCTTTATTCTTGCTGAGAAAGTAAACAAAGCTTAAATAGACCATATCAGGAAAAAAGGGAAAAAAACTCTTCCCTTAAATGGTTTCTAAAAATTGTGCCACACTCTCTGCTGTTTGCTCTTAAGTATTAGAGACTTTCCCCCACCCTAGGTATGTGTTTTAAATATCAATATAGTGAACTGATTAGAAGTCTAATCAATTCTAAAGGGGTCTATTCTAAAGAATAGAAATCAATTCTAAAGAAGGTTAATCAATTCTTAGAGTGTTTGCTTTGTTCAAAGGTGTTCAAGGAAGATGTATAAAGGATACATGGACAAAGCCAAAGAGGGGTGGAATTGAGGGTGGGAGGTGGGGGTGGCTGGGGTAGGGGAAAGTGGTGGCAGGAAAATGAAGACAACTGTACTTGAACAACAATAAAAATAAAAAAGACTTTGATGTGATATTTGTGAAAATTTACCTTAATTAAAGTCTAGAGATTTTCTCCTATGTTTTCTTCTAGAAATGTTATAGTTTTAGGTTTTGCATTTTTGTTATATGTATTTTCTTAGCAAGCATAGTAGGGAAAGGGGAAATTTAAATTGAAGTTATGAAGTAATACATGCTTTGTAGAAGGATTGAATTCTATAGTGTATATCATAAGGAGTGAAATTTTATGGTTTATAGTATAGTCTTTTATGTTTTTTTCAGTATTTTTGAGGATTGTTTAAAACAAAAATAGTATCAAAGCAGAATAATGTCTAGAGTTTGCTTTTATTAGTGCTTGATAATACATTTACTTTGGATAGCTTGTCACTTTACTACAAATGAATTTGCTATGTTTGTCAATGACTACATAACAATACCTACAATGAACAACTCTCATTTTGATGGCTCTGAAGCTTTTTCTTTTTTTTTTTCCTATGTATTTATGTGACTATATGTCTAGGATAAATTTCTTAAAGTAGAATTACTGAGTTAAAGAATATGTAGAGTTCATACAAAAATTTCCCAATTTTTTTCTTGAATTGTTTTGTAAAGTTGTTTTCCAACCAAGACTCAATTAAAGTTCACAATTGAATGTACAAAAACAAGCAAACCAAAAAAATGGCCTCAGTGATCAAAGCAGCTAGTGGAGATTTGGCCATGACTCACTACTGAAGATTGCTCCCCTCCAATCTCTTTCCCTGCAATACAGAGCAGGTGGGGCAACTCTGATTCTTCCTTTACATTTATTATTTTTCCAGTTGAAAATATACCACCAACTAGCAAAATATCTCTGTTATCAATAGCCAAATTATTGTTCACATCCAATAGATCTTCTCCTTTCAGAGTCATTTTCCACACGCGATTTGATTACTCTTGTGCGATCTTTTTGCACTTGCATTAAACAGTGAAAGCTCCCTACAGCTTGATCCTGTCAGCTCTGCACTGTTGTCTCTATTATTCTACCATTTCAAAGGCACGGAGGTCTTTCCTATTTCAAGATTTCCTCTGTAGTATTTTTATTACATGCTCTTCAGTTTAACAGTTGGACTCAAATGATTTTTAAAGGTATGTTATCTCAAAATCATTATTGATAGGAAAAACAGGTTGAGCCTATTAGTTGAAAATGTAATGAATAAGTGTGTTGAAATAAAGTTACCCTCTGCATCCCAACTCTTTGATACCCTGTATTATTTCCATTTTACAGATGAGAAAACTTATGTTTCTGAGGAGCTTGTCCAAGCTCATAACTGGGAATAAAAATTTACAGTATAGTTATGGTACAAAGTAGTGAACAGCATAGTAGGAACAGGAACAATAGGGTCCTCTGAGTATTGAGGAGGGCTGAGTAACTCCTCTTTGGGTTGGAGTGAAGGAAAGGGGGAGCGGGTAGCCAGAAGTGTGTCAGGGAAGGAAGGCTTCACAGGGAGGTCATGTTTGTGTTGATTACTTGTGAATGAATAGGACGTTCTCAGCAGCCATGCAAGGAAGAGAGTTTTAGGCAGAGGGAACAGCGTGTGCAAATGTACTGAAAGAATAATTTGCTGGGAGAAACTCCAATTGTTTTATTTGTGAGATATGGGTATTGAAGGCAAGTGACAAAAGATTAACTTGAAAAGTAGACAAGGTTTAAATTATGAGGTTAATTTCTAAATCGAGGTAAGAAGCTTGGAATTTATTTTAATGGTGGGAATTTAATGAAGTGTTTTAACCAGAGGAGGTACACTGAATTGTGAAAAGATAATTCTGACTGCAGATTTGGATAAGTGGGAAAAGAGACCAATATATTTTCCTACCTGAAACAAGCTAAAAAATCACAGAAAATATATTAACCAGTGGTCTTCAAGGCAGTGGACATCAGGTACTTCAGGACAGTGACCCCTGAGTGACGAGAAACCTGTGAGTGCAGGGCTTGCATCAGTTTACTGCTTTGAGAGCTTCCAGGAGTGGAATAGGGAAAGGGACTGGTCAGACCTGGGTCAGAACTTGGTGCCCTCCCTGAGGTGAGGGGATGGAGCCAAGAGTATGGGGAGACTAAGACGGTTAGAACTTGCAGGACATGACACAGGAGGTGAAAAAGCTACCAGGAGAGAACTCTGGAGATCTCCCCCTTCAGAACCTCCCCCTCAAATGTTCAGCAGAGTGCTAACCAGCAAATACATGTGAGGAAACTACCTGAGGCTGAAGAGAGAACAACTCAAAAGTGTTAAAGGAAACAGTCCCTGGAGCTTGTACAAGGCTGGCAACAGTGCCTGTTCTTACTAACCAGAGAGGAAAACTCCATAATTCATGGGGTATCCAGTAGAATACTCAGAAAGATTCTGCTTCAGAAATGGAGAAAAATGACTGAAACTGCTGTATTGGTCACACCTAATATATCTTCAAATACAGACCCAAAAGATTCAAAATGTTTCTAAGAAACTTAACCACATCCCAAAACAAAAAACAACAATCTTTATAGAAACACAAAAATACCCAATACCCCCCAAAATAAAAATTACCAGTAAAAAATTACCAAGCATAAAAAGAAACAGAAAAATAGTGCCCATGATGATAAGAAATCAAAAATCAATTAAAACTGACTCAGAATTTCCACCAATCTTACAGTTAGCAGACAAGTGCACTAAAATAATTTTGAAACTGTATTATGCATTCAAAAAGGTAAGTGGAAATACGTACAATATAAAAAAGACCAAAATGGTACTTCTTGAGATGAAAAGTACAATGTCTCAGATGAAAACTATATTGGAGGGGATAAAAAACAAGTTGTCATATTGAAGCCATAGCAGTATAAACTATCCAAACATAGAGATTAAGAAAAAAATAAAAGATAATTCTTACATCAAATTGTGTTGTTGTTGTTGTTTCAAGAAGGAATAGGTAGTATTTTTTCAGTGGTTAGTAATTCTTAAAGCCTGGCATTTCCAAATGTTGATTAATTAATTAAGCACTAGGAAGAATAGCCTATTTATTTGGTTTATGGTTGAGCTTTGCTGGTTTTGAGGAATTCAGACCCCAGTTCTCTGAGGAACGTACTCGGCTGGGGTGGTTCACGAGGTAATGTTAGGAAATGATTGATGTCTGAGGAGGTGTTTCAAGCCACACATCACTCACAGCTGTGGCTACCACTTTGTTTTTCTTCATCATGTCACACAGAGGTTGAATGTTTGTCATTGAACATATGTGTGTGTACATGCAATTTGAAGAGAGTGTTCTATCATAATTATTTGCTAGATGTTCTGTTGTTTTTTTTTTTCTTTTTTGGACTTTGGAACATTGAGCAATTTTTCACACATTTTTTACACGTAAAACAAACACCCAATCCCTAGACTCACCTCACAAATTCCCCAGTGACAAATCAGGAACCAGATTTACACTGGAAATTCATACAGTCTAACTCTCACAGAATATGTATTTTAAGTCTAAGTATAATGTTACGACCCTGGCTTAAACTTGTCACCTGTCACTAGGGGGAAAAGATAGACTTTGTGTTTTACCAGTACTTTCGGTAAAGCACTGCTAGCTGATACACAGTTGCTCCTCTGTTTATGATGGGGTTATGTCCCTCTACACCCACTGTAAGTTGAAAATATAATAAAGTGCACTCAATACACCTAACCTACTAGTTCAAGCTAGCCTGCTTTTAATGTGCTCAGAACAAAATATCTAAGAAACACTGGCAGCCCAGTGCACTCAGTTATTGGCTGCTTACCCTCACTCAGGTCACCAAGTGGCTGGGAGCCGCAGCGCTGCCACTGCCCAGCACCACTGACAGCGTTGTGGCATGTACAGGTAGCCTGAGAAAAGATCAAAATTCAGAACTTGAAGTACGTTTTTTACTGAATGCTTATCATTTTTTGCACCATTGTGAAGTCAAAAAATGGTAAGTTGAGCCATTTTAAGCGAGAGACTCTGTATTAAAAGAATAAACACTTTTCCTTGAATCTAAAATCTGAAAATTTCACTAAGTACAATGATGGTCTCTACTACTGTATACACACACAGAGAGAGAGAAGTATTTAGTCCTGGTTTTCCTCTATAATGGGAAATGTTTTACAAAAATCTAGGAAAATATTGATGAAAAACACCATGCAAAAAACAATGTAGTTAAAATGTTGAGAGTTTATAGAAGATAAGGACTTATGAAAGGAAATGTACAATAAGAAGTATTTTCAGTTCAGTGAAAGCTGATCTTAAAGTTGTCAGAGTTCTATTGTGTTTTATCTTTTAAATGAGTTGGTATTTAAAGATTTTTGTCCATTAAAATGAATATTTTTAGGAGAATACTGTATCAGAATAACTGGTCGAATGTATACTATTTAAAAGATGTAATATACATTTCCATGAAAGTATTCAAGTAAAAAAATAACTAAACACTCAAATAGATCTTCTTTATTTGGTTTTTCTCTGAGAAGTGTAGGCTTTTGCATTCAGTGAAATCTTCTCAATCAGTTTTCTAGAGTGAGGAATTGACTGCACCTGTACCGATGGCTAATCATCATTAAATCTTTCATGTTACACAGTTCAGAGAGATCATATTTTATGATAGGAAATGAATTGTCCTTGAATAGAAAATAGACAAAGCTCATAGCACATATTTCCTCATTCTTTGAAGAGATCATCTCATTATTTTTTTCTTATTATTTTGTTGAGTTAGAATAGACAGTTAATCTTCTTTTTCTTCAGGCGCTGTCATACCAAATTGAAAAGATGCTTTGAAGCAAACTGTTTTTAATCATAGATACCTTAGAACACTAATATTTTGCAGACCACTTTCTGTTTTCACTTTATCTGAGTGTCCATTTTTTACCACTTTGGGTATTGACTAGCTTGTCATTACTGGCATTCTTGCACTGGGGGTGGGAGTCTAGGGTCAGATTTTAATATATGTTTTCAAATTTAAAAATATATATATGAATTTAAACTATTTAAAAGAAAAATTCTCTCTTTTCTTTTAATTTTTTGGGGAAAGGAAACTATAAACTTTTCTAAGATATAACACTAGTCCTAGGAAACTGTCCTTCTAACATGAGTGTTCTCACAGTGGAGCCATCTCCTTTTCACACCAAAAACGAATTTTTAAAAGAAAACCTGTTTCATTGCAGTTAGAATTCAAATGAGTATTGGGGAACATCTTTTTTTTTAGCTATCATATTACATTTTTATCAGTTTTCCACCACATTTGAGAAGGGAGAGCCACACAACTACAGATGCCTTTATTGACAGCTACCTAGGCCAAATAATGTACCCCATGAATGTTCACTAAGTATTGATTGATGATGCTCTTTATCCAAAACACTCTCAGGTTAAAACTCAGAGTGAGCACATAACAACATTCTCATCCAGCTATGATTATGTTTGTACAGTTTCCATTAGATTCTCAGTACTACTGTGTCCAGAGCTGTGGCATTGTGAGCTAAACAAGATACATAAATAGTGGATGAGTAAGGAAAGAAATTCTGAATGAGCTCAAATATTAGACACAGAAACGTTTCCTAATACAATTTCTAGCGAACATTATAATGTCAACCTTCTTTGTCATGTTTATGCATTTTGCTTGATGTTGGACATTTAAACACACATATAAGTATTTCAACTATTACATCATATATTATCCTTGGCTGATTTATGTCATTAATAAAATTTGGCATTATTCTAACACAAAGGATTAGATGGTTTCTTTTGGACAAACGCATCCCTGTGCCTTCCTGCATTGTGTACAAACACTCCTGAAATATGGACAGTGCATCATTTCTGCACAGCATTTTAGTACAGCACTGTTATACAGTGGGAATAATACATCACTATTATTTGTAAGTCCCTTTCAAACTGTTAAATAACTATTTTATTTGGCATGTCAGTTTTCAGTTTTTTTAATATCTTGAAAGAAAAGCCATAATACTTCATCTTTAATATCGATTCTAGATTCTAAATTCTGTGCCTTGTTTATATTTTTTTCTGTTTTACTGTATGGTTGTAGATTATAACTTCCTGTCATTGCAATTAAGAGAAGAATAATTTATTAGGAAAAAAACCAAACAGCCTGCAGTCTTCTGTATTGTTACCTAAACAATTGTTTAAATATTTTACTCTTTCAACTGGATGTTTTGTCACTTTGTAGCTAAAGTTTCAATGACTTTTAAAGATGTAAATTGAGGTAAAAAAGTAATAACTGTCTTTGTCTTCCATATATGATAGTTATTTGCAAAATTTGTAAAATACTTTTCCTAATAAATTTCAAATTGTAGTAGAAATATATATTTGTTGTAAAAATTTTAAGAGGTGAAATTACCTGTTCACCCTATATGTGGACAGTTATACACACATCACTGTGCCTCCTTTCCCTCCCTCCTCCCTCCCTTCCTCCCTCTTTTCCTCCCTTCCTCCCTCTTTTCCTTCCTTCCTTCCCTCCTTCCTTCCTTCCCTCCCTCCTCCCCTCCTTTCCTTCCTTCCTTCCTTCCTTCCCTCCCTCCCTCCCTCCATCCCTCCTTCCCTCAAATTAGACCATTCTGTGAGTGGTTCTCAACTTGGGTTTTATGTTGGAATCACTTGGCAAGCTTTAAACAATACTAATGCCTGGGTCTCATTTTCAGATAATCTGACGTAATTAGTCTGGAACATTGCCAGAACATCATCATCATCATCATCATCATCATCATCATCATCGTAATAATAATAATTATAGTCCCTGATAATTCTAATGTGTGGCCAAGTTTGAGATCCCTAGCATGTTTTTCATTTAAGATAGATTGTGTCCACTCTTCCAGGATGAAACATACAGTATGCCCTCACTGATGGCCATTCAGATTGTTTCAGATTTTTGCCATGTGAACAAATGCTGCAATAAATGTATGGGTATCTTTGGGTTCTTAGATAAATTTTCTGTAGGTACAGTCCTATCAGGGAAAATACCAGTTCAAAAAGTTTAAAGAAATAGTTTATTTGGCTTCCTTATGATTGTTCACTTTGGTTTAGTTTGATTTGAGGCATTATCTGTTTTCTTTGTTCTTCAAGGTAAGGTCATACATATAACACACCAGAGTTTAAAGAAATCATATATGTTTTCTGCCTACATTTCTCATCCAGTATAAGAAAACTCTTGGTACAGTCAGCACCAATGATTATCCAATCTTTTCTTCACCAAGGGAGGCTGGAAGACAGCCTCCAATGTTAGAGGGTCCCAAGGGTCATCTTTCCTTACATCAAGATTAAAGCTGCCTCTTCACAGCTTCGAGTCCTGCATTTTAATGGCCAGAAGCAACCTTGGAGATTATTTTGGTTAACATGTTTCTTGTGTGGATGAAACAATGGGATTTGGGGGAGCTATGTGACCCTGCCCAATATCCTACAATTGAAACATCATGATTTGACTTTGGAGATAAGGACATATTATCTCACCCTTCTCCTGCCCCAGCACAGCTTGTTCTATTTACATGTTCTAATACTGAGTTAGCTACTGCTGTGTAACAAACTATCCCACATATAATAGTTTAAATTTATTATCTCACAATTTCTGTGAGTCAGGAATATGGGAGTGGTTAATAATTCTGATTTAGGTTCTGCCATGAAGTTAGTCAAGGTTTTGGCCAGAGTTGCATTCATCTCAAGGCTTCGCTGGAGGAGGATTTGCTTCTAGGTTCATTCACATGGCAGGACTCAGAATATCTGCTTCTAATCTTACTCACAATGTTGCTGACAGGCCTTGGTTCCTCATCATATCCATCTCTCCACAGTCTTCCTGAGTGTCTTCAGAACATGGCATTTGCCTTCCTTTAAAGAGGGTAATAGAGAGAGAGCAAGAAAGTGAGAGAGCGAGAGCACGTTTGTGTGTGTGTGAGAGAGAGAGATATGAAGAGAGAGAACTTGAGCATATACTCAAGTTGGAATTTTCAGTCTTTGTATAAGTTTATCTTGAAAGAGTCATCCTATCAGTTCTTCCATAATATGTTTGCTAGAAGCAAGTCACAGAGTCTAGTCCACACTCAAGGGAAGTGAAATTATATTCTCCCTCCTGAGGGAAGGAATGTCAAAGAGTTTGGACACATCTTTAAACCACCACAAGTGTTTTCAACTTTCCTTAGCATTTAGTAATGGCGAGAGTCATAATTTTAGCTCAAAGGGCATTTTATTTTATTTCCTGACCCTAGAAGGAAGCTAGATAATCATTTTATCATCTCCACATGACTCAAACTTCTAAATAAAATTTATATGGTAGCTTGATAATATCTTCGAGCTTGCCTAGTTTATAAATAGCAGATAATACAAGAACTAGAAATTTTAACCTGTGTGTCCTCATGCCCAGTCATGAGATGTGTTTAATCATTAAATGATTATATGTTAATTTATTCATCACATGATCCCTGTCTTCACCAAACAGCCCATTATTTTGAGTATTTTTAGTGTGAGATCCATGATCCCTAAAGTCTTAATGCCTAAAACCCAGATGTTTTTCATCTCTAAACTCTCAGGATGTTACTGGGAACATAAGGTAAATGCCTTGAAGCAAAACAATAATGTGTTTTTAATGAAGAGGCCTTTCTATATTGCTGATCTCTGAATCAAGAGTTTGCCTGTCTTGCCTGCTTTTTCATACCACCCTTTGTAATGAAACATATGGCTTACATCACAGTAAAATATGTAGAATAGGGAGAAGAAAAAGCATGCTTCACATATGTGCCATGTCTAATGTAATGCCTTATGCCCAGCAAACTTCAGTCCTGAAATAATTGGAGTAACAGAGTGTTTCTAATTTGTTTTAAATACTCTAAATGGTTTCATATTTCAAGTAACTGGTACTCCCTTTACTTTTAATATTTGCATTTCATTATTAAGAAACAATCCCCCAATAATTTTTAATGAGCCCTCAAAACTGTGACATTTAGAAAGCATTAGCTATCACAAAATAATTATCAAGAAAATTTGTTCAGCCTTGAATTTACTATACTTAGTGAGCTGAAAAGAAGGAATTTAATAAAAGAAAATATGTTTTGTGGCATTTTATAAAACGTGTATAATTACTTTTGCTCATGTTTATGATCTTGTTTTTAAGTGGGACAATTTTGTTTGACATAAGAGAGTGGTAACTATCATTTCCCTCTAAGAAAAAAAGTCTGCCCTCAAAAATATAAAAATTTCAAAAAGAGATTGTGCCTATTTTTTGTCTTTAAAGTGGAGTTTATTTTTTTTCCTGTAACCACTATTTATGTAGTTAATGCAAATAACTTTTTAATTTGCACCTTGGAAACAATACACCAGCCAGAGCACTGAGAACTTATGTCATATTAATTACCTGTTGCTGCTGAAACAAATTACTGCAATACTTGTTGGCTTAAAACAATAGAAAATTATTCTCTCCCAGTTCCAGAATCCAGAAATCTGAAATCATTTTTACTGGCCTCCATTTTTTTTTATTTTTTGAAACAATCCTTTCTCTCAGGTATGCTGTCCCTTTTCTGTTTTTTACAATAAATGTTATTTATAGCAATACATTGTATTACCTATTATATACATATATATTTATAATACATAATATTAAAGCATAATTATTGTCATCATTATATGTGACTGAAGCCCTATATTTTGATTGTGGTACAATCTGCTATCTTGAATGTAACAAGAAAGAACAGAGAGAAAGAATATTTTCTGTTCTAGATCTTACCTAGCTTGAAGCCATCTTTGGCAGAATATCTAGGAAGCCTGATTGTTTGGCGCCTACTGCTGGAAACCCAGGTTCCTTTCTGGGTCAGGATCCTGAGCATAACTGTAGCCTCAAGTTGGTTGCTCGCCATGGAGACCGTTGGACTGTCTGCAGAACTACCTGGGCAGTTCAGCAGCACCCTAGAAAGGACCTCTGTCTCATGCTTAGGGTTGTTGAGTGGGTGTGACAAAGTCCAGTGACCCTTTGTTCCATGGCATTCTGTGTATTTTCTCATCACTGGCAGGCAAGTTGTTTGGGGAAGATTTGTTTTTGGTCACTTTATGTAGCTATATATCTGGGTATCATAAAAATTTTTTCCCTGCCATAAAGAGAGACATTTTTCCTATGGGTTAACTGGAACAGAGGAGGTGGAGAAAGTGCTTTTAATTTCAAGGGTCAGAAGTTAGGAGAAAAACCATAAATATTTCCTTTCCTCAGCACTCATCATGTGGTAGCAGGCTATCAATTTCAGAAGAGGTTTTCTGTTGAAGAAGCCCGTTTATCGGGTAGCATGATAGGTTCGTCTGTACTCCTTTCTCTCCTCTCTGCCAGAAAGATCCTAATGAGGAGCAAATTATTTCCTAAATAATGTCATTACAGAAAATTATAGGATTTGAATTAAAATATAAAAATCATAAAGAATTTATGGTGAGGAGCAATTAATATTATCATTAATATCTGGGTTGTGATTCTGTGTGCTATCAACATCGATGGTTTTTGAGAGATTTCAGAACTTCCATGAAGGTAATGTGTGCAGTTTTACTGATAAAATCCTAACAAGAATGGGGATCATTTTGTATTCTTAGCAGAAAAAAAGTAACATGAAAGTCACTCTTGTTTCAGTGTTTAAACTTGAATCTCTCTTGCCTCAATAAAGACTTGATATGATATAATGCTAGTGAATGCTGAACAAAGAATATTGAGAATTACATTGATGTATTTAATTCACTAGGGAAATCATTCCTATGTAAATTTTGTTATAAAGATATACACAATATAAAGATTTATGTATATTATAAAAAGAATATATATTATAGAAACAATGAACATATATTCATAGAGTATGTATGATAAACAGAGTGAATATATATATTTCTTAAACTTCTATAGTTTAGGACATTAAAACAGATTTAGTCATCAGTCTTATTCACCCTACCTACTTTTATTTAGCTTTTTTACCCAATAGGCATTTTTAGTGCACCTACACTGTGTATCTGACCCTCCGTGATTCTGTTAATGGTGCCTCTGGGACTGTAGTTTACAGCTCTCTAGCAAAGTAAGCCATAATGGACCATGTTTCCACTCTTAGGCCACTTTGCAAATATATTTAAAACTCAAACTTTTTCTAACCTCATTTTCCTTCTTCCACTATAATGGTAGAACTTAGTAACCTTTAAATAATTTCTTTTCTTTGGCAAACCCTGCGTCTTTGCATTTATCTTCCTTGCACCTTGGTTTTTTTAATTTAAATTTTATTTTTCAATGACAACCTGTATTACTTTGTATTATTTTCAGGTTAGACAATCATATACTTTACAGAGTGTTCCCCCTGATATTTCCAGTACTCACCTGACACCACACATAATTATTGCAATAATATTGACTATATTCCTTATGCTGTGCAGTACATTCCTGTGACTGTTTCTGCTCTGGCAAATCAAGTCTGTTCTTTGTTATCTATGAGTCTGTTTCTATTTGGTTTCTTTGTTTATTTTGTTCTTTAGATTCCACATATAAGTGAAATCATATAGTATTTGTCTTTCTTTAACCGAATTATTTCACTTAGCATAATACTCTCTAGATCCATCTGTGCTGTTGCAAATGGTAATATTTCTTTCATTTTTTTATGTCAGAGTAATATTCTATTGTATGTATGTACCACCATGGTTTTATCCACTATTCTGTTGATGAGTGCTTGGGCTGCTTCTGTAGGCTGGCTATTATAAATAATGCTGCACTGAACACAGGGGTGCGTATATCCATTTGAATTACTGTTTTGGGTTTCTTTGGATATATACCCAGAAGTGGGACTGCTGGGTTATAAGGCAGTTCCATTTTTAATTTTTTGGGGAACTCCATACTGTTGTTTTTCACAGTGGTTGCACCAGGCTATATTCCCCACACAGTGCAGGAAGGTTCCCTTTTCTCCACATCCTCTGTAACACTGGTTGTGGTTTGTGGATTTATTGATGCTAACCATTTTGACAGGTGTGAGGTGATACCTTGTGTTTTTAATTTGCATTTCTCTGATGATCAGTGACCTTGAGTATGTTTTCTATCTATTGACCATCTGTATGTCCTCTTTGGAGATGTGTCTTTTTAGGTCCTCTGACCATTTTTAAATGGGATGTTTATTTTTCCTGGTGATGAGTTATATGATTTCTTTATAAATTTTGGATATTAACCACTATTGGATGTGACATTGGCCAGTATCTTCTCTCCTTAAGTAGACTGTCTTTTCATTTTGCTAGTGCTTTCCTTTGCTATGCAAAAATTTTTAGTTTGATATAGTCCATTTTAAAATTTTTTTCTTTTGTTTCCCTTGCCCAAGAAGATATATCAGAAAAAAATGTTGTTTTAAGAAATGTTCAAAAATTTTACTGTGTATATTTTCTTCTAGGAGGTGTGTAGGGTTTTGAGTCTTAGATTTAAGTCTTTAATCCATTTTGGGTTTATTTTTGTATATGGTGCAAGAAGGCAGTCTACTTTTATTTTTTTTCATGTACCTGTCCAGTTTTCCCAGCATCATTTATTGAAGAGAATATCTTTACCCCATCTTATGTTCTTGACCCTTAGTTATGTATTAATTGGCTTTATATGCATGGGGTATTTCTGAGCTCTCTGTTCTGTTCCTTTGATCTATGTGTCTATTTTTATGCCTGTACCATGCTGTTTTGATTAATATACCCTTATAATATTGGTTGATATCATGTAGTGTGATACCTCAGACTTTGTTCTTTTTTCTCAATATTGTTGTGGCTATTTGGGTTTTCTTGTGTTTTCATGTAAATTTTTAGATTTTCTGTTCCAGTTCTATAAAAGTGCCATTGGTATTTTAATAAGAATTGCATTGAATCTATAGATTGTTTTGGGTAGTGTGGACATTTTAATGTGCTAATTCTTCCTATCCATGAACATGCTATGTACTTCAATTTATCTGTATCTTCTTAAATTTCTTTCTTCAATGTCTTTTTATTTTCCATGTACAGGTCTTTTACTTCCTTGGTTAAGTTTATTCCTAGGTACTTTTTATGCAATTTTAAATAGGGATTATTTTCCTAGTTTCTCTTTCTGTTAGGTTATTATTTGTGTACAAAACTTCAAGCAATTTCTGTATATTTATTTTATCCTGTTATTTGACTGAATTCATTTATCAGTGCTGGTAGTTTTTGGGTGGAATCTTTAGGATTCTCTATATACAGTATCATGGCATCTGCAAATAATGGCAATTTCAGTTCTTTCTTTTCATTTTGGATACGATTTTTTCTTTTTCTTGTCTGATTGCTGTGGCTAGGACTTCCATTACTGTGTTGAGTTATAAAAACCGACATCCTTGTCTTGTTCCTAATCTTATGGGAAATGCTTTTAGTTTTTCTCCGCTGAGTATGATGTTTGCTGTGGGTTTGTCATATATGACTTTTATTGGATTGATGCATGTTGCCTCTGTTACCACTTTGCTGACACTTTTTTTTTCATCATAAATCAGGGTGCTGGATTTTGCCAAATGCTTTTTTTCTGTACCTATTGATATGATCATATAAATTTTATCCTTCATTTTGTTTATGTGGTGTATTCTGTTAATTCACTTGAGGATATTGTAGCAACACTGAGTCCCAGAAATAAATCCCCCTTGATCATGGGTAGTCTTTTTAATGTATTTCTGGATTTTGGTTTGCTAATATTTAGTTGAGGATTTTTACATCTATGTTAATCAGGAATATTGCCCTATAAGTGTCTTTCCTTGTAGTTTCTTTATCTGGTTTTGGAATTAGGATAATGCTGGCCTTGTAAAATGAGCTTGGTAGTCTTACCTCCTTTTGAATTTTTTGGAATACTTTGAGAAGGATAGGTGTTAGTTTTTCTTTGAATGTGTGGTAAAATTCACCTGAGAAGCCATCTGGTCTGTGTCTTTGTTGGCTGGGAGTTTTTTGATTACTGCTTCAATTTCATTAGTTGTAATTGGTCTATTCAGATTTCTAATTTTTTCCTGATACAGTTTTGGAACATTATGTATTTCTAGGAATTTATCCTTTTCACCCAGGTTGTCCAATATGTTGACGTATAGTTGTTTATAATATTTTCTTATAACCCTTTGTATTTCAATATATTATGCTGCTTTGGGTTGAAATGCTCTGAAAATATCAATTCACTCCAATTGGTCTAGTGTATTATTTCAAGCCACTTTTTCTTGGTTGATTTTCTGTCTTGGAAGATCTATCCACTGATGTCAATGATGTGTGAAAATCCCCCACTATGATTGTATTACTGTCAACCTCTCCCTTTATGTCCATCTAGATTTACTTTATATATTTAGGTGCTCCTGTGTTGGGTGTATAGATGTTTATAACAGTTATCTCCTCTTCTTGGATCGATCCCTTTATGTCCCTCTTTGTCTTTTATTTTAGTCTTTGTTTTAAAGCTTTTTTGTCTGATATAAATATTGCTACTCCAGCTTGTTTCTTTTTCCATTTGAAAGAAATATCTTTTTCTAGCACTTTTCTTACAGTCTGCGTGTGTCTTTTGTTCTGAGGTAGGTGTCTAGTAGACAGCAAATATATGGGTCTTGTTTTCTTTTCCATTTTGCTACCCTGTGCCTTTTTGTTGTTAGAGACATGGAACAAGATAGATAGATAGATAGATAGATAGATAGATAGATAGATAGATAGATAGATTTGTTCCACTTATTTATGTATTTATTGATTGCTTCTTGTGTGTGTTTTGACCAGAGATCAAACCTGCAACCATAGCGTGTTGGATGACCTTTTATCTAACTGACTTACCTGGGCATGGCACAGCTATTCTGTATCTTTTAAGTGGAGAGTTTAATGCATTTATATTTAAAGTCTTTTTTAGTGGGTACACATTTATTGCCATTTTCTTTCTAATTGTGTTCTCTCTTATTTAAAAAAAGTTTAACATTTGTTGTAATACTGTTAATGAACTTATTTAGCTTTTTTATGTCTGGTAAGCTCTTCATTTCTCCTTCAGTTTTAAATGATAGTCTTGCTGAATAGTTTTGGTCTTTATCACTTTGAATATTTCATGACAATTTGTTCTGGCCTGAAATGTTGCTGTTAAGAGATCAGCTGACAATCTTATGGGAGCTCCCTTGTAGGTAACTAACTGTCTTTCTCTTGCTATTTTTAAGATGCTGTCTTTTTCTTTTACCTTTAACATTTTAATTATGATGTGTCTTGGTGTTTGCTTCTTTAGGTTTATCTAACTTGGGGATCTCTGTGCTTTCTGGACTTTTATGTCTATTTTTTCACCAAATTTGGGGAGTGTTCATTCTTTCTATAAATGGGTCTTTAACCTCTCACTCTTTCTCTTCTACTTCTGGTACTCCTATCATGCAGATATTGTTACACTTGACATTGCCCCAGAGGTCCCTCAGACTATCTTCATCTTTTTAAATTCTGTCTGCTTCTGCTGGGTAGGTTGGGAGGGTCCAAGTTGCATATTAATGCCAACTTCTACTGCAGGCACTTCAGCAAAAGGCACAAGTCACTTCAAGATCTGCTTCTGCTTGCTTCCTGCGTTGTAGGCTCAGTCACTGAAAGAGCCTCTGGCAGTACACAACTTATGTGAATAGGTTCTCAGTAAGTTACCATGTAGGGGCGAGTGGTGTTCACCAGTAGTGTTCACACAATCAAACTTGGTGAACATTCTCTGCCTGAGACCACTCGGCAAAAGTCTCCAAGTACACTAAGACCAGCCTCTGCCTTTCTGGGGCCTGTAAACCTTTGAGGTGCGATGGGGTATTGGAGTCATCAGGGTGAGGGTAGCAGAGTTCATGAGACTAAAACAGATTAAGATTTGCCCATGTGTTGGGAGGATTCTGCATAGGAATGATGGTTCTGGTTAGGCACGTGAGGGAAAAATGGTCCTTGCCCACAGCCTCAAAACAGTCTCTACCTGTGCATCTTCACCACCCTGCGTCTGCCCAGACCTCCTCAAGAGCCTTCCAAGAAAGTCTGTAAGAAAGTGGACCCAGGTTGGCCATAACCAGAAGTCTACTCCTCAGGGCTTCAGGTTGGTAGGACAGGGCCAGAGGAAGTTAGGAGTGTGGGGCTAGTGAATTCCCCTTGGCTGATGCCCTGTGGAGTGGAGTGGAGTGCTCAGCCCAGGAAAGATGGTGTCTTTGGGCAGAGTGGGAGATGGACTCAGCACAGGGACTTTAGCAGCTGTCCCTTCAGCCCTCTCCTTGTATATTGTAGTTGGCTCTGACCTGCCATCCCTCATCTAGAGCTCGGGGTATATGCCTACAAATAAGACTTGTGTGCTGACCCCTTAAGAGGGCACTTGGTTTTCTACTAGACTCCTCAAAGCCCCCACCTCCTATCCTCATCTCTCATAGCCAGATGTTATGTGGATGTCTCTTCCCTGCTCTGTTGCTCTGGACTGGGGAGCCCAGCATGGGGATGACACTCCTTGCTCCATGGGGAAACCTTTGTATCTGGGAATTCTCTACTGTTTCACAAGTGTGCAGGGTCAGCCCTTTTTGCATCTCTGTCCTTCCTACCAGTCTGGATAGGGCTTTTTCTGTATTACTTGGTTATAAGACTTCTCCTCAGCTAGTCTTCAGTTGGTTATTCAGGTTGATTGTTCTATAATTTTGTTGTAATTCCAGTTTGGTCCTGGGAGGAGTGTACCTCCCACCACCACCTTCCCCACCACCATCTTGCATTGCCCGCCATCTGTGTGTCTTCTGTGGTGAGGTGTCTGTTCAGACCTTATGCTCAATTTTTAATTGGGTTGTCTGTTTTCTTATTGTTGAGGTTTAATTTTTTATTATATATTTGGATACTAGTTTTTTTTATCAGAGATGTGTTTGCAAACAACTTCTCTGAGTCTGTGGCTTATTCTAAAATTGGTTAGAAGATTGGTATCCACAAATATGTCCTCCTGCCCCCTGTCTCCTATTCTCCCTACCCTCAGGGGCTTCTTTCTCTTCCTCCAGGGAGAGTCTGGTGACACCTCTAGGACCTATGTTCTCTACTGAGGAGAGGGGGTCCCATTTCTGGGTAGATGAAAGATATGTCACTGACCGTGACCTCCTATGGCCTCCTCAAACCAAGTGGACTCACCTGAACTGACTTTGAAGGAGATGAGGGCCCTCACCCTCATCCCCACTGAGCAGAACCCCACTCACAGGTGCTGGATATGAGGGAAGGGGGGCTGGCACAGGGCCAGGGCAGAAGTCACTGCTGGAGGACCTCTGTGGATTGGGTGCTGTGGCTTGCCCCAAAGCCTTGAGCCTGATGCCCTGAGCTTCTGGCACCTCCTTGAGATCCCTTTTAAGGTCTATTCTGCTCACCCAGGTTCAAGTGGGTCCCGCTGTTGCAACTGAGCATTTTACCTAGATAGAGCATGCTCATGGTGGTCCCTGCAGCTGGCTGAGCCTCCCTAGAACTGCTTTGCTGTTAGAGAGGAAGTGGCTCTGCAATTGGAGGGAGAGGCAGCAGGCCAGAATGTGCAGGCCCACACTCTCCAGTGTGCTGGATGGCAGGGCCAGGCCACTCAGCTCAGGTAACTTGTGGAGCCGGGTAGGGCTGGTGAGAGCTAGGGGTGGAGGTAAGGAACAGAACATGCGACAGGTCATGGGGCAGGACAGTGCCAGGATGGATGGGACCTTCCAGCTGGGCCTGTCGCTCCCAGGTGCCTCCATCTCCTCTACTCCAGCCCCTCCTCCTCCCTCCCTCCCTGAGGACTCAGCCCCAGGTCTTGGCACGCCTGCTTTCCCAAACAAGGCTCCAAGTGGACAAGGTGACCTCAGATGTAGGGACCTGCCCCAACACTTGAAAACCATGTTTATTTACATTAGACGGAGAATTTCCACATCTAGAAGCATTTCCTGTGTATAAAAAGATTTATGGATGCTGATGTTCCCTTTAGCACAATGATGGGAGTGAAAAATTGGAAATGGCTCTTGTTCCATACAGTAGGGACCCCAGAAATTCTAATTTGGGAACACAGATAATGCCAAGGAGGAAGAGGGCTGACTGGCAGTTTCTGCCCCTGTGGAAATGAGGTTCCAGAAGGGCACACACCTGGGAGCCCTCCCTACACAACATCCACAAATGCACACACACACCAGTGAACATGAACAGGCACACACACACAAGTGTCGGAACACAGGTACACACGCGTGCACATGCTGACACCATGGGGGCACACAGGGAACAGACTGCAACAGTGAGTGCCCCCTGTTGGGGCTCTTCCCACTGGAAGGACTTTGTTCTTTACTTGATTCTGAATTGCTTTAGAACTTATTGTATTATGATATTTTCTTGCCCTAAATTCTTTGTAAATAAAAAATAATTGATGTTCTTTACTGCATAGATGAGTGATAAATGGGTAACATTGAACATATGACTTTAATATTTTTAGGACTATCAAAGTCACACATGCATTATAAAAAATTTAGACATCACCTCAAGGAGAAGATAAGAGATTTGCAAGTGTCACTTCAGAGGTGACCATCACGTGTGGCCTTGTGGCTGTCTCTCAGGCTCCGCCTCTCTCATTCGTTTGTCTCTGTCACATGCAGACTCATTTTCACAAACATGTGTCTGCCTGTTGAAACCACATGTATGTGGTCTGACAGGCAGGATCCTGGATGCACATGGTTGGTCCACATGTCTCGTGTGAGAGGACCCCCGAGGTCTTTATCTGTTGCCATGCAGAGATCCCTGCACCCCTGTTAGCAGCTGAGCTTCCCTCATCTGTGTGGACCAGGACAAGTGGATCCCATCACCTCTCCATGGACATTAGTGTTTTTTCCAGTTCCCGGCAATTACATCAGTGCTCTGATGGGTAGTGTTGACAATGCCTTTTTGAACAATTGTGTAAGAATTTCTGTGGGGTAACCTGCTAGGATGAGCACTACCAGGTGAGAATGTGCACCTGTGGACCTCTGATGGCTCCTGCACACTGTTCTCCCAGAGGAGGCGCCTTTCTCCTTCTTCTCCAGGGGAATCTGCTGCGCCCTCTGTTTCCTGACTCTGTCCCCAGGGCTGGTCACCACCAGACCAGAATCCTACCAATCTGATAGTGATGGTGCTTGCTCCCAGTGTTAACCCTGCATGTGTCCCTTTTGGGGAGGGCAGCCATCTCTGCATGTAGAGGCATGTGCACTGCCTCTTGTTGGAAGTGCCTGTGCTTGCCCTGTGTCCCTTTAGAAAACACCTTCTCTTGAGATTTCGCTGCACTATAAGGATGCTAAACATTTCTCCGGCCTAGGGTTTTAGTAATACTTTGCATCTTGTGTATTTTTTTTTAACTTCTAAATGGCTTTATATTATAATTATATGTTTAAAAAGCTACCAGCCATTTGTACACTAGTTTCAGCAATGTATTTTCTTTTTTAAATTTTATTTTAATGATTATGCTCTTACAGTTGTCCCAGTTTTTCCCCCTTTGCCTCCCTCCACCCAGCCTGCTACTCACTCCCTTAGGCAATCCCTACAGCATTGTCCATGTCCATGGGTTATGCATATACATTCTTTGGCTACTCGATTTCCAGTGGTGTACTTCATATCCCTGTGGCCATTCTGTAACTGCCAATTGAAACATCTCAATCCCTTCACCACTTTTACCCACCTCCCAACACCCCTACCATCTGAAAACCATCAAAATGTTCTCTGTATCTATGATTCTGCTTCTGTTCTGCTTGTTTATTTTTTTTAGATTCAAATGTTGATAGATATGTATTTGTTGCCTTTATTGTCCTTACTTTTTTTCTTCTTAAAGAAGACCCTTTAACATTTCATGTAATACTGGTTTGGTGGTAATGAACTCCTTTACCTTTTTCTTCTCTGAGAAACTGTTTATCTACCCTTCATTTCTAAATGATGGCTTTGCTGGGTAGAGTAATCTTGGTTGTATGTCCTTGCTTTTCATCACTTTGAATATTTCTTGCCAATCTCTTCTAGCTTTCAAATTTCCTTTTTAGAAAGCAGCCAGAAGTCTTATGGGATCTCCCTTCTAGGTAATTAACTGCTTCTCTCTTGCTGGTTTTAAGATTCTCTCTTTGTCTTTAACCTTTGGCATTTTAATTATGATGTGCCTTTGTGTGGGCCTCTTTGGGTTCATCTTGTTTGGAACTCTCTGCGTTTCCTAGATTTGTTTGTCTGTTTCCTTCACCAAGTTAGGAAAGCTTTCTGTCATTATTTTTTCAAACAGGTTTCCAATATCTTGCTCTCTCTCCTCCTTCTGGCACCCCTATGATTTGAAGGTTGGCACACTTGAAGTTGTCTCAGAGTCTTGTTACACTATCTTCATTTGTTTGGATTCTTTTTTCTTCTCACTGTTCTGATTGGTTTGTTTTTGATTCCTCATGATCCAAATTGCTGATTTGATTCTCGGCTTCATCCACTCTACTGTTCGTTACCTGTAAATTGTTCTTTATTTTAATTAGTGTATCATTTGTTTCTGAGTGGATCTTTTTTATGCTTTTGAGGTCCCCACTAAGTTCCTTGAACATCCTTATAACCAGTACTTTGAACTCTGTACTAGTAGCTTCCTTGTCCATTTTGTTTAGTTCTTTCCCTTGAGTTTTGTTCTGTTCTTTCATTTGGGCCATGTTTCTTTGTCTTCTGATTTTGGCAGCCTCCCTGTGTGTGTTTCTATGTGTTAGGTAAGCTATTATGTGTCTCAGGCTGGGTAGATTGGCCTTATGTATTAGGTGTCCTGTAGGGTACTGTAGCAAAGCCACCCCTATCACCCAAGCTATGTACTTGAGGTGCGCCCACTGTGTGGGCTGTGTACATGCTCCTGCTGTAGTTGAGCCTTCATTTATGTTGGCATGTCCAAGGTCAGCTACTGCCTATGTTCTGTCTAGAGTCATACAGTGTAAGCTACAAAGTGATCTGTGGGTGGCTTGTTACTTGTGGGCTTGGAGGTGAGGCCAGGCTGTGATCTGAGGCCAGCTGCTGCCAGTGGCAGGCCTAGGATCAATTTAGTGAGAGTTACAGGGCCTGCTGGAGCCAGATGCTGCTCATTTGAGAGAATTTAAGACAACCTAAAGCAGGGGTGTCAAACTCATGTTCACCGGGGGGGCCATATCAGCCTCACGGTTGCCTTCAAAGGGTCGAATGTAATTTTAGGACTGCATAAATGTAACTACTCCTTACCTAGGGGCAAGGAGCTTGGTGCTGCTGCTGGGTAGAAACAAGGTGGAGGGCCAGATAAAACAAGGTGGAGGGCCAGATTCGGCCCGTGGGCCTTATGTTTGCCATCTGTGATCTAAAGTATAGGCCAAGACAAGCCATTCGTATGGAAAGTCACTGGAAACATTTTCAGTGGGCCTGACAGTTGGATATGGCAGGGAGTCAAGAGCTGGGCAAATAATGTGAGCCAGATTGATGGACTCTCAGGTATAGCACCTACCTGCCGGCTCTGTTGCTCTGTGGAGGGAGGCCTCAGAAAATGTACAGTGGTCTCTGCCAGAGCGTCTGTCTGGGAGAAAGCTGTCCTGCAGTTCTCGCACTGACGCCAGTCAATTCAGTTCCCTCCTGTATGTCTCTGGTGACTTTCAATCTGCTGCCCTTGTGCTGGAGCTTAAAGGGAGTGAGTCTGAATGAGTTTGTGCATGGGCCCTTTAAGAGGAACTGCCACGGAGTCTAGCAGTTTCTGTCTTATGTAGCCTCAATCCCTGCAGGGTTTTATAGCCAGATGTTATAGGGGCTACTCTTCCTAGCACTGGAGCCCTGGACTGGGGAGCTTGCTGTGGGTCTGGGACCCTTTGCTCCTGAATTGTTCCTCCCTATTTTTATCCACCACGTGTAGGTGTGGTACCTTCCTGTTTTGCATCTCTGCCACTCCTACCAGACTCGATGTAATTTCTTCTTTAATTCCATAGTTGTAGGACTTCCATTCAGCTTGATTTCTGATGGTTCTGAATGATGGTTGTTTTATAGTTCAGTTGTAATTTTTATGTGATTGTGCAAGGAGGCAAGCCATGTTTACCTCCATGGGCATCTTGACCGGAAGTCCAGCGATGTATTCTTTTAAATAGAGAAATATAATTGAACTGAGGAATACATGTATAATCTGTTATATAATGTGTAATCTAAAAGTTTCTTTTTTATTGTATTTCATTTTTATGCTATTGTAGTTGTCCCCCTAGCTTGTGGTTCGTCTTTCCAGATTTCCGCGTTTTTGTCGTTTTTGTTTTGGATACTGAAAGAGCTAGCTGTTGGCTGACTGACTTCTGGCTCTGGAGTCCCACTTGGCACAGTGGTCTCTACCAGGACATCACACACACACTTACTGAAAGGACTTCTTTTTTTTCTGATCTCAAATCTATTTGGGATTTCCCTTTCAAATAACAAAAATGAAAATATGTGAGCAAACACAAAAGGGCATCTATTATCACATTTCATTTATAGGAAATGCCCAGAAAAGGTAAAGGAGCACAGGTAGAAAGCAGATCAGCGATTGCCGGAGGCTTGAGGACTAGGGAGTGGAGTGGGTACTTCTGGTTCAGGGTTTCCTTTTGTGGCGATGGAACATCCTGCAACTAGAGGGTGGAGGTGAGGCTCACACAGCATTGTGAATATACATAATGCTCAGCAATGACACAATTTACAATGTAAACAGTAGCTTTTATTTATTACTTAAAATGAATCACACCATGGAGAACAGGAAAAAGTCAAGGGAGTGGGTAAAACGAATTCCTCTGTGGGGAGAGGAAGAGCAAGTTCAACAGGTGGCCCCAGAGCTGGCCCTGATTCATCTTTGCGAGGTGGCTCCTCCTCTGCCACAGGAGCCAGGGCAGGTTCAAGAGAGGGCTCTTCAGGCAGAGGTGGTGGGACCTCAGTCAGGTCATGAGATGCTGCACAGTTGGGTCCTGGCTCCAGAGCTGCGGCTGGAGTGGCTGCTGGAGGTTACGACCACTGGAGGTGAACATCCCTCCAGGTCTGTTGCTGCTTCCTGGTCAGCCCCGGCATGGAGCTCCCTGGGATGTATGATGGGTGTTGAAGCAGGAGCCAGCTCTGCCTCCTGGGCTGGTGCTGGAGTTGCAAGAGGAGGAAAGATCACCCATGTGCCTGCATTTCCATGTGTTCCCCCACCAAAGACAGGACACAACCAGAGCCTTCCAGAGAAGCTGCAGCCCAGGACCCACCCTAGAACATCCTCCCCATGACCAGTGCAGCACACAGGTGGTCTGAGGCCTGTCTTTGCTCCTGCCCAACTTCTGCGGGTACTCTCTGAGTGTCTAGCACCCACCCCCATGTATAAGCTCCCATGTACCTCCACCCCATCCCACCCCACCACCCCAACTTCTTACCTTTGGTTTCTGCTTCCTTAAGCTCCAGGTCATGCCCCACATGAACCCCTTTACCCATACACACAAACATGGGGAGGAGACATAGGGCTGCTCAGGTGGGATGGGAGTGGTGGCCTGACCCGAACAAAGCCACCATTGGCCTCCCTTTGTTACCTCTGGGTCCCCCCATGAAAAGGGCCACAGGCATCTGGGCTGAGAATGGACCCAGTGGCGGCCGTAGAGGAACATAGTATCATTCCTGCCTCTTTTCAGGCCATGGCCTGGGGAGAGGGGCAGAAAACAAGAAAACAGCCCATCCGTGCAAATGTTTCTAGCCAGGTGAGCTGGGTAGAGCAGTTTTTGAATGTAACTGCCGTGTTACCAGGGTTCCAAGTTCTGCTGGGCCGTTATCAGGAAGTGAGGTCGCTCCTCTTGTCTGAGGAGAGGCTAGAGGCAGAGCTCTGCTCGTGCTGGGCTCTAGTGCTATGCAATTTCCTATAGAAATCTTGTCAACTTTGGTTACATCTGTTCTAGATTTTTGAAATACTTTTGATGTTGTGAATAGCACATTTAAAAATGTTTATTTTTTCCTTGCTTTGACTAATACAGGTGATTTTTAATATTCATTATGTATTTAGCAACCCTGTTAATTCAGTTATTACTTTTGTTCATCATACCTTCTCACTTTTTCACACATTCTAGTAGAAGTCAGGTTGACTAGCTCCTATCCGAGGATAGACACGTCCAGTGTGCTGTCAGAAATTGTCCTGAGGAGCACACCTGGACTGCTCAAAATGTCGTTCCTTCAAAAAGTTTGAGTAAAAACTTTCCTGCTTTTAGATTATTAACCTAACTTGCACTGTGGGCTGCCCTGGGCAGAAACCACTTGAGGAAAACAGCATCTGTGGAGATAAAATATGCTAACTACTGCCTGTCAGTATGCGTCATGAGATCATTTGAGATCTCAGACACTACGTCTCTTCAGTGACATCATCGGCAAGGAACATTTTGGGATGTGGTTTTCGCCAATGGTTAAACACTTTAGGACAGTTTCACTCTCTGTGCTATGTGTAAGAAAGTATGTATAAAAAAAATAAGGGGCAAACAGGCACAAAAGGTTTCAGTTTACTGATTTTCTTAAATCATAGCACAATACTTTACTTAATAAATCAGAAAGTTAATGACAGTGATTTTCTAGTTGATTCTTGTCAAGAGGACCATGTTAATTCAGATGCCGCCATAAGAATCCAAGTTGCCTGAATATTTAAAGTGGGGAAAGGTACTAAAGAAAACATGCATTTAAAAATTTTTATTTCTCAGTTGATTAGATAACTACTTAAACCCCTGATATCCTTATTACCTTTGGCTGTATACCAGACCATCTAAAAACTTAGTAACTTAAACCAACACACATTTATTTATTGCACAGTGCAGGTTGGAAGTTTGGTCTGGGCTCAGCTAGGGGGTTACTCTGGGCTTGTTCATGGGTCTGTGTTTCGCTGCCAGCCCTTTGGGAATGACTGGTCTGAGATGATTTAGCTGAGTCCTTCAGCCCTGCCACCAGACTAGCTTGGGCTTATTTAAATAATGGTGGTGACCGGGGACCCCAGATCAGTAAGTGGAAGAGAGCATGCAGAAGCTGGTTCCTGAGATTTCTTGGGTTTCTTGAGGGTCATGTCAGAACACACACAGCTGGCTTCTGCTCTGTTCTGTTGCCCAAGGCAAGTGGAAGCCCAACTGCAGGGGGCAATAGACTTCTTTTTTGAGGTGCAGAGTAGGGTGACATTGTTTGGTCACCTTCTAAGCCCTTCCCCCCAAATAATACGGGAGTGTTTTATCATGTACTTTTAAGATAGAAGTTAAGTACTGGTATTTTAAGTCTATTTAGCTAACTAATAAGAAAAAGTAAGGAATTAAATGACTTCCTGTTGGGCTGTTAAAAGCCCTGCTTTAATAATGGAGGAAGTCCTGGAGTGCAGAGGAAGGGATGAAACGTAAAAGATAACCAAGACTGAAACGCTAATTTTGGAAGCTTGCCAGCAATTGACTCACAGCAGGACCTGGCTGCTAAATCCTGAAAGAAAGGATTTTTGAGTTATTGGCAAGGCCATTTTTTCCTAATAGTCTGAATGCTAGTGTTCTATTGGGTATTAGTATCACTACTAACATTACAAGGCTTAAAAGGGTCAGAACGAGACTTTGATGTACCAAACTTAAACCTTTTTTTAAAATGTGTGTGTAGAAAGCCTATCCGGGATCACAGATTTAAAAGTATGACCACAGAGAACTGGTATTCCCCACGTTTCTTTGTACATGAAAGCAGATTTTTTTCCCCTCTTAGTTTTCAGGCACGCAAATGAGAACTAACATTGGGTACTTACTTTTCAAGTGCAAATTCTAAAGTGTGTTAAACTTCTCTGTGGGAGAGCTGTGGGGTACAAAAAGGAAAATCCTTTCTGTGTTCTAAGGCCTGTAGCTGTATAGGAACAGAGAACAGCAGTTTAAAACATTAAAAAGCAACACATTATTTCTGATTGGTTTAAACAGATTTGAGAAGGGGAGATGACCATAGGATTCTTGAAAATGAAACTGAGAGACTTTCATAAAGGGTTGAAGACTTGACAATGGAGAACAATGGTTGTGTCTGAATAAATGGATTGAAAGTCTCAACAGAGACTTGGAGCAGGGTGGGTGATGGAGGGAGAATTGCATTTTTAAAACCGTTGGTGTACAGCCTCTGGAGAAGTCATCTAAGTATAAATCAGACCATGTCATTCCATAGCATAAAGCCCGCCAGTGTCTTCCTGTTGCATTTCATGTGAAATCCAGTCTTGCCAATGGGTCCTACAGGCCTTGTGTAACCTCGGTCCATCCAGTTTTCCTGGTCTACCACATGGTGCTCTCTGCCTGGCTCACTTGGTTCCAGACATACCTGGCTCACTCCTGCCTCTGAGCTTCTGCCCTGGGCAGCCTGTCCCTTAGCCTGGAAAGCTCTTCTTAGATTGACTTAGAAAGACTTAGATTGTCTAGTCTTTCAGGTTTGGATCCCACCTCATTCTTCAGGGCTTTTCCCTGTCAACCCATCCAAAGCCTCCCACAGACCAAATATTTTCTACTCAGTACCTTATTTCCTTTATAGCACTACTAGTTAACTTTCTTTTTGGTAAATAACTTCCATTTTTCTGTCTCCTCGCACTAGAATGTATCAGGGACCTTGTTGTTTTGTACATTGCTTGGTCTCTTGTACCTTTCACTGTGCCTGCTATTCAAGAATATTCACAAAGCCCTGGGCAGTGTGGTTCAGTTAGTTGGTGCATCATCCTGTAGCTGAAAGGTTGTGGGTTTGATCCCAGATCACATGGGCACGTATTATCCCTGGTCTAGGCGCAAATGAGAGGCAGCCAATCCATATTTCTCTCTCACATCAATGTTTTTCTCTCTCCCTTCCTCCCTCTCTAAAAAGCAATGAAAAAAAAATGTCCTGAGTGAGGATAAAAAAATGTTCATGGAGCAAAAGAATGAAGGAATTCATTTTTGAAACAAAACCACAGTTGATGTGTAAAGTTATTCTATCTTAGTGTACATTGTTTGCAATTATAAAATGAGGTCATTGTATGCAAATCTCAAAAGAAACAACAAAGTCTTTTCTCCTCTGGGTGTTACATCATGCTGACATTGGCTGTCACATAGAGACTTTAACATTTGGTGATTATAGCACCTGTTTAACTCCAGAAGGGGGTTGGTGGGAACTGCTCTCTTTTTATCTGTTGTCACCTGGAATAGAGGTGAGAAAATCCAAATTGCAGAATGACTAGGGTAGTGGACCTCCAATGATTTGTGTGGCCTAGGAAAAATTTATGGAACATATATTGCTGTATATTTTCATCTCATTTTTAAAAATCTCTAAGTTTGTTTTTTGGCAATATATTTAGTTCCTTAATTGCATAGTAGATATATATAAAAATATAAATATATAAATAGGCATACATATGTATATATATAAATACATATTTTCACATGTATTTTAAAGCATATACCATGTTTCTGTATGACCTGTGTGCACCATATTTATGTATGGGATGTATCCACCAATGTGAAGTTTGAAAATGATGAAGATTTATGCTATGAGTAGTTTTGACTCTAGTGACAATTTCTGTGGGAGGATGTTAGTATATTTTCTTAAAGTGTCACTTTTAAAGAATGTTTTACAAGATAATATGATAACACATATAAATCTATGATTAAAAATATTAAGGGAACATAATAAAAGAAAGGCTTAATGTATTCAGTTTGCAATGGAAACATCACTGGGCATACCAAAAAAGTGCAGAAATTTCTAGATAGATGGCATGTTAATTTGGGGTTTGATCCCCCCACAAAGGGTTGGGTATCTCTCCTGTCTGCCCCTCCCAGCACCACTATCCTTTCTGTCTGCCAGCGTGACACTCATGTCTCTACCTGGCTACTCCCCTACCTTGAAACATAAAAATCTGTGTTTCAAAACGCCTCTACGATCATTCCTGAATCCAGCGGAGAAGTTCGGTTGATGTTATGATTCATCATTTTCTTTTCTTTTAGTTGTGTAGGCCATTCATTTAATATTACAACCCATCTCTAGAAAATTTGGTTTTGAGGAGCTTACTATTGATACATCTCATTTGCAAGTAGGTTTTAAAAGCTTTAAATTTTTTTTGATATCCATGCTGGGTATTTTGTTTGAGTATTTTATAGAAATATAATAAAAATGACAGTATTTTACAAGTCTTTTTCCTGAGGTCTCGAATATATTTTTCTGAAAGAGTGACTATGGGAAAAATATTTTTTTCATTGCTAGACTGCTACATTTTGGTATGGGAAATGCATAGTGCTTTTATTGCTGCAGGAAATTTTTGTACTTTATTATCAGATCACTTTATAATGCCACCTGCTTTTGAAAAATATGGTGTGTCTTCATTTCTTCTTTCAATATGGCTTGTTGCCCTTAGCAATTTTATAATAAAGTGCACTCGGGCTGGTATCTTTCCACCTGGGTAACTGCCCTGTATATCTGTGAATTCACCATCCAATGCAGCCCTACCTACTCACAATGAGTTAACCTGTACCCTTGCCAAAATTTAAATAAAGAGAAAAAAACTTTGTAAGAGAGCACTTAATAGTAATATACAAAATAAATGTGCTTTAAGGTTATATAAACATGTTTGCCTGTTACTAATTGAGTTACCAATGTGAGAATTTAAAAAATCTTTTTCTGCATAATCATTTCTACTTTCAAGCACAGCTATAATCTCTTGACTTAAGATACTTAAGTGCTTAATAATGGTTACTGAGTTAAAGATTGACCCTGTGGAGAATTTTTGACTCATTAGGTAAATTTTCATTTGTGAATTATTTATCCATTTAGGACAATGTCAAATATTTTTTCTTCTGAGATCCTCTTATCCTTCCTTTCTACACTCAAATTTTAAGATATTTTCCTCCTTCATTTGGGCCAGTTCTTATATTGTTTCTATGCCAGTTAAAGGAGAAAACTTTCTTTTCTTTTTTTACTTCACCCAAGCTAGCTATCTCTACTATATAGAGATGATAGGAGCAGAATGCTAGTAATAAAGAAAATTGGCCTGCGTTCTAAACCCTCTCCTGAGACTAACCAGATGTGTATCCTGAGGTTATTCACTGCATTATGTCCTTTTTCTTCATTCATTGTCTGCTAAATAAGGGGGCTGTCCAAGATGATCTAATTTTTTTCTGATTCTTATCAATCTGTGTTTTTTGTTTGTTTTTAAGGAGAAGAGTAAATGTGAAGAAGATCCTAACAATAAAGCAGAGTGCAATATAACTGAATAAAATGAATGTGCAGGTTGAGAGAGAAGGAGTGTATATTATCTGTAATTCATATTTGCTGTCTCTAACCTTTCTTTAGATTATGTTTCTATTTGGTTTAATAATCATTCATCTGTTTTTTGTAATTTTTCTACTCTGAACATTGCTCATAGATATTCAGAGAAAAATGGGATTAGTCGTGAGCTCAAAACTGGGAAAATAAAGAGAATATTCTTTCATTCCACGTTTCCTAGCCACTCATGATGGTTTCTCACCAATCCACTTTCTATCTCTGTTGCTGGCAGTGACTTGAAAGAACATTCCTTGGACCTGAATATTTCTCTCCTGGGCTAAGGGAAGAGCTACGCTGCCATGATGAGAGATGGGAACCTGATCTAGTCATGTACTCATAAATTCACTGACAAACGTCAGTGCAGCGTCTGACCCATTTAACAGATTTGTTTTTTTTTTAAATTGGTGACAGTATTTATTTTTATGTCATGTAAGCCTGTGAACTAAATGTCCCTTAAGGCATGCCAACTGCAGTTCTCACTTAGGACAGAAAGAGAAACTTGGGTGTCATCTACAGTGTTTTGACTTCTGTGCCCAGAAATTCAATTGTTTCAAGATCATGTACTAAAACTACACTAAAAACACATAAGATCAATGGTTAAGAAAACAATGAACTAAAACAGGCCTTGAAAATTCTCTTTTTATATTTTGAATTTTTTTCTTGACATTAATGAGCTGTTCTAGAAAAATGGTTCCCAACCTCAACATTATTGCCATTTCAGTCCCGGTAAATCTTTGTTGTGAGGGCTATTCTGTGCACAGTAGCATATTGGACAGTATTCCTGGCCTTTGTCTTTAAGTTGCCATTAGACTTTTATATCATGACAACAAAAAATGTGTCCAGAAATTGCCAGGTGTCCCCAGGGGGATGGGGAAATCAAGCCACGGGTCCAGAGCTTTGATGACTCTGAGCAGGGACTTGCAGGTAAACCGTCTATGAGTAGGCAAAGTCCATTTCTGTTAGAGCTTTAGTAAGGAAGTATTTAAAATGATTAAAGGCTCCTCATTTTGTTTTGAAAATAATCTTAAGGAAGAAAATAATCATTGATGAAGGGAGTGGTAAATTCTCCACAAAATGATTTTAAAAATTTACTTTTCATGGTAAGTAAAATATGTCTCATATTGCTAGATTTCTACTACGTATTGATGTAAATAAAGCAAATAAAATATAAATAATACTAAGTGACACCATATTACCCATAATATACTTTAAAAGCTAAATGTATTTTAAACAGTAAAAAATTTTGCATGCATGTAAAAGAGACATCCTACTTCCGGCCAAGACAGAGGCATAGGTAGACGCACTGTGCCTACTCACATAAACAAGATAGGGACAACAACAATGTAGAAACAAAATAACAACGAGAAATGACAGAAAATTGAATTGTGCGGAAGTCGGACACCCATGGATTTAAAAATAGACATGTTCATCCAGACTGGTAGGAGGGGCGGAGTCGGGCCAGGCAAGGGACTCGGAGCAGAGAGCTGAGCAAATGGGGCAGCACACAAGTCCACAGCAGGCAGACCCTGGGCGCACAAGCGGAGGTGGCTGGTGGGCCCCGGGCAGGGGGTGGCGTCCAGCAGACCCAGCGAGGCACTGCACGCAACTCAGGGTCTCAGCGCCTGGAAATAGAGCTTTGGGTCACTGACTGAAAAGGAAGGTCCCGTGGGGTGCACAGGCCCACCCACATGGGAATTGGTGCCAGAGGGGCCCAGTTAGCTTGCGGAAGGTGGCGGAAGGGTCTGGGATCCTGCGGGGGCGCAGAGCAGGCACCATTGTTCCTTCTCGGACCCCGCCCCCACATATAGCGTCACAACCCCGAGACTGGGGTGCCCTGCCCTGGTGAACACCTAAGGCCCCACCCCTCACTACTGGAGCTCGACAAGACCAAAAAAAAAAGAACCCCAGCAAAAAGATGGCTCAAACAGAAGAAGAATTGAAAGCCCCAGAACCCATCCTTTTAAGCGACCAAGAGATAGCCAACCTATCAGATGCACAGTTCAAAGCACTGGTGATCAGGATACTCACAGAACTGGTTGATTTTGGTTGCAAATTA
>CM052540.1:50873401-50937907 GCA_028533065.1 Trachops cirrhosus | reverse complement strand
AATGTTAAAGGGACTTATCTAAGAAAAAGAAGGTAAAAAACATGTGTAGTAAAATGACAGCAAACTCACAATTATGAACAACCACACCTGAAACAAAAACAAGAAGAAACTAAGCAAACAACTAGAACAGGAACGGAACCACAGAAATGGAGATCACATGGAGGGGTAGCAACAGGGGAGTGGGAGGAGGAGTGGGGGGAAAGGTACGAAGAATAAGTAGCATGGATGGTAGGTAGAAAATAGACAGGGGAAAGGCAAGAATAGTATGGGAAATGTAGAAGCTAAAGAACTTATGACACATGGACATGAACTAAAGTGGGGAAATGTGGGTGGGAGAGGGTGTTCAGGGGTGGAGGGGAATGAAGGGGGGATAATAGGACAACTGTAATAGCATAATCAATAAAATATATTTAAAAAAATAAAAATAAAAGAGACATCCTTTTGATTTTTAAAATAAGGAAAAAGACAATCAGGTATAGTGAGTTCCGAATGATGCTTTCATTATCCATTTACAAGTACCCAAAGGTTAAAATAATAAAATCTGTGTACTGCTCTTTGAATAGGAAGTGACTGGGTTGCATATTTGTCTTTACTTGGTAAGACTGATCAGTTCCTCACTTTTAAAATGTTCTTTTGGAAAAATGGAACAAATAGCAGAGTCCCAATAGCATGTTGAATAGACTTGCATTTTAACTTTTCTACTGCAAGTTTCCACTAGTGTCACATAAAACTAGATTGAAGTTATCACATGCAATAATCATTTAAAGAAATTAGATGCTTTTTCTAAAGCTATCCTGCTTTTCAAATCAGAATTATACTTCTGTTTTTAGGGGGGAAAATAGGTAGGCAGGGAGATGAGGTTTTATTTTTCCGTTCTATCTGTTCATTTCTTGTTGCATACCTCATTTTTACTTCCTGAAGGAGAAAGAAACAATCAAACTTAATAATATCATTTGGCCATTTCTGAAAGTAACTAATATTTGTGTGTACCTCAAATGTAAAGTTATTTGAAATTTTATAGGGATGCCGTTGATAGTAACTTGAAAAGTGAATCTTGTTATATGAAAACAGACTATTTATTGGCTTTTTCTCTGCATATATTAAACTAAACATATGAAGAGCCTTTTATGGTATCCATATTGATAGATATTGTTTTCCTCTTCAGTTATTCTTATAATTCAGTTGATTTCTCCAAAGAATTATGTGTATTACCTATAGTCACTTGCTGTTTTCATATTAAGCTATATAGCCAAAGCCAAAAATGAGATGATTGAGTTATTACTTTGTATTTATATATAATATCCCATGAACTCCCTGTCAGCTCCCCCCAGCCCTGAATTTCTTGTGATGAAACAATGTTTAGGCAAAAATAGAGAAAATGTAAAGTTTCGGATATGATGTGCTATTATGTGAAAGTGCATGAAAATTTGAGATGTTTTGAGTTTCTTATATGAAAATAACTTTCTATATACTTTAGTTTTGAGTATTTTATCTAGAGGTGTATTGGATGTGCAGTTATTTTTTTCAGCGTTTCATTTAATTTAATAACCTTGCTCTATTGCCCTTCTTTGTCTCAACAGTGTTGTCATAAATGAACTGAGGCTTTTGGTGCTACATGTATTTAAACTATGGTTTTCATAATCCTCCCAGATATTAATTAATTGAATGTGGCCATTTCAAAAATATCATACAAATTATTTCACATGGATGTGTTGAAGTGTGCTTATCTTTCTCATCTATGGAAGGCGGTACACCTCTGATGTCAAAAGTTCCCATTTTCATTACATCCCACACAGAGACTTTCGGTGGTGAGACATAGAACTCTTCTTGCTATGGTGTGAAACACCACTTTTTTCTTTTAATTACTGTATTTCTATTTGGACATTTTCCAGTTATATACTTGCCAGTTATTGATTTTCCTTTGCATTCTTTGAAATAGGCTTTAAAAATGGAACAGTTATTTTTGGATGGGTAGGGGACAGAGGTGGGGGAATGAGTGACCCAAATGTGAAGGGCATCTCCTCACATAACACAGTGAATCTTCAGAGTCTGATTGTTAGGAAGCTGAGGACCACAAGGACTCAGGATTTCTACCTCATTGTTTCAGTGCCCAGGCCAGAAAACCTAGACATTTTTTAAAACTTTATCTTTATTGTTGACGATTACAGATTTCCCCATTGCCCCGCCCCCCTTCACCCACATCCACCCAGAGAGTTTTTTTCGAGCTGTGCTATTCAGGGCTTTTGGAACATGTAGCAATAGTTGGCATTGCCCAGGAGAGCAGCCGCTAGCCACATGTGGCTATTTCAACTTAAATTTAAGCACAAGGAAATATTTACTTCCCCACTTGCACACACTGTGTTTAACACGGTGAATGTACTAGTCAGTGCTGATAAAGAACGTTTATGTCCTGCAGGAAGTTACAGCGGACAGTGCAGAGGATTCTTGTCCTAGACCAGGATAAAAGTATTTAGAAACAATCGTCTCTCAGGAAATGCTCATGAATAAGTGAAATGCTGAAAGTTGACTCTGTCCCCTCATTTTTGTGTGTGTCCTTTAGCTGTAGCTGTGCACTGAGGGCCCAGAGAGTTCACAGCCCCTCAGAAGCCCCCACCAGGCCTGCTACAGACTCCAGGCCTCTCCGCCCTTGTAGTAGCCGCAGCAGCCCTGCTAGTATATTTCGTGTACAAATAGTTGTTTCTCTTCAATGATTGGAAATCTGTTCTCGTTGGTTTACAGAGGCCTAATTGATTTGGGAGGATGATGAAAAGAAGCCACAGCATTTTGGCACTTCCTCCTTACTTCACCATCCTCCCCAATTTAATACATAGGTGCTTAGGTTAAATATTATTATTATATCATTGCTTCTACTATGGCTAGAATACAGAGTATGGGGTTGTTACATGGCAGAAAGAAAGACAATGTTTAAAGAAAAACAATGATAACTAATTTTCTAGTGACAGCAGTCATTTTTTTCTTTTTGTATATTCTTACAGAGACTTTTTAATGCTTAGTGCTTCCCCTTTCCCTTTTTTTCAAAATAATGATTTGATTCTTTAACTTCCTCCTAGAGTGACCAATACAATTGTTTAAAATTATTTTGAAAAATATAATCTCATGGACTCAGTAGGTTGTGTTTCAGTTTATTGGGGTTACTATCCTTTTTGCCACTCATATTTTTCTACATTTGATGGGAGCCTCATCACCTCTGCTCCTTTTTCAATGTAACCTAGCAGTACCTGAAAGCTTTCTTGCTTCTTGGTACAATAAGATACTCCACACTTGTTTTTTTTTTTTTTCTACATGACACCTATAATCACTGATTTTCTAAGGGACTCTTAGAATATTTTTAAAAGAAGAAAACTCCATTTCACCTTTTTTCTCCTACTTTAGTACAATATACAGAAACACATGTCAACAAAAGAGAAAGCTGAAAAATCCTGCAACATATGTATCAGTTTTAATATGGACATACTTATTACAGGAAAAGGTTTCACTATTCAACTGAAAATAAAGAGTTGGGGAGGTGTCAGCTTAATGACCCCTTGGAGCAGTGATGGGCTCAGGCTTCTAGGCACGTGTAGTGTTGTTGTTCCGTTGCAAGTTTTACTGCATACACTGGCCCTCTGCACTGTCAGCTTCTCTAACCACACGGGTACATAAATACAAAAGTGGATATTCAGCTCATTAGAAATCAACAAGATTATTATTTCTTATGATCATTGTTCTGTGAGCAATGAGAAACCAGAGAGTTTTAAATATTTTTAAATTTATTTTAAGCTCATCTAAAGGGTTCACTTTTACGTGCATGCTCTAGTTAATGAGGGGCACAGAGGGCAAACCATGTACAGATCAGAGAGTGGGCTTCTGCTGAGGGTGGTAGGACAGAAGCAGAGTCATTTGATGTAAGTTAAACCAGGGTAACTTCAATATCTGCTAACCCCTTTTCTTGCTCTTTTCACAGAGAGGGCCTGGCAGTCTTCTCTAGGCTCATGAGATTACTTGTAATATTCATTATCCTCATTGTTTTTAATATAATTGATTCCTTCAAAACCTACTTCCCATTTCTGCTCTAAATTTAAACTTCACATTACAGCATTTCCCTTTTGGCAATGTATCTGTGTAATAAACAAGATGCAGAGTGGAGTTTGGCTGGAATGAACTATGGAATAGGTTTTTATCCTCACACCTCTGATTTTCTTTTGTCTTGCATTTTGCCTGGGATAGCCCATTTGTATATAAATCTGTGTGTGTGTGTGTGTGTGTGTGTGTGTGTGTGTGTGTGTTCATTTCTTAGATCCTGTTACTGTTCCAAAACAGAGGTAACATTCGTAGGTTCATTTGGAAGAACTTGGTCTTCGCGTGCCACTTCAGTGGAGTAGGGGGAAAAGCCAAAATCACCTCTTTCCTGAGAGAGCATTTCATCCATCTCCATCTCTGTGATCGCACCGAGCCATTATGGAGCAGTTGGCTCTGATACGCTTGCACAGACACAAATTGAGTCCGACAGGACTGATGTCGCCTGGACGTGGCTGTCATTAGAAATTCTGGCATGAGGATGGGAGTGGTGAAGGGGGGCGGGCTAGGAAGCTGATTCCTTTTGCACTTCTGTGATGTTTGGAGAGTTTAACATTTGAGAGCTATGAACCGTTCGATAAGTTGTTTTCCAGATAAGATTAATAACAATAGTTGATTTAGAGCAGCTGGCCAGCTTTTGGTTTCAAGTAGATGTGTTTCAGTGTACAGCACACTTCTACATGCCACCCGCAAATCGACACCAAAGGAAAAAAAAAGTCTTTTTGGTGGAATGGTAATTAGAAGGATCCCCCCTTCCTTTTAGTTTTATCTTCCCTGCATTCAAACCACTCATGCAGAATAATGAAAAAGATAATTATCTTAAAAAAATTTTATTCTCATACTCTAGCTCAGTTTCAGAAAAGACAGTATAAGATCTGCATTACAATACTTTTTAAAAAGGTTATTTTAGTGGATTAGGTTATTTCTGGATAGCTCTAGTATTTCCTGTCAAAAATTTTGTATGTGCTGCAAATATTTCAATATGGAAAACTTAAAGATACACTGATTCGTTTTGGAAACAAATTCTGATTGTCATTCTCATCTTCTTCTTACAATGACAGAGGAAGCTGTAGCATTCAATATTCTCTCTCCCTGCCCCCCGCGCTCTCTCTCTCTCTCATGAGCCTACTTTATAAGATGCTCTGCAAGATTTACTCAAGGTTCTATAGGAACAATTATTTATCACCTAAAGAGTCAAACTTCAAATTATTGCTGGGAGCCAGTTACAGCTTCCCTTTTATTTCCACTCCCACCAGGACCACCATCAGTCTCTTGGTCTGTGTTGCTTCTCACCTGGGACTCCTGCTATGGCCTAATAGCATTCTCTAAATCATCCCACATTCAGCTGTCAGTTGATCTTGATCTTCCCAGAGCCTAGGTGCATGTTGGTCCTCGGCTCTGAAAGATTAAATAGCTTTCTTTGTGGTTTGCCGAATAAAGGCTGGTTGACTTGGATTGGTATCATAGGCTTTCTGTGACTTTTTTTTTGAAGAATCACTTTCTTTTGCCTTCTCCTCTTTTGGTTTCCTAAGGGATCCATCATGCCAACCCAGTTTCTCAGTGTGGTCTCTGGACCAGCTACATCAGCATCATCTAGAAACTTGTTAGAAATGCAAATTTTGGACCTGACCACAGACCCACTGAATCACAAGCTCTGGGGGTGGTGCCCAGCTATCTGTTTCAACAAACCTTCCAAGTGTTCTGATGTACACAGACATTTGAGGAAGCCCAGCTTTCCAGGCAGCTCACCTTTTCTCCAAAGTTCCTCTCCCGTTGCCCTACATTTGCATAGAATTCCTGAAATGCCTTTCTCTCTTTTTGGTAAAATCCTACCTATATGCCAACATCCAGTGTGAGACACTGCTTTTTCCAGGATGCTATCCTTGATCCTATCTTTGATGGCATTATTTGGTTTTCCTTCCTGGCACTGAACAACTTAGTAACTTGTACTAGGCATCTGATGCATCTGTCTTATTTTCCCTGCTAAGGTGAAAAGTCACAGAAAACAGAATTTGACTCATTTGTACCTCCCAATGCTGTGCTATGTGGCATCTCTGATGCTTTGCACGCAGTAGGCTCTCTAAAAATAGTTGTGGTGTATTGATTTTACATAGAGATTGCCCAGGAGGCATATAAAATCCTGTTAAATCAAAGTGGCTCATGATAACTATTGTTTTGACTTATTGAAGCCAAACTAGACTTGAACGTTGATGTGTCTTCAGGGAAGAAGCCAAATGCGCTAGTGTAAAAAATTCTAACCTCTACTGCTTAACTGAAGAAGTTGAATTAGCCCTGTCATTTCACCCGGTGCCAAGAAAGCAACTTCCATTATTCTGTCAGCGATAGACTTTTATCCTGCACAGCGGAGCCTCTCTTAAATTTTTCTTACAGCATTGGTGTGCTTTCTTTCACTGATGTACTCACGTAATGTTTCATAAGATGTGACAGTTTCTTCTCATAGAGTGTTGCCCAAAAGGTAGCAAAAGCAGAGAGTGAAATTCAAGGTGGTTGCCTTTAGGATGGCCTGAAAATGGGAACAAGAGAGGCTAGGGCTGCCCCATTGTACAAACCCAGTTATTTGCTTCCTAATACAAAGGCATCATGGTTACAATTTATTGTGTATTTATAATGGATTGTGTCTCTCAATAGTGGTTGTGCTGGAACAAGGGGAAGAGAGAGAGGAATCTAAGCCGCCTTTGTGTTTTCTACCCTCTCTTTTCTCTGTCTCTCCCCTTCCAGGCTCTGAAAGTGTTCCAGCTGAAATTTCAGATCGGACACACTCGCTGCGGCGTCAGAGGCAGTGATTCCCAGCTGCCAGCGCGTGCTGCTGCCGGGCTCAGGATGGTGCGGGTCGCCAGGCCGCTGCTGCTGCTCCTCGCTTTCTTCCTGCGTGCGGATGCTGAGAGTAAGCCATTCTCCCCTGCTCTAGGGGGCTGTGACTGTAATGACTGGTTTTGTTTGCAGTTGGCACCAGGCTCAGGGCCTCTGAATAGGTCTCCTTTGGAAGTAAATCCTGAGACACTGTGGGATCCTCCTTGGCCACCAGCCAGCCTTTGAAAGAGATTATTGATGTGACTTCCTTACCATTTTCTCTCTCTCTTAATGCCCCCTTCCTTTTTGGTGCCTCTAACTGCTCCTACTGTTTTGTCCCTTTTTCTTTTTATACTCTTATCCGTTGGGTGGCCAAGATATTTTGAGACCAATGATATAACTCAAACTGGGGTTAACCAGTTGGTGTGGCCAATAAGTAAATATTGTTCAGACCCATTAGAAATTTCTTCAGAGTTGTGGATATTTCTATGTTTAGAAAAACGCACAATGTCACATTGAGCCCAATTAAACTTCCAAGCCCCTTGTAGCTGTCATAGCAGCTGTTCCCATGTACTGTTTCCGACAGCTGTCGTCGAGTGCAGTATTCAGACAAATCAAGCAGAACTGACAAACCTGTGGCTGGATGGAGGGTGTGGAAGTGTGAGAAGTCTGCTGAGTAGAGACACCAAAGTTTGGATTATTGGGCTCAATTTATTAAACTGAGATTGTGGTCAGTTGGCTTGCCAATTAATGAGAAGGTCCTGTCTCCTTCATAATTAGGGAATCATTAGGTCTACCTTGTTTACATACATTTCTTTTCCCATCTGTCCTGTGGCCTTTTGGAAGCGATAGTCCTGGAAAAAGGCATATCTGTGGTTTGTACTCACAGCATGTCTGGTTCCTTGGTAGTGGTTTAACTCATATAAGGGTTGCCCATTCTCATAGGGAGTCCCCTGGTACTATTAAAATATATAACATCTGCAGTCATTAACTTTTACCTCCACTGACTATTTCAGTGAGATTAAATTTGATTCATGTTAAGGATGTTTCGAAGACAAGGATCCTATGTCGTGTTGGCCCCTACCGATTAATTGCATTTTGACAAGAATTTCCTCAATAGCAGCCAATTTCTTGGTTTAAATAGAAGCTCGTTTTTTTTCTAAAGAGAGCTTTCCAGGAGTGAAAAGAATAATGTTAATAATAGGATACATATGGAACACGCATGTTTCAAACACAACATTCTCTGCTTAATAATGTATATAGTTTCCCAATTAGCACTTGGGAGTGTTGGTTTAGAGTAAAGCCAAAGGATTTTTCATACAATGCCAGCAAATAATTAACTGGGAAAGGACCCAAATGAAAGATGCTCTTGTTATTTTAAAGCCCTCTATGTCAAAATCTATTTTAAAGTTGAAATCTAAATTTAGTTTAAAGAAATCAGGCATATGGCTTTATTTTTCTGTTTTGGCTACAGTGAAAAAGTAAGTTGTTTTATAATTGTTAATTTTTGGCAAAAGCATATGAAGACCCTGGGAACGCACTTTAATATCAAATTGCAGTTAGGGATTTTTTTAGTTATTAAATATAATTATTTATCCATGAAGTTTTCCTTCCAGATAAGTAAAAATGTTCTTTTACCGAATACCTATTCTTTTGTTTAAGTCTTTAGTGGAAAGTGGCAGACATATGTCAAGCGTTTAGGAATACATACTTTTAAAATTATGTTTTTAAAAATATATTACAAGTGATCATTACCCCTCCATCTGCTCCTGCTCCTCCCCTTCTCCCTCTCCTCTTTCATCACACTGCCTATGCCAGAGTCTTACAAAAGCAATAACGAAGGCATAGTTAGCAATTTTTAGTTAAATTAAGATATTTATTATGTTATATGTTCATGTGATATCCGCTTTCAACCTCAAGATGTAACCTGAAAAAAATCCTTTCTCTCTCACTCTTCCTGTTGAAACTAAAGTGTGGGGACAGGCTTATTCTTTGCAAACTAATTTTGTTTGGTTTGCTCTTCTCTGCTCAGCCTTGATTTAGTATATTTTCATCTTAGTAGATTCATTTGGCATTGTTGAACAGCATGTTTAAATTAACCTGAGCATTCCTAGTGAAAGAGAAAAAATGAGCCATTTTTTGTACATTTTAAAAGAAGAAAGAACTACCCTTAGTAATCTACTAGAGGATATTCATGGTCTGTGAAAGCATATGGTAGAGCTGGACATCATTTTAGTCACTAAGAATGTTTAAAATGTGGATTGTAACCCATTAAATTGTGCCATCAGCTTCTCTTAAAACACGATAAAAATCAAGATATCGCTGGCACTGAAGAAAGTGTTTTTTTCTTCACCATCATGTAAAGATGATGATTCTCAGGCTTCCATTACCTGTGTCACTGGTGTATTTCTCTGTATTCATTAGCACATTTAGCCATATTTGTTTTTCCTTTCAACAAAAGGTGTTTTGTATTTTCACAAGTGATCAGAAGATATATTTCAAAATTTAATAGTAGCTCTCAAAGCAATTTGTGAACTATGGAATAATGAATTTTTTCTCTTTTGAAGAGCCAGACTATAAAGCGTTAGGGAATGGAAAGAAGGCACTCTAGTTTACAATGTTAGTTTAATGTGTTCGACTCATTGCCTTTTGAAATGATGAATTCCAAAGAATCAAGGAGTTAGGATTATAATCTGCCCCACCCCGTGGAATGCCCTAGAAAAGTGTTAGGTGTGATGTTGCATTAAGTAGGAGAGCAGATAGGAGCCTTGGTTCAGATCCAAGTTGAAAAATTGTGGTAATACTTCTTGAGCAGAAAATTATAGTCTCCACCACTGCCAATTTAAAATGCCCCACAGGTCCGCACTAGGAAGTCTAGATGTGCGCGTGACCTTGTTTCTTTGCATTCCTATGTCTTAAATGCTCGAAATGATCTCGCTTCTTTCATGAAAACATGTGCACATGGTAGAGCTCCGGTCTCACGAAAGGTTAAGTGTGACTCCTGTGTGAGCACTGGGAGTAGTTCTTCCTTATTTTGGACCAACTATTTGCTAGTTTAGGTGGTGGTCTGATTAAGGTCAATTCCGTAATAACATGCATGCAAACTCATGAGGAATTTAGGTTCTGTAATATCAGTGTAATCCTGGGGTGAATATTTTCCTTTTGACTGAGTGTTCATACTGATTTTTGTTAGTTTTATTTCACATTAAGCTTTAATTGTTTTTTTTTTTTTTTGCCAATCATTACTTTTTAACTAGAATCGAGCCAACAAGCTCCTGTTAGCCCCTATTTTCATCATACTGGTTCCAGCTTAATGAAATCACTAGTTAACATTTCATTCTAGACCTACGTTTACACTTTGCCCTCTATAATTGGGCCTGAGTGTTTACTGGATCTTATTAGAATCATAACTCTTGGTAGTTTAATTCCTCAAATCGTCTTGTTCATCCACTTCCTGTTGCCTTTTGCCACTTTATAAATCTCTGGTGGTGAATACACCCTCATTGTCCTTCCTTATTGTTAGGGAATTCTTCCTATAGGCCCTATGAACTCACTATATTTCCATCCCATTGAAAGTGTTTAGTTTCTCCCTCCTTTGGTATTATATCGCTATATTGAATGAATGTCCATATTTCTTTGTCATTATAGAATGGACTGATATCTGTGCTGTAAAATAACCATTTTCCCTTTTGTATTTCCGGATGTGTACCATAAGGTAATGATTAAGAAAGTGACTTTTGAAGTGGCTATCGTTTTGTAGTCTGGAACATAATACTCATGCTCTTTGCCTCAGTTTTCCTAGCTTTAAAATGTGGGTGATGGTGATGTTGGTAATGATGATGATGATGGTGTAGTACAGGCACTGCTCTTGAGTTTTGTGCAGATTGAGTAAGTTAATGTAATATATAGATCAGATGTTGTATGGTAGGTGTTTAATAAATATTATGTTATATCATTATTCAAAAAAATTAAGCTAACATTTTTGTTGAGCACTTGTGTTCAACACAATACTGTAATAAAATTCTTTCATTTGACTTAAATATTATCAAAATTCAAGTGATAATAAAGTGACAAACCAGTTTTTTTTGCAGCATGGTAAAGTCCTAGTTTGCTTCTTTATAAAGCCCTAAATGTAAGAGATTCTTATGAACTGTTGGTCCAGAAACAAAGCTGAAAATTAAGAGGGAAAACTGTGAACCATGTCTACTTCAGTTAAGCTTTATAAAAATTCCTTTCTTAGATTTCCTATTTTAAGATTAATCTGGTTTGGTGTAATGGATAATGGACAGCGTCCTCATCTTTCTGTTCTGTTGCTTCTTGCAATGTACTTGCTTGAGCTTCTCAGAGGGTGGAGGTATCGATATTTACTATAAGCAAATGTAGTGTTATATGGGCCAGTGGTCCAGAAATCTAGAGATGGAGGTAAGTGTGGTAAGAAATTATTCTGTGAAAAAAAATTTTTAAGGAAAAGGAAAATGATTGGGTTGAAATGTAGGGGAAATGATACCTGCAAAGAAATAGCCTAAATGAAATAGTTTGATCTTCCAAAATGGAGTTAGGAATGAAAAGGATCTTAGGTTATCAAAGTACATACCTCTCACCAGACAGGGCCATTTTACAATGTGAACATTCACGTCTCATTAAAAGTGTCTTTGTTTTTGTCTTAGATTGTGAGTACCTGGTTATGTATGTATGTATGTATGTATGTATGTATTTCTACCACAAACCATTAAATCATCCTTTAAAAAGTTAATTGCTTGGGATAATGAAAATGTTCCAAAATTAGACTGGGGTGATGCTACTACTTAACTATAAACACACTAAATATTGTTGCATTGGACAGACTATATAATGAGTGACTTATATCTCAATAATATGATTTAAAAAAGTAAAGATGACTTGCTGCTTAACCTAGCCTTTTGGTTAGATTCCCTTTGGTATGTGCAGCCCTTAAAGGAAAGTGTGTTCATTTCTTCAGGCCAGTTAGAATAGACATGCACATTGAGGGGACCAGGGAGAAAACCAGTTCATTTCCACGTTTATCAGTACCTTCCTTGTTTTCCTTTTCTCTGAATTTACAGGGCTGTGGCAAAAGTAAAAACCTTGCTTCTTGCTCCTCTCCTTCCCTCACTTTAAAGTAGCTAAATTAGCAGCATCCAGCTGTCTACAGCCAGGAAACTATTCTAGCTATTTTACTGATCCCTGAGCCCCATTACAGAGTTTTCTCAGGCTTTCTGAATTAATTGCCCCCAGCAGAGCTGTATCTAACTAGTAAGGTTAAGAATATGTCTCAAAATCAACAAATGTGTACACTTCAAAGCATTTTGAGTGTAGAGGGATTTGCTTTTTTTAAATCTAAAATATGACATACTTGTTATCTCTGATCTCTGTGAAGAGGCCCTAATCTTGAAGGATGCAATAATATTTAAAATATTTGTGAATTACTTCTCATGGTTGCTAATAGCCTGGTGGTAACTGATTACTCTGTTCTATGATTTCCTCATTAATTTTTCTTCACATTCTTAGGGTCTTTTATTTTCCTCAGTTAGCCACTATTTATGTGATTTATTTCAAATAGTCTGCATTTGTTTGGGAGCCAACCCTCTCTTCTACACATTTTGCTTTAGTTAATTCAGAAAACTTTCAAACAGCATCCATCTTGAAATGAAGAATCAAAGAGAAAAGTGATTTTGTGGAAACCAGTTCTCTTACTTGTAATTTTGTCTTTCTTCTTTTCCTCAGTTTGCTCTTGCTTCATTTATTCAGTCACCAAGCTAGTATGTGTGTGTGTGCTTGCTTGCATGGAAAGTTTTATACAAAATTATGGAGACATAAAGATTTAAAGAAGTGTGGTTTCATATCAGCTTCTACTCAGTCTTCAGAATTCATAGTTCTCTTTTCAGAACTCTCTCGAGCAGTATTTTCAGACTTTGTCTCCAGGCAGGAAGTAGTCCTTAAAATATAGACTCAGGACCTGGAGTATGCATGTTCAGATCCTGCCTCTGCTTTACATTCTTAACATGGGTAAGTTGAAAATCTCCATGTGCCTCTCATCTGTGAAATGCAAATGGAAAAGAACATGCACTTAATATGGTTATTGTAAGGACTGAATAAAAATCTGCTTACAAAGCATTTTGAATAACAGGATTAAATGTTCACTAACATAATGTGCCATTATGCTTTTTTCTCATTAACTTGCATCACTTCCAGATTAGAGGCATCCGTGTATAGATCTTTGTTGACATTTATTATTCCATTAACTTCACAATTTGAGTGGCATCTTTTAAAAAATGTAAATATGTATCTTTATTACATTTGTGGTTCCAAAGGACACTGACTGATTGGTTCATTCATGTATTTAATAGTCCCTTTAATAACTGTTTATTGGACACAATTTTGTGCCCAGCATTGAGTTAACTGTTGGGGATACATTGGTGAGAGAGAGACGTGAAACCTGTATCTAAAGGGCTTAAGTTCCAGTGGAGTAGGCAAATGTGAAATGTTAATTTCAAAATCTTATACTTTCTAACTATGATAAGTGTTATAAAGGAAGAAAATGGGGAGCTAAGTGCCTCATCCATTCAGAAGAGTAATAAAAAAGCTTTCCTGAAGGAGTGACTTTTTTCTTTGAAATAATTTTGACTTAAAATAATGTAAAAACTTTTATAGAAAGTTCTGTGTACCCTTCACCCAGTCTTCCACAATAATAGCATATTACATTATGGCAATACATTATCAAAATCAGGAAGTCAACTACAGATTTGAACAGTTTTTATATCCACTGAGCTCATTTTTTAAGGATGTATATAGTTCTCTTAAATTTGATCATGTGCGTAGCTCTCAGGGAATGATTTTTGAGCTAGTTATCTGATAGATGAATAGAAGTTGACTGCAACTGAAAGAGCTGTTGGAGTCCAAGAAAGAGCATGCTCATATACCCAAGGCAGGGGTAACCCACTGTGATCTGGGGCCTGCAGGAATGCGTGTGACTGCATCCCAGACAGTGAGGATGAGAGAGATTTCAAATGAGGCTAGACAAGTAGGCAGACTCAGGCTAATGCAAGGCTTCATAGATCTTGGTTTGAGATCTTGGTTTTTATCCTAAGAACAGCTAGGGGAATGACAGAGATTTGCATTTTAAAAACATCAATGTGGCTGCATGGTAGAGAAATGCTTTGGAGCCCTAGCCAGTCAGATTGGCCTTGAGATCTGTTCAGAGGCGAGTTGGATATATGGAGAAGATAGAGAACAGGGAAGCAGAGTGGTGGAGGTCAGAGAAACCAGACTGCTTTGACGCTTGAAAAATAATTGCAGGTGACTTTTGTGAAGGTATATTCTCCTAAAACTGAGCCACCAAGAGATTACTATAATTTGGAATGTGAGTTGAGGGGGACAAAAGGGAAACAATTGGGACAACTGTAATAGAATAAACAATCACAAAAAATGAAAGATAAATCCAAGCCAAAAAGACACCTCATGCTTATTCAATACCACAATACCATACAAGTATCTTTTTTGGGGGGGGGGCATGGAATTCTTCCTCCCCTCAAATTATATCACTGCTCCTTCTTACAACCCCAATTTTTGGTTGTCAAGTTCAGGTAATTTTCTTTAAACTTAAATTCATATTAGTATCTGTAACAAAAACATTGAATCCAGAATCAGTTTAATATTATGAGTAAAGTTTAACACCTTACTATAAATGATATTTCAAGGTTTGATCTCTGAAAAAAGTTTTAAATTTACTCTACAATTTGTAATGGGTTTTACAATATCATAACAGTATTGTGACAGATATTTTATACAGCAGTTATTAAATGTGACATTAAAATATACTAAGTACTTACATCTTCAATTTAAAAAAACAACATCCAATGCATTGCTTTTGAGTTAGACATGCAGAAAGCATAACCAATCTATAAAACTAAATACACAGCAGTTTTTTTCTTTCTTAGTTGTTTGCTGTTATTGTTAAATAAATGTTTAAGATGTTTATAAAGGAGTGAGAGAACAGTAAATTGCTTTTATTGTTTATCACCAAACAGGTCCTTCATGTACAGGGGTGGGCAAAAGTAGGTTTACAGTTGTTCATATGGAAAATAATACAATAATTAATAAATAGTAACATAAGAATAAACTCTGCATTTCACATACAACTATAAACCTACTTTTGCCCACCCCTGTATTTAAACTATCGTGATTTCAGGTTGACCTAAGGGAAACCCCTCTAATATCTATATGTTTCCTTTAGAAGTAAAGTTAAATCACAATATTGAATTTAAAGGCAGTGTTTCATTCAGTGAATCCCTGCTCAGTGCCCCACTGCAGCCAGATCCTGATTCCTGTAATGGCAGAACTTACATTCCTGTTGGAGCGGGGTTGCAGGTAGAGGTGAGAGGGAGGCCAGGCCAGCAAGACAAGGTCATGGACAACAGGTAAATGAACAGTATGACTTGGGATCATTATAAATGCTGCAAAGGCAATCAAACAGGGTGCTGTGCTGTGAGAGTAATGGAGGGCGCAAAGGGAGGGGACAGGGCACTCCTTCCTTTCAATGAAGGAAGGTACAGCTGAGTGAGACAGAACACTTACGCTGAATGATGGAAGGGGGCCAGCCTTGAAACAGGGGCACTTCAGAGCACCTGGGCACACAGAGCAGTGCTTTGCGAAGGCCTGGTGGTAAGAAGGAACCTAGTGTGCTGAAAGGACAGAATAAGGCCCAGGAGACTGGAACAAAGCCAGTGAGAGGAGATAGGAGAGCAGGGATGGGACGGCTGAGCTAGAGCTAGGTCACATGAGCTTCTGGCTGAGAACCACGGGTGGTGTATAAGCTCTGGAGCAGAATGTTAGGGCAGAGGTTAGGAGAGGTACTACTGACCCTTTGACTTCTGTGGGGCTTAGAAGGGTGCAATTTTGTCAGAAATACAACAGACCTGTCACACGTTGTTGAAATCAGCTATGCAAATCGGGCAGGAAAAACCGTAGCTCTGGTTAATGTCTGCAAAACCAGACACAGATTGCCTCACTCCTTCATGCCTCAGTGTTGTTGTTGTCTGGAGTGTGGCAGGGTGGGTGCAGGGCTGCAGGAGAGACTGCATGTTAACCAATGGCAGTGCCTCACACAGAGTAAAGCACTGCGTTGGTGTCAGCCATTGTGACTTTAACTATTTATTTTACAGTATATTAACTTGTTAATATGTTAGTTTTATTTCATTCGCTTCACCGTATTTTAGTAATAAAAGCCAATTTTATCTCATTGTAATGATGCGATAACACCTACCCCTTGTATAATTACTTAAACCCTTCATATCTGAAATCTAATTTCCCCTTGAATATTCCAGGAGCATACATTTTATTATCACCATTTTTCAGACAAAGGAAACCAAGGGTCACCGCAGATGACCTGCCTGGAACAAAAAGGTGATAGGTGATGGAGAAAGAACTAGAACTTAGCTGTCAGACTCCTGTCCAGGGAGGAGACAGAACAGTAAATAGAGCAGGCACAGGATGCACAAAAATGCACAACAGCCCAAATGTTCACGGAGGGCCCAGGCCTGTCTGCACTGTGGTTGTGTAGCCACCTCACTGATAGTGAGAGTGAGGATTCAGGGTCATGGAGAAAAAAAAGAGTGTATCCCATCCATAGTTCATGTACTGTTTAAGAAATAGAGAAGCATTGAATGACTTTTAGAAAGGCTGTTTTTCCCCCATTTCAATATAAAAAAAGAAAGAATATTCTATTGATTAGGAAAATTTTACATTTTACATTCTCTCTCTGCAACTAGTGTTTTATTATAAAATAATTTTCATTTTTCATTAGGTTTCTTTGTTGCTTTTACCTGTCAATTTGATTCCAAATTGTTAACAGTAAGATCTGGCTTACTGTTATCACGTGGTCATGAGGTACATGATGTGGTGGACAGGATTCATGGCCAAAACATTCTACAGCTTCTCCCAAGATGGAGTCAGGTTCCCCTGTCCTTGAATGAGGGTTGGTCCTTTGATGTGCTTTGTCCAATACAGTGCTACAGAAGTGATGCTACACCAGCCGTGGCCCTAATGCGTAGAGGTCTGGGAGCCTCCACTTCCATTCTGTGACACCTTCAGTCATCATAGAAAGATGCCCAGCCAGCCTGCTGGAGGGTCCCCATGGCAGAAAAAATACCCAGAGAGCCCCCATATATTGGAGCCCTGCCAGCTGAAGAGCCAGATGTGTGCGCAAAGCCATCTTGGCTTCCAGCCTCCATCTGACGACTACAAGACATGCGAGTGACTTCAGGTGAGATGAGATGAACCACCCAGCTGAAGCCTGAGTGGCAGAATCCTGTGCATAGAAATCTTTGCCTTAAACCAGTTTTGAGTTGGTTTGAAACACAGCAATAGAAAACTGAAACACAGGGTACTGACTGTCAGCAAAATGAAGTACCTCCCAGCCTGAGGAGCAGCCTTGGAACCGAAGTTGCTTTATTATGACTTTTCCTCTGTAATTGTAGCACAGGTGATTTCAGACAATCATTTAAAGGCAGCCCCTTTTGAGTGAACACATTGATATACATCACTTAAAGCCTGGCCTGCTGTTACGATTCTGAAACTGCTACACATTCGCCTGCCTTTTGACCAGAGGTCAGCATATGTCTTTTTGTAAAGGACATATGTAGTGAACATCTTTAGCTTTGTGGGTCGTACAGTGTGTCACAACTGTTCAACACTACCTCTATCGCAAAAAAGCAACCACAGACAATAATACATAAATAAATAGGAGTGACTATGTTCCAATAAAACTTCATTTACAAACATATGCAGGGAACTAGATCAGTCTAAGGTTCATGGCTTGACAACCCCTGCTTTTGACCTGACTCATAAGTCCCACCAGACAGGAGAAAGTAAAGAATATTTATTAGCAGAGGACATTATTTTAACCTGGTAAGATTAGTTAAGGGAAGGAGATGCATTTGATTAGCCTCTTTTTAACACTTTGCTTTGTTAGTAATGTTTATTAAGAGCAGATTAATTAGCATAAATAAGTTCAAGGAGCGCATCTCTTGATAAACAGATGTTTAATACCATTTAACCTTTACAATTTATGCGGGAAAAGCTTTGCATGTTACTGTGCTTCATGTCTTTTGGGGCTGGTTCAGGTACTTGGCTGTTAGTGCCACTTCAAACAGCAAACTCCTAAAAATGAATAATTTATCAGCTGTGGGATAGTTTTTGTTGCACCGCGAACCTCACATTTTGAAGTTATGAACATCTTAAATATAGAGGAAAAGAGTGCCGAAAGGTGTTACATCTGCTGGGAATGTTGCAACAAGGGTCTGTAAAGAAACACATTTGTAATCATGGGTATCGAAGCCTGATATCGGTTTCATAAAGGCAGGCAAAAGCAGAAGGGTCGTGGTGAATTTGATTACATCACAGGTGCTTCTGGGACACATGTACTCTGCACCATCTCAGTGCTTAAAAATCAAAAGCAAATAAGACTCTGACAAGAAAACACCATTAATCCAGTAGCCATGCTAAGAAATAACACTTGTGATCCAAGTTGTTAGCAAACTGAAAACTCTTTATGAGGCATGGAAAAGGCATGGTTTGCAATTGGTTGCAACTGGAATCTCTGACTCACATGGGAAAATTTCAAGAACCAACTATCACCAGTTTGTCCTGGCAGCTAGTAGAAGGCTCCCGTTTCTGAAAATGTATGAAGGGTATAACTATATTCCTCTAAGGATGGAAGTTGTTTAGAGTCATATGGAGACATTAATTAGATTAAACAAAGATCTTGGCTGAATATGAAGGAAAATGACTAATGGTTAAGTGTATTCAACTGTGGAGCAAAATCGCAAGGGAAAGAATGAGAGCCCCACCGCATGAATCATTTGAAGTGAGCAGCAGAAACTACTGTGGAGAGCTAGCTACTGTTTCTGAAATCATCAGAACTACATCAGCAAAGGGATATAAAAAGTCCATTTAGCAACTGCAAAATGCATAATTCTTTTCGAATTTTAATTGTTCTGATTTGGAGTGAGAGATGGGAACAGGAAGGGTATTATGAAAATTGTGATAAAACAATTGCTTGTATTCTGGGATCTATTTTTTCTAGAGAGTATGCAGTTTAACAAATGGATCTGACACCACCATTGGGCAGGGAATAAATTGGCTCACTTCCCTTTGGTGTATTTACTTAGGCCACTAGGCTCCATTTAGTGGCTTAAAAGAAGCTTTCACAAATTACTTATGCTCACCAACATTCTATGTAGCTCAAAAGGTGTTTTCTCTTTTTCCAGCTTGGCTAGTATTGTCCCTTCTCCCTTTCTGACTGCACAGTTTTACCATTCCCTGTTTTACCTGCTCTTCCAGGTCCATCTTCTGTGAGGTCTTTGGCTACTCTTAGTGCCCACTGTGTCTCAGACACTTGGAGATAAGAAGACAGAGCTTTGTCACTGCTCTCAGGATAGTGGAGGAGGCAATAAGAGATGATTGCAGTACAGGCAAGTGCATGCAATAGTAGACAATATGCACAAAGTGTTGCCAGTAGCAACTTGTTGTTGGAATTTGGAGGGAATTTTAACAGGTAGGGTGGAGACAGAAAGTATTCTGGAAGGCATTAAGGCAAAGCTAAGGAGCTTGAAGCTTGCCTGTAGTTCAGTGATTCTCATCCTGATGCTACTTAGGGGATCACTTGGAGATAAAATATAGCTGTCTAGGCCCCACAGTGACCAATTAAATCAAAATACATGAAGGTAAGGACCAAGCATGGGTCATTTTTAAAATGCTCCTTATTTCATTCTCAAGCACAGCTCAATCTTAGCAACTTATAAGGGAAGCAATGAAAACTTTCAAACTGGGAAGTGATGTGGTCTAGCTTATAATTTCAATAGACCCCTGACAGTTGTTTAAAGGATGAATTCAAGGGTGAGAGACTGCTGTAAACTCAAGCAGGAGAAGGGTCATGAGTGTCTGAATTGTGTTTGTGCTTCTCGGATAGAGACGTGCCAGATACAATATTTATTCAAAAGGATTACAGACTGGCAGGATTTTGTGACGTATTGAATCGGTAAATACTGGACGAGCCATAGAGGGAACAGCTAGAGAGGCATGCACACTTCTTTGTGTATTTCTCTCCCAGCCTGTTTCTTCTCTGCCGATACAACTGATGCTCTTTATTATGGTTTTTATGTCTCTCCCAACAGTTGCCACAGATTCTGTACGTTACTTTTAGTAGTTGGCTAACAATCTCGTTTCCCATCCCAGGGAAAGTGCCTTTGCTCAGCTGAGATCCTGCCTCCTTCCCCCTCTCTGAATACTGGGCCTTGAATACAGGCATTGGTAGCAAAATCGGTTCCCTCAGTGACCAGTCAAGTAAAATTCATTGTTGAAGCAGCCAGTTCAACTCTTAGAAAAGTTTGTGTTGGATCTCACGAGGGAAGCAACATCCAGCCTTGTCTTGCTACTTGGAAATGCATGCCCAGGGTATTCTGGGTTTCCTAGAGAACCTTGAAATCCAGATTTATATTTGAACCATCCTGTAATTTTACACATTGCCTTGAACTATTAATAAAAATTGTTAGGCAATAACAATACTGAGGACAAAGCAGAAACATCTTTGGGATGGATCTGTTCTGGGACTGCATGTTTTCACTGTCTGTGTAGGGTCTCAGAAGAAATTTGTAGAATTGAAATGAATTAAAATTTCTCAATCCCCGCAGTTTCCAGCCCTTTCTGTGGTTTTACAATAGCAGAAATTTTAACAAAGCACCGGCAGCAAACATTTGGGCTGATTCTGTTTGTGGAAAGTGAATTAGAGAATGGATTTCATTACCTGCTATCTTTCATACTAAAATACAAAGCAGAAGGACAAATTTAAAGGACTTTAACTGCAATTATATAGATAGTTCTGGTGAATGTGAATTTGAGATGATAAATTATTCATTTAATCCCTGTCTTCCAGTTTTGTGCATTCTAACAATGCCAGGTTTAAGGACCTCAGGTTGCCCCTTAATAGGCTGAAGCTGGGGCTACGGGCTGCCTCTCTCTCCTCCTGGTCTCAACCATCTCCTGGAATAAAGTCAGCTTGGTTGCTGGAGCTCCTTTTTCTCTCCAGGGCTGCTCTGACTACCCAATGTGAAGCCTCAGAATGTTTAAGACTAAAGACCAGTTGGACAGTTGTTCAGCCAGTGAATTAGCATTTCAAAGGCTGGTGCTCTGAGGGCACTGCCCTAGTGAGCAGCTGGGTGAACCAGAGGATTTTACACACAGGTCCTGTCTGGGTAATAAGATAGTCCTGTGAAAATGACATCCTAATTTTATGAAGACCGAAGATTTGGTGCTAAATTTTTTTACTTTCTCCATATTAATAGAATGTGCCTCTAGAATGTGCCTTTCAGTTCTTAATATTAAATCGATCAAGTGAAGCACGGTTGTTGCTTCCTTATTTGGGTGACACTTGTCAGAAATATCAATTTATACATTTCCTTCTGTTGTATTGAGATGCCCTGAAAAATTACTGATATATATAATTGACCTATACTGCTGCATTGTTTTATAGGTCCATGTATGTCTTATAATTTTCCTCAGAAGACGTGGTGTCGTAGAAAGATCATTGGCTTTTAAATAAAAAGATGTGGGTTCAAATTCTGCCTTTTTCTATTCACTAGAGGGGTGGTCTTGAGTAAGTTTATTAACTTCTCATAGTATATATATTTTAATTTAGCTAGTCTCTATTCTGTATCTACTACTACTACTGTATCATTTTGCTGGGTGCTGGGGCTATGAGCGAGCAAGATGAAGTATACAGGGCACATGCCCTTAGATTACAATCTCATCTCAGATTGCTTATCTGTAAAACAGGATTACAAACCTTATGTACTTTTTTCTGGAGGACTAACTGTGATGTGGTGTCTGAGGTACCTGGAAATGATTAGGGGCTCATAATTGGTAGATGTAGGTGCAGGATTTGCTGTTTCTTCTGTGCTTAGTTGCCAATGCCTTTTAATTCTTTGTCTTAAATTTACACTAGGCTATTTTCTTCCAGCATTCTTTTGGCTCTCACATTCTAATTCACAGATGTTCAGGTCCTCGAAGCCTAGGCACCCTCCCCGTTTCCTTTCCAAATGTTTTTTGCATGTATGGACCTTGAGACATTCCTTTATTACAGAGATATTCTTCCCATTCTGGGCCTTTGGAATATACCAGAAACAGAACGAAATAAAACAACAACAACAAAACAGAAATTTTACATCATAACAGCACATTCTCAGGGCTCAAAATTAGGAAATAGAATACTAAATACAATGGACAATACAAATTATAAACAGTATATTGTGCGTTTGAAAGTGGTAGTGTTACAGGGTAAAAGACCAGAGTAGGGGAATCAGGAGCATGCGTGTAGGGGTTCAGATTCAATTTGAAATGTGGTTGTAAGGTCAAGGGAGGCTTCCTTTAGAAGCTAGCATTTAAGCAGATTTGAAAAAGGTGGGAAGTTAATCACAGGGCGGGTGGGGTGGGGGAGGGCAGGGAGAGTATTGTAGGCAGTGAGAACAGCCAGTTCAAAGACCGCAGGACTGGAGCTTGCCCGGCACATTCTAAGAATAGCAAGGGGAATACATGGAACAAATGTAAAGGCTTAAAAGGAGAGGGCCTGGTAAGGAGCCTACAGTGGGGAGAATTGACCTAGTTGGGAGGTCAGGTTTCCTGGAAGCAACAGGGAGCTGGGATTCTAAGGAATGTATGGGAGTTTAGTAGATCATAATTATAGATTGCCATGGGTACAAAAGAAAATGAATGGAAAAGAAAAAGTGGATAATGCTGACCATCTCTTTACATTTGTATCTTGATTCTTATCCGATTTATTCATAGTTCCTTAGGCCATACGTAAACCTAGGGCTGACCATTCATTATTATGGCCAGTAGTAAATTCACGAGGATGCGCCAGCCTGTAGCATTTTGATAGATTAACTGACACAAAGATTGTGCCTGACACTGTGGACCTCACAGGTCGGTCCTTAGTAATTTTCACGACTGCTCTCCCATCACGTGGCAGTGGGTGACAATTTTAGGTGGACAAGATGGGGACTGAGCTCCAGAAAAAACCAGACACCAGAGTTTATATCAAATGTTTGTATGAGCCTGGAATTGTGGCACTGGACTATCAGTTATACAGGAACAGTTGCCAGGGTTTGTTTTTGTCTTTAATTTTTAATCCTCTCAAATCCTGCTTTAGAGAGAAAAAAGCACACACACCCAGGTTTCTAAGAATGCACTTATGTATTCTGAGATTCTTCTCATACTAAAAAGTCAATATTGTTTTTATATATTGAAATTTTATTACCATGAAAGACAATACAGTAAGTAGAATAAGGTTCATCTGAGCTAGGAGACCAGCTATCTAATCAAATACAGTGATTGTTCCCTGCTGGTACTATCTCTGACCCTGCTGCATTTTCAACTAACTTGGCCTTTGGCTTTGTATGTGTTCATTCTTCTGGATCCATGAAGCAATCTCCGTCCACATTCGCGCTTTCAGGAAGCCTGTCATTCTCATACTACCCAGTATTCTTCACCAGCATGCACCAGCCCCCACCAAAAAAAAAAGAAAAAAGAAAAAAAAAAGACAAACAGTGGTTAAAAAACACCGGTAAAAGATTTTTACAGAACCTTTCCAATTTTAAGAATATCTTATTTATTATGAGATGGTCACACAATTTAACCGATAAAGAGCAAATCAAAATATTTGTTATCGAACTGACAAAATTTTTCTTTTGTTAATGACTTTTTCATTCATAACAAGAAAGTGCTGTTACCATAGGCTGTGTTTTGCCTTATAATATTTAGTCTAAACATTATTTTCTAAAATTACTTGGGACAGCTCTTTGCCCCTCTTCTCAGTTGGGTTATTCGATACGTTTGGACGGCAGTTAGATCGATTTGTCACAGTCTGCATTCCATCTCTTCCCCCACCCCTCCACCCCTGCCCGCCAGGGCACTTCCTGGGTGATTTTAAAAATTAATATACAATACATCCATTCTTTGTGCATACAGTTGTATGGGTTTTGACAGATGCATAGAGTTAAATATCCACCACTCCAAAACATTGCAGTTCCCACAGCCTAGAAATTCTTCACGCCACCCCACTGTGTTGCCTTTGGGTCCAACTTTTTTTTTTTAGCAAAATGCATTTAAGATTCTTCCTTATTGTTGCATGAATCAATCGATTTTTGCTTAAGTAGCATTGCATTGTATATATGTGTACACAGTTTGTTTATCCATTTACTGGTTGAAGCACATCTGGGTTGTTTCAAATATTTAGTAATTATGAAATAAAGCTGCTGTAAACATTTATGGACTAGGGAAACATAAATTTTAATCAGTCTCTGGTGCAGTGGTTCTGTGGACTTTCAAAAGTCACAAAAAACACAGATGTCTGGGCCCTACTCCCAGTGAATTGAATCGGCGTTCTGTGGATGGGGCCCAGGCTAACGTTTCAGAAAAGCTCCCCAGGTGGCCCTCTTGTGTAATCGTGGCAGAGAACTAATGCTTGGAAACACGCGGTCGTTGTATTTTTGGTAAATCAGCTCTCGGGGGTTTTCTTTATTATTTTTACTTGGCGAGGTTTAGTAATTATATTTAAGTAATATAAGATTATGCTTCAAATTAGTTGTTTCTCTTAAGGATTTAATTTTATTTCAAGGCGAGGGTTACTGTATGCTAATTAAACCAGGCCTTTTTAAAGGTGCACTTACTGAGGTTTAAGTAGTCATGATAGAAATATAATTATAATATGCCAATTATGTTCCTCAGGAATATTTTAATAATATATATTTGATTAAAAGAAGTACTTGTTAGTTATATAGTGTAATTACATGTTTGAATAAACTAGCACTAGTACTAAATGAGCTTCCTTAATTACCAAGACAATTATTTTATATTGCTGATGAAATATAGTGTATACTGATGGTGAGTTTTTACAATGTTTTAAAGTGGTATTTAACAACTATTTAATCAATTATGTTGAATTAAAGTATGAAATGACTTTAATAGTATTATGAATTAGGCAGTTTAGATATTTTACATTAAAATAAATTTCACATCAATCATAAAAACACATGATTTTTAAACATTTTTTCTTTAACCAAGTAGAAATATTATTTTAAATCTATGTACTTTGATGAACAAAATGCTTACCAAGTTGAATTTCTATCTTAACCCTAAGCCTAACATTAGTCACCTGATGGAGATCCTGAGAATAATTCTGTAATCACCAGTGTTAAAAGGTCCTTCACATGTAAAGTTCCAGGAAATAAAGTTTTAAAAAAACTCTCACTCTAGGATATGTTTATTGATCTTAGAGAGAGAGAAGAAGGTGGAGGTTGCAGGGGAGAGAGAGAAAGAGAGAGAGACATGTGAGAGAGAAACATTGATTGGTTACCTGTGGTCAACAGAGGCCCAAACCCACAACCCAGGCATGTGCCCTGACCAGGAATCAAACTGGCGACCTTTCACTTTGAGGACAGTGCCCAACAGACTGAGCCACACCGGTTGGGGCTATTTGCCCTGTCTTTACTAAATTTAAAGGAACCCTATCCTGTGCTCCCTTAGTACATTTTACTTATTTTATAACTCTAGTTATGTTTGTTTTTTTCTTTTTGATTTATCTATTAGGTTATATAGACATACCTTCCCATTAGGGTCTAGATGCTTTCTTCCATGCTCTGGGTGCCTTTACACATTGCCTGAAACTTGGTAGGTTCTCATTAACTGCTTGGCTTATTAGAAAACAGATGTAAATGCCATACAGGACATCCATTATGTTGGGTTGAGAATCCCCTCTTCATTTCAGAGGTTCCACAGAAACCTTTTGGAAACGGAATAAGTTCTCCTGCTTGGTGCAGAGCTGGCTTAGTCTGTAAGGTACGAAGTCTAGCGCCTTTCATCCATGGGTAAGTTTGAGCACCCTCTGTAAGCATAAGGCATTACTGCAAGCACCGTACAAGGAAGCCTAAATTATGACTCAGTCTGTTCTGAGAAAGAAAATGTACAGCCAGCTAGGTAAACTGAAGGATGTGGTGGGTGGAACAGATTACAACACAGGTCTGCCTTGTCTGTTTTGGCTTAAGGAAAGAATTTTTAAAATTAATTAATTCTAGGTAATAATAGTTGATCATGCTATAATAGAGACTGTAGGGCCCATGGTAAAACACAATAGTGTGAGGTTTCTGTCTCTAAGGAACACCCACAATAATGAGGGACTCAGGCCATAAAACCTTAAATTCCAAAGTAGAATTAGAAGGTGGAGAGGATGGCTAGAACTTTGATTACTCTTGTCCTCAGGGTTTACCCTCTTCCCCTGATTCCTTGCTTCTTGTTTGTGCTTCATTCTTATAAAATCTATACTAAGTAATTTAAGGAACACTTTGCCCCAAGAACAATGTAATCAAGGCACACTGCTACTGCCTGATAGATTTTGAAAGGCTTTTATTTGTATGTACTTACTTTGAAATGACTGAAATTACAGAAGCAGAATGACCAAGGGTCACATTTCTGTGTTCAGTCTACTATTTGCTTTACAGAGACATAATTCTCTTTAAAATCTGCAGTTCTAAACAAACAAACAAACAAACAAATGGCATTTCTGCTGGAATGTTAAAGTATCCACTGCCTATCCAGGGAACACCTTTCCACAAACCTCCTTCACCAGAGAATCATTTGAGTGACCTTGTGTTCTTGCTTAAAGTAGTGTAGGATCACATCCCCTTCATTTGTTCTAATATTCCACATTTTACTGCAGAAACCCAGTAAAAGTGTTGTCCTTTAGGCCCTAGTCTCAAAGTAGAAGGTTTGGATAAAGCTAATACATTGTAGGCTTGCAGTTGTTCATTATCTTAATTAGTCTAGGTAATTAAATCATTAATTGATTAAAGCTGATCCCTTTCTAAGAGTAAAAGTGCTTTTCTGCTTGATCCCATAAAAACTGCCATTTCAGCTCTTCACACACCTCTTCGTTTATGGTGTTTTGTGCTGTCAAAAAGTGTGGGGTTTACTCTGCCCTTCTAGTGGGGACAGTGACACAAGAGGATGATGCCAGCCTGTGGTCAGAGGTGCTGGTTGGGAGATGCACCTCAGTGAAATCAGGAAGCAGTTCCAACCTGCCTGTGGTTAATTAACACTGGACGGTAAACCATGCAGATGCAATCCATTATGAAGACAACCTTGCCTCTGGCAATTACCTTTCACTGTTTGTTGTGCTTTGCTTGGGCACCTTTCTGAGACTGTGGATTTCCATCAAAGGGCTCTGACACCCCTTTCTGCCTGGCATATGCCCACACATCTTCAGTCTTGTGCGGCCGTGCTCCTGAGGTGAGCACTTTTTTTTCTCACTCAAGTTCAGAGCCTTGGGATGATCTCTGTTTCCTAAATATATGATTTTTTTTAAAAAACTTCAAAGCTGCCTCAGCGGCAGAGGGAAAAGGAAGGAAAGATGCTGAATTTAAGAGCTTCCAGTGAATTGGCAAAACCCTGAACCCTTGTCTTCACGTGCTGAAATATGAGATGCTTTCACAAAGCTATTTCAAGTCTGTAAAGTTGGCCTTTAGAATGAATAACTAATCCAATAATTACAATAACATTAGAATCAGACTAAACAAAGGAGAATGTAAGTCAGTAAGAAGTTGTTTTACCTTGGAGTAAACTTCAAAACTCTGTATCTAATTTCAGAAGAACTACGGTAAGCTAGGTTTTATCTAGATCCCCTCAATGTTGTGAAGTTTTTTTTTTTAATTTGGTGTTTTTCCTTCTTATGTTCCTCTTGAGGAGAATAGTGGAAGTAATGAAATGCATAACTGACTTTTTTTTCTTGGCGTAACTGAGTCTGGCAGTTCTTTGGAGGAGTTTGAGTTCAGAGCCTTTCAGGTTGATATGGTAGCAATAGTAAGGCAGCAATACGGGCTGCAATGAATGCCTGGCTCGCACTTGACACGTATGGATATAATGCAGCCTGAATGTTCCTAATCACAATTAGTCATTTTTATTATTATTGACATAGCTTTCAGACGACTCTGCTCATGGAAAAATTCAGCAAACAAATATAAATCCTGGCTCATATTACTGAAACTCCTAGAGATTTGTGATTATATGTCATTGGTAGTTTACTCTGGCTACAGTTTTATCCAATAAACATGAAATGTAGGATATGCAATTATAAGGCATTTTCTATCTAGACATACATATGCTTCCTTTAAAACTATTTTACATGAATGATAAAGTATGATTCAATGTTCTTGGCATAATATCGTGTGTGCTAAATTGCTTTCTAACCTAGCAAGCAGATCGATCCTGTATATTTCTTTTTGCTGTTGCTTCTCATTTTACGTAATGAAGAGACAAGGAAATGATGCCTCAGAAATAGAAAATGGTGTTTCCTAAGTAATCAGAAATAGCTTAACATTTAAAACTTTTATTTGTTGATAATTTAACATTTTGGAATTTGTCTTTATAGTTGTTATTCTGTTTGTGTTTGTTTTAAAATTAAAAAATACTTCTGTCTCAAAATAATTTTTAGGAAAGTGACTATACCTGTTAAGAGAATTAATATGTTTTGCTTGCAGGAAGGACACAAGTTGAGAATTTTGGAATAGGGAGAGGTTAGTGGCTGAGCTTTTTAAAGATTTTTAATTGGAAATCAGAGTAATGAGAGACATTGATAGGAGAATGTTGTAACCTATTTTATATGGATACGATGAATTTTATATAGTTAAGACTAGTGAAGAGTAGAGAAGGAATAACAAAGACTGGGAAACACTGAACATATAGATCCTTTTATTATCTAAATTGCATTATCTGTATAGTAGTCTCCTGGGGTATTTTATATGTCTTAAATCCCCATATTCTATTTGTTCCAGTATCCAGAGGAGTTTTACACACATTACCTTACTTAATCTTTATTATATCCCTTGTGGGGGAGACATGATGCCCGGTTTAAAGTTTATAGTGAACTAGGACTCAGACCCAGTTTCCTGATTCTAGAGCAGATTTTCTTTTTAATTTACTGTAAGCCTGTTGTATGCCTTCCTTCCTCTCTTCTGCTTTGCCATTCTCCTTTGCTCCTTCCCTATAATTCACTCATCCCTCCCTGCTTCCCTCCCTCCTTCTTTACTGCCTTCCTTCCTCCATTCCTTTAGACATTCATTCAGAAACACCTCTCTTCCTGAGGGAAGACCAGTGTGTCTGGACTTTGGGAGTGTATGGGGAGAACTGCAGGAGATGGGGCCAGAGGACGAGGGCAGCCAACCCTGCAGGATCCTGGCTGGCATTGGTGCAGAGGAGTATTAACCTCGGTTGCCCTGAGAACTCTCTATTTATCGAGGGGAGTACAATTGATCATAGTGAGAAAGAATGATAGTGGTGGCTGTGAAATGGGAGAGAAGCAGGTGAATTCCAGAAATACTGAGGTAAAATAAGCAAGAATAAGTGAATTATTTCATCAGATGGAAAGGACAAGAGATAAAGAAATGTCCAGGATGACTCTCCTGGTTTCTGTTGTGAACACCTAACTGAGTGCTGGCAGTATTTTTGAGATACGAGACCCATGAGCTTGGTTTGGGACATGCTGTATTTGCCCTGCCTGTTAGCTAGCCTATTGGAAATGCTAAATGAGCAACTGGATATGTGGATCCAGGTATGAGAAGGGAGCTGGGGGCTGAAGTTAATTTCCTGGGAGTCACTTGTACATAAATGGTAACAGAACCATGGGAAGAGGAAATGTCACCTAAGGAGAGAATAAACCAAGACCCGGGGTTCAGGAGCTAACATTTGGAGACCCTCTATTTATAGAGGATGGGTATACCTGGGAAAGGCAGGGGTAAAAAGAGAAAGAGAAACATATAGTATGAGGAAAATCTGGGAAGAACTGTCTTCTAGAGACTGAATACATGGATATTTGGAGGAGAAATGCTCTTGGATGTTATTGAGGGGTCTGGGAAGTGTCCACTGGCTTTGGTAACCTAGGGGACATTGATGACATCAGGGAGATGGGCTGCTGGAAGGCTGGAAATGAAGGAGAGGGGGCAGATTAATTGTTTAAGGGAACAGAAGAATGTAGAGAATTCTGAATGTGGAAGTGTTCATTTCATTCAATGTGCACAGCTCAAAGCAGAATCATGTTGATGTGGTATCATCAGAACTCATTTAACACAAAAAAAACCTTTAAGCTTTTAGGCCTCTAGACTTTTTTCCCCCAAGTATCACAGTGTTTATTGATAGATACAAGTATATAAAATCAGGGCATGAACATGGCTTGATAAATTAAGTAGACTTTATCACTTTATCATTTTTCTTCCCTCTTTTTCTGATCTCTTCAAAGAACAGTCTGTATATTACTTTCCTGCATATTTTGTCTGTTGAGATCTAAATAGTTTTTCAGAGTTGTGATTGGTATAAGCCTCATCAATTTCATCATGGTCTGGTCTCAAACCAGTGCCCCTGCCTGTTGATTTATGAAACCCTCTTGCACTTTTACTCAGAGCCTGTTTTCTTTGACTTTACACACAATTCTGAAATGCTTATCTGGCAACTCTGCTGTCCTGTGTAAACTTAGACAAACTCCTCACCCACTGACAGGTCCCTGAAAAAAGTAAGTGACTGACTGACTGACAGAGAAATGGAAAACTGTACAAAGCAGATGAAGCCAGAGACTATGAAAAGTAGCAGAGTTAAGTAAATTTATGCAAAAAAGTGAAGAGAACTTTTTTTTTAAAGGATGCCTGCCAGGACCTTCCATCAGTTATAAAGTCAAATAAATAAAAGAATTTACTAAAACAGGGTATAAATAAACAAACCCTGGCTACCAGAAAATGATTTCACCATTATGTTTTAGTGTGTTCAAAAACCTATTCTCTTGAAAAAATCTCTAATCACACTTAAATAAAGTATAGAAATACGTGTATATATAGCTTATTGAGAACAATTTTTGTTTCTATATGGAATATCCTGTTTCTTGTGGTGACAGTAATCGAGAGACAGTGTTGTGATAAACCCATCAGAGCATTAAGGTAGATTAAAATAATCTGGAGGTGTTTTTGGCTTTCTTCAGATAAATACCCACAATGGAATCCCCAGGTCATGAAGCAGCTCCCTGTTAGTTTTGTGAGGACCCTGGGTACTGCCTCCCCAGCGGCTGCACCAGGCTGCGTCCGACAGTGCTCGTGGGCTCCCTTTTCTCCGCTCACTTGCCAGCCCTTGTCTGTGTGGAATTAGTGATGATAGCCTCACGGGGGTGAGGTGGCGTCTCACTGTGGTTTTAATTTACATTTTTCTGATGATTAGTAACACTGAACATCTTTTCATATGTCTCTTTGTCATCTATATGTCCTCTTTGGAGAAGTGTCTTTTCAATAAGTCTTCTTCTGCCCATTTTTCAATCAGATTTCTTTTTTTGGTATTAAGTTGTATGAGCTTCTTTTATTTTTTGGATATTAACCCCTTATCAGATGTATCATTGGTGAATATCCATCCCTCATTCTTTTCATTTTGTTGGTGGTTTCCTTCACTCTTCAACAAACATTTTAGTTTTATGTAGTACCATTTTTTATATATTCTTTTATATATAGAAAAGACATATCCAAAAAAGCATTGTCAAGAGTGATGTCAAAGAATTTACTACCTGTGTTTTCTTTTATTAGTTTTATGGTTTGGGGTCTAACATTTAAGTCTTCAATCCATTTTGAATTTCTTCTTATATCTGGTATAAGAAAGTGCTGAAGTTCCATTGTGTGTGTGTGTGGGGGGGCAGTGTGGGGGGGTGTGTTTATCAGCCCAGTTTTCCCAGCACCATTATTGAAGAGACTCTACCCCATTGTATATTCTTGCCTGCTTTGTCATAGATTAATTGAACATACAGGTGTGGGTTCATTTCTGGGCTCTACTCTGGTTCATTGATTATGTGTCTGTTTTTATGGTTTGATTACTATAACCTTATAGCATAGTTTTGCATCAGGTAGTATGATTCCTCCAAATTTGTTCCTTCTTAAGATATCTTTGGTTATTTGGGGTCTTCCGTGGTTCCACATAAATTTTAGGATTATTTGTTGTTGGCATTTTGATGGGGATTGCATTGAATCTGTAGATTGCTTTGGGTAGTATGGAGATTTTAGCAATGAACCTAAGAGGTTATTATGGTAAGCGAAGTCAGTCAGACAGAGAAAGATAAATACCATATGATTGTACTTATAGGTAGAATTTAAAAAACAAAACAAGCATTCTCAAAGATACAGACAACAAATTGATGGTTGTCAGATGGGAAGGTGTGGGGGAGCTGGGTGAAAAAGGTGAGATGATTAAGAAGTAGAAATTGCCAGTTATTAAAGATAGTCACAGGGAACATAGTCAATAATATTGTAATAACTGTGTATGGCATCAGATGGGTAATAGACTCATCAAGGAGATCACTTCATACGTTATATAAATGTCTAACCACTATGTTGTACACCTGAAACATAATATTGTTTGTCAACTGTAATTGAAAAAATTAAAATTATTTTAAAAAACAAAATAATTTGGAGTTAGGGAATTTATTCTATAAGAATTAGACATTTCAAGGAGGGAAAGAAATGATGATAAGTAGCAGATAGTAGGAATGTTGGGAGAATCACCATAGATACATTTATTTTCTATCGTTACGATGTTTAGGTTAAAGTAGTAAATGTGTTATCTTACCTTTCCAGGGCCGCACACTTTTTTTTCTCCAATGCAGCTGATTCTTATGTCTTCTTTTTTCCTAAATTGTGGCACTAAGAAAAATTTTCCTTTTGTTAAAAATCTCCAACTTTTATGTTTTTCTTTTTAATTCATATTAAATTATTAGTGGGCAAAAAGCCAATGGCATTTACAGGCTAGAGACATCTCAAATAAGCAAAGTTAGTGTTCTAGCAGCTTGAACACTGGCTTAAAGTTATTTGAAAGTGATATGTCATATTTAATGCAACTCTGGTTTTTTGTTTTTGGTGTTGTTCACTATTTAGTGATGTTAAAATTAAGGATCTTTCTCTAATTACTCCACATGGAAAGGTTTTTTGTCCTCTCTGTGCAGATTCAATTGTCTGTTTTGAAATTGAATGAAAACATTGACTATGATTGAAGCTCTGTAATACAATGTATTATTTTTCTTACTCCTTAGAAATAATAAAAGCACAGCATAATACATCCTTGCCATTAATGCCTGACCTCCATGTGTTGTGGAAACATGTAATTGAATAGCCCATTTTGTAGAGGGAAATATTCAATGGAAGAAATGAATTTAAGTACATGTGTTGATAAAGCAGTTTCCTGATAATTCTGAAAGTCCTGAAATGGAAAGCTGCCTTTGATTTCTGTTGGCTAATGACTTTTCCAAGTGGAATTTGAGAGTTTTCTACAATACAGTACATAGTAATCTAGGTGCATTTTTACTGATGGCAGCACAATTTCTTAAATGAAAGTAAAATTGTAGAACGAAGATAAAATTATATCATTTCTATTAAGATATACACCAGCAGACTGTCATATGCAGTGATTACAAAATGTGAGTAATATCTGGGAAACAGGAAAACTACTTGAAATGGTGCATTGGATAATTCAGGGGTTTTAAAAAACACTGATAGTGGGAATTGTGTTTCTCTTAAGAAATTGCTGATCTATTATTGCATGCCCCATATCGAAGAACTTAGCCATTATAAAATTTGGAATTAGTTCCTAATATCTCTGACATTCGAAAATGGTGTTCTGTCCTAATAACACGAAGAACAGAAAGAACCACACTGACAGAAGTTTTAAATGGTTACATTAATTAGGATTTACTAAATGACCATTCTTAGTTTCTACTTTTGTCACAAGAAGTAACTCTTGCTTTGCTTTCTTTTTACTTTAATGTAAAATGTATTTCCTAATTGTGCAACATATTATCGAAGTATGTGAATGTTTTCTTGCCGTTTTCTTGGTCTTCCTTGTCAATAAAGATTGTACTGTAGCAGTGTGATGGATAACATTTCTGAACAGAAGTCGTTTCTTACAGCTTGGTTACCTAGTACGGTAAACCTTCACGTTAGAATGTGAAATACTATAACTCACTGACTCAACCAAGTAGAATCACAAATAGTAAACAGTTGGTTTTAAATTCTGTATGCTTTCCCAAGTTCGTTTTCAAATATTATCCAGTGAATTCAGTTTTTTTCCCTTTTCCTTTGTTAAATAATGCTGCTAAATGTACTCTAAATGGCCCATTTTAGTGGTATGTGATTCTGGTTGTTAAGAGATATGAAAAAAATTCCCAAATTTGACAGTTTAATACTGTTTAATTGAGAACACTGACTATTTATTTAGATTTTTTAGGAATTAATCTTTTTACTTTTGATTTTATGCAATGTACTGAGAGGGTTTCATTGTCTGCCTCATCTTTCTATCAGGCATATGTTGAAAGGCCCTGCAAAAAGACAGACATTTGATTTAATAATTTGCCAGAACAACTGTTTAGCATCTGTCCCAAAGGCAAAGAATTGAACTGATAGGTTTCATAAAGAAAATGGGGAATCATACAGGTCATCTGAATTTCATTACTTATTAGAATTTTACTTAAAAGGCCACAGATTCTGTATTTTTTTCATTTTTAGGAGTTATAAAAAAACTGATGTGTATTTTGTGATAAAAAAATTCTGATAGGGTGTTAGAAAATCATCTTTTAACCAAAGAAAATAAGATTCACACTCTCAAGTGGATGCTGCTTACTCACAAAGGACTGCCCTGTGACCGTGGCCAGGATGTGTGCCCAAAATTATGAGCATTGAGGTTGGTCTGGAGATGATGCTCATCAGAATGACAGTGCTTTTGTTAGTATTTTGAGTTTGTGACGTCTCATACAAAGATCACTTGGGAATTAAGTAAGGCTTTCCAAGTAAGCATAAATTCTCTTTGCATCAATGCCAAGTTTTACTAAATGTAGCCTTTTTTGGACAAAAGTATGACTAAACACCATTTATTGCATCAGATAAAATAGAAACCAATAATGTAATGAAATTCTATAGCACAGCTATAAAGATGGATTAATGACATATAAGTCAAATAGTAGGCTCAGGAGTTTCAAGAAATGTGAACATTTGTAAGTCATCCCATGATTTAACCCTTTTACCTGTAATTCTGGCAGAAAGGCCAGATCATGCGATGATTTCTCTCCTGCTCTTACCTCCGTCATCACATCCAACCAACTTTAGTGCCATGATTTTTCAATTTAAAACTAACATCTATGAATTTAATATCACAATGTCTTATTAATGAACATCACAGTGGCAGTATGTGTGCGGTGATGGCAGTGACCCCTAAACCTTTAGAGCTTGCAATCACAGACCTTTATGTAATTATCACATGTGGCAGCCCTGGGTTGGTGGTTGTGAGTCCATGAATGTCTTCTCAGTCCAGTACTCAGACCGAGGGAACAGTCTTTCCATGGCACATGCCATTCTTATGGTAAGAAATGCAAGCAAGAGACTGGGCTGAATGTCTCACTCACACATAAAACCTCCGCTTACTCAGGGTATGTCCTGCCATATTCTGTTAGCCAGAGCAAGTCACTCGGCCGGGCCTGTCATGGGGAGGTGTGCTCTGCCTCCATGGACACGGTGTGAGTCACATGCATGTGAGCAAGGGTATGTGATCCTTTTGCAGTCAAAAAAGTGAAAATTTGGAAATAATTTCCTGCAGATGGATAATAAATTCGAGACCAGCCACCTTTCCCCCAATACTTGGTAACTGTGGTTTCTCCTTTACCATCCTGAGCACTCCAAAATTTCCAGGGCCTGCTTCAGTTTCCTTCTGGGATTTCTTAGGTTAATCCCTTTGGAGACTATGAAGAAGAATTCTGTAGTGATAGAGGAGTGATAAGGTATTTGGTGGAGTACATTAAAATAGGAAAAAGCAGAGAAAACAAAGAGCAGGGGTGCTTGGCACTATCACAAACCAAGCAGTCTGGTACCATCCTATGTAGTTTCTTGTAGAAAGTCCGGTTCTTTTTATTTTCCTCCAGAACATTTCTGTATGCTCTCCCTGGGGATGGTTTTTGGGCTGTTTCAGTGTGAGGTCACAGGGGTACGATCTCCTCAGCATGCAACTGAACATAAGTTCATGGTAGCCTTCTTGTGTTCAACGATAAAAAGAATCCTTTTGTGCTTTTCTGGGGGCACTAAATAAAGCTGGATAATAAAGTACAAGCACAGACACAACTTTCAACAGGAAATGGCTGAGGGACATGCAGATCCAGCTCTTCTTTGATAAGTGTACGTCACCTTTCCACGAGTGTCACAGATCATGGGAGATGAACTTACTACGTGGAAGCCGTCCGAGCAATCCTGTCTGAAAAACTTCCACTGTGACTGCAGCTATGGTTTCTAACTGTTCCCCCCTTCCATCCTTCCACTCCTTTTTCCCTGGTGTTTACTTACATTTCCCCAAATGTACACATTCCTGTCAGCCACAGCACTTACTCAGATTTGAGTAAAGCACCGAATAACACATCAAATATATAGTAGGTATTCAATACATATAGTGGCTACTATAAATGCTACTACATCAGTTTTTATAATAATCAAATGATCTTCTTTGATTCTCATCAAAGAAACTGCATGCTTTAAATTGAAAACTAATTGAAGCCTTACATTCTTATACAATTTTACATAATAAAATTTCACAAATATATATTGAGTGCTTATATATTGACTATGTACATGGTAATATTCACTCACAGCAAAAACTAGGCAGGATGAGAGTGATGTAGTCCATGACTTCAAAGGTTTATAGCCACCCATGGTCACTTGTAATTAACTAGTTTATGTGATTTATGGTAAAGGATGAACAATTAAAGGAAAATAATCATCTACATTTACCTGTTAGTTCAGGTAGAAAGTACTCTTCCCTTCAGCAATGTTGGCCCATAGAATTGCATGTCCCACAGACAGACACAGATGTGCACACACATACAGACTGACCTTTTAAAGTACCCACAGATGTGCAACCTGGAACCCCACTGAGTAATGAATGCTTTAATTTGCACTTAAAGGGCCATGGTCCACCTCATTGTGTTGCCATGTTTCTCTGTGAGGCTGAAAATGGTACGTGAAGAAGGATCCTTAAAAGCCCTTTTCCCCTTTTCTCTTTCCAAAGTATAGTCAGTCCTCAAAAATGAGACTCATCCTTTCATTTTCAACAAACTCTTTTATTCAATTTTGACCCTAATTCCATGGTTATGATTTCCTTGGGCACTAGCTCTAAATTTTGTCAGAAAGTCAAATATATTAGAAAACAGGCCTGTGTTTATTGAATGGGAGCAAAATGTAATTCCGCTAGGCTAGACAGTGTTATTGTTGTTTCCATGCTTCCAAGAGCATTTTGTAACCAATTGGATTTGAAAAAGAAAGAGAAAACAGACTAAAATGAAGAAACAGTTATTGGAAAGTTCAAGGAAGTATCTCATTCTTCTGCACACCTCTGGTTGTAGCAGCAATATTGGGTGATGAGTTTAGCAGGGATACTTCGGACAAGAACACGTTTTTGTAGTTCTCAGAACCCTCTACAGCAGAGACAATCTGTCTGGATTCACGGAATCATTAAAAGCTCTTCATTTAACTTGAATCATGTAAAAACTCTCACTTTGCCTTACCTTGATGATCTAGCACCTGTGTTCCTCTCTGCCTGACTGCATTTTGATTGTATGGTCATCCTGTTACTTGTAACTCGCTCTGTTTAACCTATTTCATTCTCTCTCATCTACTCCTCTTTGTTGACCATCATAAAAAGCTCTGTCCTCATCACCTCCTTACATCATTCCTATCATTTCTTGTTTTGGTACTCTGTAATTACATCTCTCCTTCACTCTAGGATTGTAGGGACTGTGTCTTTTCTCCACATGTCTAAAATCAGATGTGGTGCTTGGCAGAAATATCTCAGTAAGTATTTTTTTAATTGAGTGAATGGATCAGTTAATTAGTGGGAAGGAGGTGGATTGCATTTAAGATATAACATCCCCTAATGTGAGAAGAGGGAAATGGGCCTCACCATGGTGAATCTTTTACAGGGCAAGAACAGGAGAGGCCAAATCTCTTGGTTGTTTTATCCAGTGTCTCCTTTCTAATGGGTTATGATGCTGCCTTGAGAAAGTTACTATGAGGATGGGCTTTGGTCCATAGTCCAGCTGAGATCTACTGCCTCTGAAGAGGTCTCTGCTGATCCGCTTTCTAGAATGCCTCTTGGATTGTACTTTTACTCTCATAGGTCAGATGGGGTAACGGAATTTTTAAGGGCTCAAATAGAAAATGCATGTATACTACGAAGCTAGTAATATTTGATATGATCCAGCTTTTGGCCTGGAGCAAGTGCGTGAGTCAAAAGTCCATCAAGATAACATGAGAATAGAAAGGTAGGAAATGAGCATGCATGTATTACTTCCCTAATTATGTATAGTTATTTCTAATTAAAAGTCAATATTCTAAAATAAAAATATTCAGCTGAAGGCTTTTATAAACTGTGAGCATCCCTTCTACATTTAAAATCCAGTTCAGTTGGTCAGAGATTAGCTAATCAAATATCAAGGATCTTCTACTTCTGAAATTTGTGATTTTATAAGATTCAGCTATATCAGTTTGATTTGTAGGTGGGAAAATAGAATTAAATGTATACCACTTATCCAAACTTGCCTATAGGCAGTTATGCAAGGAAATTCATTTGCTAAGGAAAATGACGTTTAATAACACAGGTGGATATGTGTTAGTGACTATGCAGATAAATAGACTATCTGACAGACATCGTTGGTTGCCTAACTGGTAAACAGTTCCTTCTTGTTTGCTAACATAATAACGGAACACAGATTTTATTCACCCTCATTCTAACTGTCTGTGTGCCAGGGGAGTCTGGATCTTAAGTTGTGAATCATATTGTTCTAAAAAATGCAGTGGTCTTACTTTCCCTTCTAAGTAATGCACTTAAACACAGGTATGCGATCAGAGTCAAGTCAATAAAAATTGGAAAATCCTCTGGAGAGCTTTTCAGAAGAGTTTACTCACTGACAAGAGAGGGTTGTGCGACAGTGGTGCCCTGGAGAGTCTCCTCTGTGCGTGGCGTTTACAACTGCTGCAGGCATCTGGGGACCACGGGCAGAGCAAACCAGCAGTGAGAAGGGCTGAGTGGGCAGATGGACCGATGGATGGGAGAAGACCGAGCGCTGGGTGCTGTCCTGGAGTGCTGAATGAACCACCCTGTCTCAGGTCTTATGTGAGAGAATAATATACTTGTATTTAAAGTACTTTTAGTGGGTTTCTGCCCATGAAAATATTCAGCCCAGAATATTTTAACAGATACAAGGCCTTTGGGTCAACTAAAGAAGACTTAGCAGCATTTACCATCCCAGCCCTCTGGGCTCCAAGTGAGAAAGAGATCAACAAAAAGCTACACATTTTAAGATTTAAGCAGCTCTGAAGGCTAAACAGAAAAAATGAGCTAGTATATAGGCTGCCAACACCAACAAATAATAATATTTATTATTCACAGCTGAAAAAGAAGTCAGGATTTAAACTTGTGATTTTTGCTTTGTTTTCTGAATTTATGTAAAAATGTCTAAGCAAAAGTAAATAGTTTTCCTTGGCACATGCAGGAAACAAGTGCTTTTAATCCTGAAGAAAATGTATTGTTTTTTGTCATTTTTATCTTTTGCCAGTTGGACTTGTTTAGGTCCTACCTAAAAATATTTTTCATGTTAATTTACCTTTTCTAGGAAAAATACCAGCTCCCAACGTTTATATTTCAGGGGGACTGACTACAAATCAGATTTTTCCGTCAGACTTTTCCTCTAGAAGCTGCTGTTAGGATGAATGTTATCAGTATCAATTTGCTTTGGGGTTAGAGGCTTCTCTAAATCAGGTACCTCCGTGGGTTTTGTTTCCTTTTGCTAAAGGAGAAAAAAACCCTCAGCTTTTCCATTCCTCTCCCATGCCTATTTTCTATTCAGGTTTCCCATTTCATCTTAAGTTAATGTTGGCAGTTTATGTCTTTTCCAGAAAATTATTTCATCCAGAATTAAACATTTATTACCTATGTGTTATAACTACATTCTCTTATTTTAAATAAATTTTATCACTATTTTTTAGGTCTTTTAATGTCTAGGTAAAATATCCAGATATTTGCATAATCTACTTTAAAAAAGTGCAAGCACTAGAATATTAATAACACAAACTTTTCTTTAGAAGAGCATACTGAAAATTATGCCTAGAGACATGAATTCCAAATGCTTTTGAAAAGCAAAAATCATTCACTTTTCAGTTATAAAGACATCTGCATCCTTTCTGATCTTCCCACCCCATAAGCCTAGAGCACTGCTTCCCCCCTTGGTGTGTCAGAAAACCCGTGCGCTATGGGCGGAACATGGAGAACAGTGTCACCCCGCACACGTGCACTGAGGAAACACACGTTGTTCTGTTGTGTGTGAAGGTACTGCTTTTTCTTTTTTGTTTTGCCTTTTTTTTTAAATTTTAGTTTATTCAGTACAGTTTCTATTCTTTATTCCCATTCCAGCCCACCGACCCATCCCTCCCCTCCTCAACTGATACACAGATGTGCATAAAGCAGTTTCATAACTCTGCTTTAGAGAAACAGCTCACTTAACTCAATTAGCACGCTGCATTTCCTCATAACCACAGAGCATTTTCTCAGACTTCCATTCCCTCACTTACACTGAATGTGGACAGTCGATTGACATACACCCCTCATGTAGCCTGAGCTCCTTGAGGAAGATTAACCATCTTCGTTTCCTCAGTCCTGTCAATGTGCCTGTGAAGAGTAAGAGTTTGAGGAAAGGAAATAACATAGGGAATGGTTAATTTAAGTCCCTCATTAACAACAGGATTACAGGATCCATCCCTGTTCTCTCTGATATCCCAGTCTACTCTGATTGAAGAAGGGGATTGTGGAGAAGACGGGTATGTCTATTATGAGAGGAAAGCAAACGGTCCTGTGTAGGAAACTGTCAGAGCCACAGACGACAAGGGGAAGATTAAAGTGTCCTGCTACTTAACTGAGTAAGATTTCAGGGAAGAGACCAGATTTTGCAGAGCTGCTTGAAAAGTGTGTGTGAGAGATGTGGTGGTGAACTGGCAAGCAACAGAAAATCTGTGAATTGGGTTCAACCTGTAGATGTTGAAGACATGAACAAGTTTCTCAAAAACTCCAAGAGCATAAACCCCATAGGCCTAGCAATCATATAGTCTTGCCATTTGCACTTTTGACTATTTTTAAGCTACCTCTTAGTTCCAGGACTTGTAATATTTATTTTGCTAACCTTTTGAGCCTGGATTTCAGTCCTACTTGTATTAAATCTGAAACAGGACCTGCAACTGAGTAGTGAACCTAATTTACTCTCAAAAACTTGCTTCTTGATTTATCTTTTGTGATTATCTTCACAGTAACTCTTGAGACATATTAAAAACTGTTTATTTTTTAATAAAAACAACTATCAACAAGTAAAACAACTTTAACTTAATTTTCAGTATGAAACCATAAACATTTTTGTTGGAAATATGGTTTAGGAGAAGGACCAAAACCTATAAAAATGTTTATATATTTATGAATTTGGGGGTTCTCAAAAGTCCAAAAAAAATGTTTTGAAAATGTCTAAAGGCCAGCATGCCACAATGACATAGCACTTCACAGTTTTAAAAGTATTTCACATCCCTTATTACTTGATCTTCAGAACAGCTTTTTGAAGCAGGGCAAATATCAATGTGCTATATTCTTGGACATTAAAGCTTCTGTGTAAGAGTAGCTGTTTACAATAGAGATTGCTGGAGCTCACTAACATGTTCTCTTATTCATGGGCACACCACTCACCCAAATTCCCCAGCCTCCCTCGAACTTAGGCGTGACCATGATTAATGGGATGTGATTGGCACTGATGTGGAATGGATTTATGCTGCCTCCAGGCTAAGATGTTTAAGAGCAGAGGGTGACTTCTGTAAGCTCTTTCTGTCTCCCCCTCTGTTGGCTCAAAGTACAGGATCCAATGGAAGTTTTGGGGGACTAGAGGATGATGGAGCTGCTAGATGGAAGAAACTGAGTTTCCTAAATTGGTCTACAAGAAACAAAGCCTACCTAAAAATTACATTAGACTGACATAAATTTAAGAGAGAAAATTTATTGCATCAAGTCACTGAGATTATGATTTGTTTATTATGGCAGTCAATCTATTTTCTGAATCCTTAGTCTAATGTATTTCCTTTACTTCATATTTACATCTATATGAGTAAAATGTTGTATCTTTTTTAATATATTGTGCAACACAGCCCTGGCCAGTGTGACTCAGTTGGTTAGACACTGTCCCACAAAGTGAAAGGCGCCTGTTTGATCCCAGGTCAGGGCGCATGCCTAGGTTGTGGGTTAGGTCCCCGGTGGAGGTGTGTATGAGAGGCAACTGATCAGTGTTTCCCTCTGACATTGTTTCTCTCCCCGCCTCTCTTCTTCTCTTGCCCTCTCTCTAAAATCAATGACCATGTCCTCGGGTGAAGATTAAAATTAAAAAAAGGTTAGTGCAAAACTGTTTGAGATTCTGAAGAAGGAGTGTGGTATAGAAGCAAATAAATGAGAGGACTGCTTCCATACCATTAACGTGGAGCTGGAGCCTTCTAAAGGAAAACGTGAAATAATCCAGGAAGTAGATGCCTCAGTTCTGGGCCCAGGAGACATGCAAAAGAATGTAAGAAATAGGGGGTATGAAGGAAAAACAACATGATTATGAGTTGAATGGCACTATTTCAAGGCTTTCATTTTTGAAACATAAGCCAGTATATTCCTGGCATGAGGTAGGACTAATAGGAAGGAATAAAGTTGCACAAAGTTGCTTTTGGTAGAAAGTTAGTATTAGATTACAGGACTATTTGATCACATCACAATAAAAATGTGAAAGGAAGTCATGACCAAGTTATTTTAAGTAAGCTGGCAAATACTTAAGTAAAAATTGTTTGGCCTCATGGAATCTGGTTACTATTTTACAACTTCAAAGGTAGTTTAGAATGCTGTTTGCACAAAAGTATTTTTAAGCAAAGCGCCTTCAAATCCAGTACTATTCTCATATAATGAAGATGCCAAAAGACGTTCGAAATTCCAAAATGTATAGAAATTTTGACCAACCAGGAGGAGTTTTTCAATTCCTTCTTTACGTGTCACTGCTACTATTCTCTTCTTCCCTTGTTGCAGCTAGGTATGACTAATTAATCATAGCCCTTGCTCCTATGCAGTCCCTCTGAACATGGAGCCCCAGACACTTCCCTCAGAATTGTTTCCTCCTGAAGAAAGAGAGGGACGTTTGGAAGGGGAAACTAGTAGTGGACACCAGTGTACAAACTACCCCTTTAATCCAAATTATTTCTTTCCCCCTTTTCTACGTTGGGTCCTTCCGATCGAATGAGAGAGCACATATTTTAGAGCTATGGCGGTGGGGAATTCTTGGGGTTGATGTCATAAATAATTATATGAAAATTTATTTAGTTTTTCTCCGAAAATCCTTCCCCCCAAATGGTTTCTGAATTGTTTTCCACTCTGGACTCTTTGTTAAGGGAAGGTTTGTGATTTTCTTTCAGTTCTAAAAGATTTACTTTTATAAAATTTTCATTAATTCCTCCTTTTATGTGGAAAGAGAAAAGAGAAAACATTGAAGTCAAATTCATTTCTCAATTTATTATAAAGTCTGCTAAATATTCAGAGAAGACTGAAATTGTCAACTCTAACAGAAGCCTCAGTAATTGAATAGTTAAAGTACTTAGGTATATTTTGAATATTGAAAATAATATTTTTTATCTTCAAACTTGTGTAAAAGTTTTTTTACCCCAAAGTTTTACCAGTTAATTACTCATACTTTTTCAGAATTTGCTCACACCCCATACATCTTCTCAGAACTATTGTGAAATTGATATATTTCTTTCTTCGTCTTCTTTTTTTATAGTAATATCACAGTGTGCCTTTATTTTGCATTTACTTAATGACTAATGGTGTTGAATATCTATTTTCTTTTAATAGTTTGTTTTTATTGTATTTTTTCCATTACCATTTATCCCCTCTATCCCCTCTTCCACCTTCCTCTTCATAACTTCCTTACTGTTTTCTTTTTAGAGCATTTTTTTCTATTTTATGAAAATATGCTATGTGATCTCGAATAAATTAGTACCTGTTAATAAATTGCTGAATTTATTTTGAGCTCTAAGTATTTTAAAGAAGTTTATGTTAACTTATGTATGTGAGAAAATAACCAAATTTTGTTGCAGGATGACTTAGGATTCCCAGGAAAGGAATTTTTAAAATTCTATTCCAATAAATATTCTCATTTTATGCAGTGTATACAAAAACAACAATATTCTAAAGGAGGGGGGACCAAATAGCCTGTGACACCCATTGATTTCACAGACAATGACAGTAAGTTTTGGCAGCAAGCCATGAAGTAATCAGCATAGAAAAAAAAATTCCTTCTCAGTAGTCACTCAGTCACACTCTGTTTTTATTTATATCTTCCTATCCACTTTTTTTGGTTACAATATAACTATTTAGAATTTTGTTGCTGTAATTTAACAACTGTTTTTGTGAGGGTGATTCTCTGCATCACTGTACCCAGACTTAGACAGCTCCGTTGCCCAAGGGCAGTGTAATGGAGACTGTGACTGAATCGATCTGTTTCTAATCAACAGTTTCGAAGTGCCTCTGTTTTACCCATGTTTCACTTTCATCTGCCCTGACTTCTGCAATTTGGAAGATCCTTCAAATGCATTAACATGCATGTTGATGATACGAATATGGGCAAATATGTTTAAAGGACCAATAATAAAGGTGTAGACCAGCAAGGGACTTTGGAGATTACTTGGACCAGCTTACTTATTTTATGGATGAGAAAATTGAGATTGAATGTAATTCAGTGAATGCTTGTTTTGGGCATCTGTCTTAACCTCATTTTACTGTGGATGCATAGCTTGGTATTCAGTTTAAAGAAGTATCAACTTCAGCCCTGGCTGGTGTAGCTTAGTGGATTAAGCGCGGGCCTGTGAACCAAGAGATCACGGTTCGATTCCCAGTCAGGGCACATGCCTGGGTTGCAGGCCAGTTCCCAGCAGGGAATGCACAAGAAGCAACCATACATTGATATTTCTCTCCCTCTCTCCTTCCCTTCCCCTCTGAAGATAAATAAATAAAATCTTAAAAAAAAAAAAAGAAGTATCAACTTCAAAGGTCATTGTGGCCAATGTGATGTGAGTAAAAACCCTGAAAAATATGTGTTACGGTGTCTTAATAATAATAGCACCATACCTACCAATGATAACAGCATAGATTTATCTAAGGTTTAATGCATATTAGATGCTGTTTTCAAAGCTGTAGACACACATCTAATTGAAATCCTATAATGAATATATGAAGTATGTTTTAGTATCACTTGAGGCTCCCTCTGGGGTGACAAAATAAAACTGAGACTTAAAAAGTAAGTGGGAGAGCCAGGATTTGAACTGTGGAATTCAGAAGCTGTGCTCTTTATCTCCTTTATTATGATTGGATTCCCTTAGCACAAGGGGGCTAATAGCACAAGACTAATGAGAGACCTGAATGCAGGATGCCTTCAGCTCCATTAGACAGTGTTCACGATGTCTGTGCAAACAGATTGCTAGATACTTCAGTTTCGGTGCCTTTTCGAGGAGCACTTTGTACTCAATAATAAAATAAAATGATTCTATCCATTTGTAAATATCTCTCTTTTTACTAAATATTTTCCATTTTAAAAACTAAAGTCACCATTTTTTTCATAGTATATTTCTATCTAGATACATCTTATAATTTTTTTCCTCTTTAGCACATATCTAAATAACTCAGGGCATTTATCTTTTGGTCTCAAGCACTTACTGAGAGAAGTAAGGGCTTATGGGAATGCAAAGGATAAAGAGAAAATAAAGGAAAGATAAAAATATTTTTTTATCCCTCGCTTATGAAAACTTGATACATTACAAAACATTTTCAATTTATTGGTCAGGGCAAAATAAATGGATTACAATGATTTCTTTTTCTATAATGCAAATGAAACTCTTGCCTTTAAACCAAAGAATTCTCATTTGATCATTATATAGTGAGCTTTTTATTGTAAAAAGGAATAATTTTGCAGTCATTTCAGAATATGAGAAAACCACAAAAGTGATATTGCTCAATTGCCTTGTTTTCTGATTTTTCAAGAGGTTACATATATAGGTAATCAAAGAGCAGAGATTTGAATCCAGGCCTCTCTTAAACAACTTCACCAACTGCACAATGGAGAAACCGGTTTGTGTAAAGTTCTCTGGGTGTGTCTAGCGTGTACAGGGTGAAATATGCCTTGGGAAAAGGAAAGCAGCTGGGGAAAGATTAGACTCTCCTATTTTACCTATGAACCTCTTTAGTATTTACTTCAGAATTTAATCTTTACCTGTTCTGCATTCCACATATTTGCCTTGGATAGCAGCATTGTGGCCAACAATGCCAGTTTTCTTGCTTGACATTAAAAATAATAGACTGAGGCTGACAGAGCCCACACTTCCGCCGGCCTTGGCTATCACAGCAGCCACAGTGAATACTGCTGTTTGTTGATGTTGGCACTTCGGGTGGAGCCCATCGAGTGCAAGGAGCCCCTTGGACCATGTGGCTTACATCATGTACCTGGAACATACGGTTTGTTTTGTCCTTGCTGAACTCTCCTTAACAGGGCATTCATCTTGGTTTTCTTTTGAAAATGCCATAGTTTTATTTCAGACTCCATTAGAAGATAGTTTTTCATCCCTCATAAGTTTCTGGCAGAGTTTTGAGACAGGCCATGACAAATTTTAATGTAAAAAATGGGGAAACCTGGAAAGAAAGCACTTTTAAACCAAATACAGGATACAATATATTTTTGTTTGCTTTCTGCCATAATTCCAGATATTTCCTTAAACCTGTAAGATCTAAGGGCTGGATTTGATTGAACAAACAATATATATGGGATACTTTTAGTAGATTCTAGCACTTGCTGCATTCAGAAATGTGTCCAACATGTTTCTTGTTCTTCAGAATTGTAAGAAAGGTCTCCCAGGAGAACTTTAATTGACTTTCCTTTCAATCAAAAGACTGAGAAACCAATCTTACACAGGCTTTTTTCTCTCAGAGGAAATACTGTATCTTATACATTAGCTTCATAGAGATGTTAAAATCTTGTAAAGGTTTGGTCTGGTTAATCTACTTTTATTTAAGTTCTCTGCCTTGATAGAATATAAAGTCTCAATAGTCAGCTTTTACATTTAACCTATGCCTTCGGCAGTTATTTATAAATGTATCAAAACTTTTCTTGGTTTTGTTTGTATTGTGTGGTTTTAATAAATCACAGATAACATTTTATTTTTCTTCTCACTTTGGTGCTATTTATTACTTCTATTAGGATGACCCCTTGACAGGACTGAGTGTCTGGCCTCTTAGTCAAAATAACTCTGGTTTAGACCCCAGCTTTGCCATTTATAACTATATGAACATGGTCACATTTTTAGTATTTTGACTCACTTTTTACTTATCTCTAAAATGGGGCTATATCTTTACCTTATTATGAATTTGTTGTAAAAATTAAAGAAGATAATGTATCTATAATGTAGGTTACCATGTCTAAAATGTAACAGGTATTTATTAACCTACTTAGATTCCTTTCAGTGGAAATTAGGATGTGTATTAATTCTTCATGACACAGTTCTGTGTTGTGAACCTGAACTTGGAGAATTTTCACCTTCTGCCTCCATATACCCATCTAACATTTATTTTTTCGTGTGCAATATACACAAACTCACATAGCTCATATTCCAGGTTAGCTGTATTCAATCTTGAATTTTTCTTGGCACAATCTCATGCTTGACCAAGGTTGCCTCAAAACCAATTGTCACTGAATACTTATGTTCTTAATATGGAAACAACATGATGTCCTAGAAGGTGTCAGGGAAGCAGACAATTTGTTTTTTGATTAATTATGAAATTGGGTCATATTGTGCACTGTGGATTGAACTTGATTAAGAAGTTCAAGGATTATAAATGTTTTGATAGTGTTTGCTTGCTTTCAAAGGACTACCATCTCCCTTAGGGGTGTCCCTTAGAATTCAAATGAGAACACTTGTTTTTTAAAGATCTTCCCAAGAGACAGACTGGACAGATGTTTCTTAAAACGAGCTGCTGAAAACAACTGAAACTAGAATTTAAAAGAAAACAGTCTAATTGGCTAGAGTCTTTTATTTTTAAAGGTAGACAAGAATTATGGCATAATAAAGGGGAACAGGGTGTTCATTTGGCATTTTTTTGTAAACAAAAAGCAACTTATGATTAAGGTATGATAAGGTACTGTTTGGGGAAATATTTCAGTCTGAAAACGCAGATGTGATGAGATTTGGTTCATTTACATTGGCCTGTTCCTCTTGTGTGACCTTATTATTGCTTGATATTTTTGAGCACCTCATTTCTATGTCATCAGTCTTGTAGAGTGCTTGTGCCCGTCAACCATTCAGTCAGTTCTGAAATAGTCCATTTTTGCTAAAAATCAGCCCAACCAGATGATTGACATCATGTACAACTGAAATATTGGCTCGTTTCCAAATTATTCCTGACGTGCGTGTTGCCTTGAGACAGGCACATCACACTCAGTCCATCACCCGTGCGGAGGGGCCTCCAGAGCTCTTCGGGAACCCCGACAGAAGGGAAACATCGTGACTGTGAGTTTTTTACGCTCCAGACTCAGTTTTGTTCATGGAACACTGAAAAGTGGCTTTTCTCCCCGAACTTTTATATTTATAAAGGAAGACTAGTGGGCCTTCCTTCTCCACTCAGTCCAAATATGAGGCACCTTTCCCCCCCACTTTCTACATTTATGCATTCCTTTGTATAGGCCTTTTTTGTTTCTTTTAAGAAATGATCCCTTTCATCTTTGCCTTTGTTTTCATTCACTACCAAAGAAATGATCTCTCTCAAAGGCTCCAGAATATAAGGATGGCTTTTTTATAAGCTTGATCCATTGGAATAAAAATGTAATGCTTTTGCCCTTGAAAATATCAGGACAAGGCAGTCTGACATCCAGCTTCTGATGCAAACACAGCTCATTCCCAGAAGAGCACCTTCAAAGGTGTAGAAATTTACTCAAAACAACTTCAGACTGGGGGAAGCTGATCACTTTTTCTCTCTCTAGGATCCTCAAGTTTGTGAATATTGTCTGAGCACATGCATATTAATCCTGTGCCCGCAGAGAGCAGTAAAATTCTTTGAATGAATGAACATATTCATTGTTCAGTAAATAAATGTAATTATACTTCATAGGATCACTTTTACCAAAGTGTAATTTGAACCCTTAAAATCAAAACACAGCAGGCACCTTTAATACTGTTCAGAATAAGTCTCTTCTTCCTAAATACGTCCCTATTAGTCAACTTTAACATAACTACCTAATTCTTATTATTTTACTTCAACATATCTAGAAATAACTGTACCTTAGTATTTGTCAGTAAATGATACAATTCAGTGTCTGTGATTGAGGCTAGTTGAGAAGGTAGAAAATGAACGAGGTTACATTTTCTGAGCCCAGTGTGATAGCTGGGACCAAGAATCATGGACATTCCTGTAGTGTGTACCTCCAGGGTGAGCTAATGAAAGAATCAGGATCATGGGCTTTATAGTCAGAAGAACCTTGGGTTCAGTTTTGGTTCCACCTTTCAACTGTGTCAGTGGACAAGTTGTTAACTTCTCTGGGCCCTGCAGTCCTGATCTGTAAAATCAGAATGCTTCGCAAAATGGTTGTAAGAAGAAGTAGTAATATACAAAATACATTTCTTGGCATGTAATAAATGTGTTTGTACAAACAATCGGGTGTGTTGACAACACAGCATGGAGGGAGTGTTTCAGTTACTATAGCTGTTTGGCAAATTACACAAAACTTGGCGGCTTAAAAAGACATCTGTTATGTTCACAGATTCTGTAGGTCAGGAATTCAGACAGGGCGTGGTGGAAATGACTTTTCTCTGTTCCACAGTATCTTGGGCAATAGCAGGAAGACTGTAAAAGAGGTAGGTGGAACCATCTGAAGGCCTACTTCACACATCTGCCAGTTGATGTTGGGCCATCTGGAACATCTGGGGACTGGTCCAGTCCCGGCTCCTGGGATATCTCTGTTGCTCTGTCTGTGGCCTCTCTATGAGTGTGAACCAGCATGGCAGCTTCAGACTAGTTGTAACGATGAAATCTTGTTTCAGGACCCATAAAGCACATGTTCTGAGACAGAACTGGGGGCTGTGGGCAGGGGAAGGGGAGGAGAGACTGCCAGGAGAATTGCTGGCACGAGCTGCATCCTTTTTATGACCTGGCCTCACAAGTCACAGGCATCGCTTCCAGCACACTCTGGTGCTCAGGGCAGCCTCAAACCCCCACGCAAATTAAAGAGGAGGAAACAGAACATTCCTATCAGTAGGAGGAAAGCTTATGGGCTAGGATGTGCACATCTTTGGAAAACATATCTACCATCAGGAGATAATTTTTTCCCCATCACCATTTATACCCCATCCCCTCTTCCACTTCCACTCCCACAGTCATCACAGTTGTTCATGTCCATGAGTTCTTTCTTTCTTTTTTCTTTTTTGCTCAATCCACCCCTCACCCCCCTCATGACCCCCCTGCCCCCCACCCAGAGCTGCTGTCAGCCTGCATTCTATCTATGAGTCTGGCAGTATTTTGCTTGTTAGTTCAGTTTGTTCATTAGATTCCACATATAAATGAAATCATATGGTACTTGTCTTTTTCTGACTGGCTGATTTCACTTAGCATAATGTTCTCCAGGATCATCCATGCTGTCACAAAAGGTAAATTTGGATCAAGAAGTAGTTTATGGTTTTTTTTATTCCTTCTCCTGCTCCTTTGTTTCCTCCTCTTCCTCCTCTCCTCTGCCCTCCCCCTTTTTGATGATATGTGGAGATATGTTCTGAGAGGCATGTTGGAGCCAAATATGGAGGCTCCTTAATAGGAGCCAGGCTGAATAAAGTGATCTGTTTTGTAGGCAATGGAAGGCCACTGAAATTTCCTTTCCTTTCCTTTCCCTTCCTTTCCTTTCCTTTCCTTTCCTTTCCTTTCCTTTCCTTTCCTTTCCTTTCCTTTCCTTTCCTTTCCTATTCTATTTCCTTTCTGTGTGTATGTGTAATTTTATATTTATATCCATATCAATATGTATATCTATGTCATCTATACTTATATATCTATACCTATCTATGTCTAATCTTTTTTTGGGGAGACCCAGAATGATTCCATGAAACAAGTTCTTTTCCAAGAATTGAAGTACCATTTCTCAAAGAAGTTGACCTTACAGGGTCTCAGTTTTCCCCTGTGTTTCTGAAAATTTGGCATTCAAATGTGACAAATCATGAGTGCGAGGTCAAATCTGAATACCATTGAAGACATCGCAATGGAGAGCCGTCATAACATATAGAAATTACAGCTTCATGTGTGACATGGAAAAGCGATGCACCTTCTTGACCTAGGTCCACCTATTCTTCCAAGCTTGCTGTTCTTTCTTTATAGTCCCTTCATAAAAATTATGATGTGTCAAATCATGGAAATTTATTAAAGTAATGATTTGAGATGCTTTTTTTGGAATTATGGTGAAAACTAATCTGTTCAGAATCAAAGTTTAAAAGCCTTTAAGCATTTTCTTTTTTAAAGCCTAGAAGTCATAGTCTTGAATGCTAAAAACAAATACTAAAACCAGAATGGCAACAACAAAAACTTCCCCCGTATAAAAAACAAGCAACAACTTGACAGGGCCTCAAAATAACCGTAACCAGCCTAACAGAGAAGAACTAAAAAGTAAAGAATGCCTGTTCCTTGAACTTAGAGAGTGGAACAAAAACACCTCCTGATTTGGTATCATCAGATCTTTGTCACAATGAGAACATACTCATGCAGACAGGTCCCATTTTACTGTCCTTAGTAAATGTGATGTTCTGCTCAATGTTTTAGTAAAAGAAGCACTCTACAAATCAGTTGTTAGAACTGTGTAGCATCTTGGCTTAGACAAGGAAATTTCCGACAAAGAAATTTCCATAGGTGTAAGTTAAGGGAAGAAACAGCTATTAATTATTTAAAGCCCATGTTCAAGCCTCCTATTTGGGAGCTCCCGTTGTTAGCTTTTGTTTGTCAGGCTAAGAATGTGTGTCCCCGCAGGAGCCAGAGTACCACTGACGGGCTTAATAAATACATTTACACTCTTACTACTTAGGCTTTACTAGTGTTAAAACACTATTGTTTGCCTAATACATAATGCATTTTATAGTGTTTAGATGAACCACATACACTTTACACATGTCGTGGGCCAGACTCTACTAAATGACAAATGTAATCTTCCTGCTGTTTTGCTCCTTCATTGAATATGATACATACACATTACACTTGTAAGTGAAGAGGTGTTACGTTTATATTTAAGGCTTTTTAAAAATATATTTTAATGGGCTTTGAGGGGAAATGTTCTCAGAGCTTTGTGGAAGTCTTGCGTTGTCTTGGCCTACACTGACAAGGTCTAGCACCTTTTAAAGCCCACAGTATGGAGTCCCAAGAATGTAATAACTAAAGGCATAGTATTATGTCAGAGTGGTCACTGAATGAGTATTGCTGTTGCTTTTTGTATTCAATATTTTGCTGAAGGCAACATGACAATGGAAAAATGAATTTATTTGCCAGGAAGGGGATTTTAAGTCATCTTTAAAAGAATGTTTGCAATGGTCTCTATTAAAACTAACTTACCTGTGGTCAACGTGTTCTCAAGGGCTGGGAGTCTTGCCCCACCATTTCCTTTGGCTGCTCACCTGCTCTTTGTTGGAGAATCTTCTCTTGTATAGTCTATATAAGTGTGTGTGGAGGGGGGGCGGTGTGCAGATTGAGGAAGAAAGTTTTTAAAGCTACAGTGCTTTTCTCAGTGGAAAGTTTAAAGTAAAACTATAATTGAACAACAATTTTATAAAAGAAAAAAAGAAAGGTTAAAGTAGGACATAGCAAGATCATCTCAAATGAGCAGCTTCTTGGTCAGGCCACTGATCAAAACTAACCTATCCCAAAATATGTCCAACTCATTGCACCCATTCTCTCTCTTTTGTGTTCACCAACTACATTATTTCTTTTTGTTTTTTTAATATTTAATTTATTTATTTTTAGAGACGGGAAGGGAAAGAGAAAGAGAGGGAGAGAAACATCAGTGTGTGATTACCTCTTGAGCACCCCCTACTGGGGACCTGGCCTGCAACCCAGGCTTGTGCCCTGACTGGGAATCAAATTGGTGATCTTTTGCATCATAGGCCCACACTCACTGCACTGAACCACACCAGCCAGGACATTTTTTCAATTTCTTTTATATTTGCATTAACCAGCATGTTCTTTGAGAAAGAAGTATTAATATGTAAATGCATTTGGTGTGGTTTTAGGTGTTTTAATGAACTGAAAACATCTATGAGAGTTTATCCCATGGAGTGTTTGGCTCTGTGGATGATGGAGCATGGACACCAAGGCATGTCAGTGTGAGGAATGCCTGGGGACACTGCACCTCAGGGGAGGTCAGCAGGATGGACACAGAGGGCCCTAGACAGCAGGGGCAGGTCAGAAGATGGTTGGAGGGAGGGAGAGGAGAGAACCACAAAGTGATGATTTGAAAGTTCTGAACTGAGGAAACCGGAGGATGTGTTCTTTCTGCTCTTCCCTTGTCCATCTTCCATGGCCCTACTCCTTCTTTCACAGCACAACTTCCTCTTCTACGGCCCTGTCACTCCAGTGAGTGCTGTGGCGCCTGTGATTCAACTATGTAAAGGGTTTATAAGACTGGGTGGCCTAGCCTGGGGATGTGTAATATGGTTTCCAGGAAAAATTGGTGCTGAATGTCAAACAATGTATTTACAAACAGATGTATATCACAATTTGTTCTGGGACTCTTATATATAGTATTTATATTTAGCTTAATAGTATAAATATAGATATATGTGTATATAATATCTCTATGTACAATATATAGATGTGTATATATATGTTATATATATTTGTATGTATACAGGGGTGGGCAAAAGTAGATTTAAAGTTGTAATAAAATAAATCCAATATTTAATAAATAATAATACAAGAATAAACTGTTCCGCATAGTCACAACTATAAACCTGCTTTTGCCCACCTTTTTTATAGACAATGTATATACATGTGTAAATATAAAATTACTGTTGAATTTAATAGTTCTGAAATTATGCTTTTAATAGGCTTTTAATCTCATGGTTGCACATGTATGGGTAGGCAGGCAGCCCCTCATGATGTCAGGAGGAAAGACTCGACAGGGAGCAGACACACCCGCGGCCGAGTGAGAAAGTATATCCTGGGAGTTGTAGTCCATTCTGCTCTGAGGAATGAAAGAAGGAAAGGGATTTAATTAAAGTTGTAGAAGATTATGTTTCCTAAGGAGTATTTTAATTAGCTTTCAAGGAGGAACAGGTGGTATAATTGAAAACTGGATTTTTTTCAACATCGGTTTTCCAGTGTTAGCTCTTTATGCTTCTTATAGCTTCTACAGCAATTTCTCTTTTTAACTTTTCCCTTTATTTCTCCTTTGATTAATTAAGTTGATTTTATAACATATAAGTTGTTAGTCTAACTGATATATTTCTGACTATGCAGTAGAAATAACAGAGCCATATTATTTAACATATAAAATTTATAAGACACATTCCAATACTGCATTTAATTTCCTCAGACTAGGCTACATTAAGTATTTGAAGGAGATTAATTTACTTCCTGGCCAATTGATTATCTTTTTTTCTAATAGTTATGCAGCATAAAATGTAAGGCATTGGTAATTAGAATTAGTGATTTATAAATTCGGGAACATTTTACTGAGTTGAATGCTTTAAAGTGCACGTGTTATGCTGTGTTCATTCGGCACTCCCAGCCTACCCAAAGACGAAGCGGTAAGAACTGTGGTGGAGGGGGCATCTGCGAAGCCTGCTTTGACTATGATCTCAGTCATGGCAGATGTCTCATTGGAGGGAACATCATACCATCATTTGTTCTTTGCCTCTGAATCTCAGTATTGGTCATAAATGTTTATTTCCTAAACCACGTGTTTTTTCAGCAACATAATTGGACAGTCCTTTAAAAGAAAATGTGTTTAGCAATTTTACCTCAGGGGATGTAGACACTCTCTATACTGACAATGTTTTGGATATAAAATTGTAGTCTCATATATCCGCTTTCCTGGTGTTGGGGACCTTCTATTGAACCATTGTATTAGAGAGCAAAGATGATCACAGTGAAGGAGAGGGTACTGTCACGGCTCACTTATTTTTCTCATAATTGTGGAAGGTACAGAAATTTTGAAACAATATTAGAAACAGAATTTGGAGAACAATTTTAAACATCTCAATTTCCAGGTCAGAAATCAATTTAAGAAAATGTGATTTCCTGAAATTGCATGATAATGAACAAATTGCTTTGAGGTTGTGGCATGTTGCTAGAAGTAGGATAAGAATTGATGGCTTTGGGATTCTCTTAACTCAGAAGGAACACACTAAGGTTTCTGCTGGTAAAGATGGAATCCTTTCAGAAGATTGTTTAGGCTAAGAGTTGCTGTTTTTGTGCTACTATCTTCTGGTCTTCCACATACCAATTTCTATCCCAACCCTATATGCACCTCCAGTGAAGTAATCAGTTTAACTTGGAAATTCCCAAGATGGTGTTTCTTGTGTCTTTGTGACATGAGTCACTCAGTATATTTGAGGGGCAGTGCGGTCAGTGTATACCTATGTGCCTGATTTAACGCATTGCCAAAGCATTTTACTGTAGGTTGTTGAAATGGCTTTTGCTACTAGCTGGTAGGCCTCATTTTAACCCATATCTTGGAGAATGGGTTCCGAACCATGCCGTCAAATTTATCTGTCATTAGAATGGGTGTAAATGTGCTGTGTATTCATATGTATCTCTGCCCACATACACATAATTTTGTGCATACAGCATTCAATTCTGCCAAAGTACTGGAAAATACAAAGTGCCTTTCAGACCTGTTTGTACTGGTAAGGGTTTTAGGGGATTGGGATTGATAGTAATATTCCACCTCTCTTCTGGAAGCTTATCTTATTTAAGGCAAACGTGGGTCAGAATACTGTAACTTTCACCCTCCCCCTCCTTGAACTTAGAGTCTGGAACCCTTCTGAGAGTGACATGGAAAAAGACATGGGGGCGCAGAGAGAGAGGCAAACAGACAAATAGACAAATGTGAACTGAATATGAAGAAACAGGGAATGTGGCTTCTTCCATTTCATATTATGTCAAAAGAGACTTTTTACCCTTCTGTTTAAAGAGGAAAAGCACATATCAAAAGAAACATCAGTTTGATGGGGTTTATATTAACTTCTGAGAAGTTTTAGTTTTGAAAAGGTCAAATAGCTGATGCTAACTTGAGTGAGAACAATTAATCCAGGACTCCTGGGTCATAGGACAGTCAGGGTGGTGAAGAGCATGGGTATGAAATGAAGACTGAATTTGATTCGCCCTCATTTATTCTGTCTCCCCTGTCTATGAGCCCTACCAAGGAAGGTATTTTCTGGATATTTAATGAATTCAAAACTTAAAAAAAAATAACTACAATTTGAAATTCCTATTTAAATTGTTGCCCATGCTTTATTTTCACACTTTCACGGCTGGGATTCCAAGTTGTCACACAGAGAAGCTGTCAGCGGAGGCAGCAAGAAAGGGACACAGTGGCCTGCAGGCTGGCACACCCACAAAGAGCATGGTGACCAGCAGAGGCGCAGATCCAAGAGGCCCCGAGACCCCCGATCAAAAGAACTGCCTCCTCCGCCCCCTCCCTCTGAATCATCCATCTTCGAACTAAATAAATGGGTTGTTCACTTCCCAAATGCTGTCCCCAGTGCTTCTGGTGCCAGGGTCTGCTATAATTTAGGAAGGGTTACAGTGTGTCACAGGGAAGTCAGACATGCTGGAATAAAAGTTGTAGTTCACTTCCCACCTCAGTTTCACTGGTTTCTAAGAACAGATCTGGCTACAACAGCTTGATTGTTGGGAGTTTGCATTTAGAAATTAGAAGCTAGAACTTGAAAATCAGTTTCATGCTGTAAATCTTTCATTTTATGTTAAAAAGCAATATTTTTTATGGCTATATTATACACAAGCCATTTAAAAATGCCATTTGATTATGCCTTTGTTCATGTGGCCATTCAAAACAAAATGGAACTTCTTAATTTCCCCAATATGCATTTTATTCATTTGTTTCATTCACTGAAACATTCTTTTATACAAACATATCTTTGGGGCCTAGTTTGTGCCAAGCACCCAATAGTTTGAACAAAAACTAGGATAAAATTATGTTAATGTCTGGCAATAAGTTTTAATGGGGTTGATAAATAAAAAAAGTCAACAAATTGAATTCAATGGCAAGTAAGCTTCTTAAGGCAGGTTCAGGAAGTGGCAGGAAGGGAATATAGATTAAGAAGCATCTCTCAACCCTAGGGGACTCTGCAGCTGCTTCAGGAAGGAGGCGATGCTTAAAGATTTGGGAAGTGAGCTCCATGGACAGTTTCATGGAGATTGACATGCCCAGCAGCAGAGCTAAAACACAAAGGTATTAGGCAGAATGTCTCTTCACAGGCACCTGGCGGTAGTTTGCTCTGGCTGGTGCGTAGGTCTCTGTGGAGCAGAATGATTCAGAGAGACAAGGCTCAAGTCCTGTTTCTTATGCTCTGAGTTTTGGAGTTCATCCTGGCAGCAGGGGGCACATTACAGTATACCATGTAAGATAGTGATGATTTGATGTGTTTTTTTTACAAAAAAAATGTAAAAGTCCTCTGGCTTTACTGTGTGGAATGGACTGGAGTAGGGATGCTATAAATAGATGAGTTAGAAGCTTCTGTAATTGTCCAGAGCATAGAAGAAGAGGGGCTGAACCAGGACAGGGATGAGCAAACAGGTGATGGGTATAAGATATAAGATGCTGAAGGTGATATGAGATGATGGATGTAATAGCATAGTTTCTGGAATGTCAGTGGTGATTCTGGCAGAGTTACAGGGCTTCATTGTTTGTTGGATGGGAAGTAGAGGTAGTGAGTGCAGTGGAGCAACTAGGGTTACTGGGATTTTTCATTCATAAACCTGGTGAAGGAGGATAACATAAAACAGTGCAGAAAGACACAGATTTGGGAGAGATAGAGTACAGTTTTCATGTCAGAAGATATTGACTTTGAAGCACATTCATTGATTAATGTGTCTGTAGTGTGATTTAGACATACACGTGGGTCCTGGAGCAAAGTAAGCCTGGGACATGGCTGGAGGTAAAAATGGCAAAACCGAAGCTGTCCAACTTTGGGCACCTCATGAGAGGGCAGGGTTCTTTGGAAAAGACAATAATGCAGGAAAAAATAGAAGGCAGCAGTTAAAGAGGTAAAGTAAATATGAGGTGGACTGACTCTGTAAAAGAATTCATGGGCCTGAGTCTACAGGAGCAGAGCAGGGTTGTTGAGGATGTTGTGGACATCACTCATTCATGGGGTAGCCAGACGTCAAAGCCAACTCAGCATCAATAACACAGAACACTAGTTAACATCTGTAAACATTGTGTACAAGGCACGTCTTACAGCCTTTGCATTTCAACTTTAACATTCCATGAACTAGGTACAAATAGGATCACCCTTTACCCTGGGTAATGAGGAAACTGAGGCTTAGATGGTAACACACTCAAGGTCACACAGAAATTGAGAAATTGGCCACCGGAATTCAAACCCAGAATGGAACAACTGCAGAACTCAAGCACTTAAACTATACCTTGTAAGGCCTCCAATGAGATGGATGTCCATATAATGCTATCTTAGCTGGTGCTTAAAATAAAGAAAGCTGATATTGATATGTGTTTACTGATCATAGGAGAGAAAACCTAAAAAGAAAAAAAATGAATGTACATTGATTATTTTGGTTGTAATTTATAAGGCCCTTCCACTACACTGGAGATTAAGTATTTCCTGACAATCTCCAGATTTATAGTATAGTTCAAAGTTGGGGGACCTTGGCTAGTTTAGTGAAGGAAGCAAAGAGATCTTGGAAAATAGTGAACTATAGCTCATTTTGAAAAATACCGTGACCTTGTGAAATGAGAAGTGTTTTCTTCATTTCAAAATGTACCTTAATCATAATGTAGCTCAGGGGAGCCAAACATTTTATATATTTTAACAAGCTAAGTGATTTTATAAAAGTGCTGTTAGAAGGATTTATTTTAATTGGACATTAAGACATACTAGTATTAAATCATGGCTAGTTCTTTGCTTAGAGCTCTATTTCAGGTTAGCTTTCATAAGTAAAGTAGCAGAACTAATTTTTTTCGCCACAATAATCCTCAGTGTCAGAGTTTTACTTATTTTTACTTGTATTAACTTCAGGCTTCTTAAATGCTTGACTGCACGCTCAAAATATTTTTAGGATGTGTGTGTATGTGTGTGGAGTGTAATGTAATTCTCATTTCTTATTCATCACAGTTTTACTCTGTATTAATTCAAGCAGTGTACCATGCTAAAAGGAATAATTTTACCCTGTTACAGTAGGTCTCCTCCTTTGGTGGGGTGTTGGTAACTGTTAAGCATCTTACAATGCACAAGACAGCCCCCGCTGTAAAAAATAGTGCAGACCAAAATGTCAAGAGTGCTGAGGTTGAGAAACCCTATTTTAGTGAAAAGTTATGCCAATTAAGCATACATGAAGAGATATTTTCCTTAGTAGCTAAGTAAAAAACACTGATGTTGCTTGGCATTCAGGAGGAGATAATGGGAGTGGTGGCAAAGAAAGCAGAGAGCTAAAACAGAGAAAAAAAGGCATGAAATACGTGAGGGAGAATTAACAATGGAGTAAAAGGAAGAGGCAAAGCGACCTGGGAAACCATTCCTCCAGGATGCGTCATCTGGAAAACGAAAGTGAGAGTGAGTAAGTGGCGTTTGTAGTGTCCATATTTTCCTTTATATTAAGAAAAGTATGTTTTATTACTATTGTTGTTATTAATAATTTGTGGAGCATGAAAAATGTGTTAAGTACAGTGCAGAACATAGAATCAGTCACCACCCAAAGGGTTGTGAGCTTATAATTAGGCAGATGGTGCAGACTCCAGCTCAGGATGGGAAAGAGGTGATAATGTGAAGGAGATGTCACAACTGCTCCAAACCTTATTTCATGTGCTTTTTACTTACATTTCAGTTAAACTTTAACTTTAAGAAAAAGATAAAGGCAACTGCTCTGTATCATAGAGAAAAAGACTTTGAGAAATGATATGATAACTACCAAAGACCAAAAGTCAGATATTAGCTAATATGAATTAGCTTGAAATATCCGTCATAAGATGTATAAAGAAATCTTAATAGGAAGTAAATATCAAGTGCTTTTTAAAAATACCGAAGTTCACATGTTTGATAAATTTATTTCAATACAGGAAACATATGGGAGTTTCTGATTCTTTTTCATATGAATGTTTAAATGACATTTATTTGCTATAACTATTGTCTTTAATTGGAATAATTAGAACCAAAAGATTAATAACAGGATTAAGGCCTGTGAAAATACACATGAACACACAATTTAAAAATTTAAGTGTTGGAAAATAAAGGTTTTCCTTTTCCTTGCTAACTGTGGATATCATAATTGAGTCTTAACTAAAAATTTCATAATCAATTTGCATTTTAATGTATGAAGGGAGACTCCAAAACCCCCAGAATTTATTTATAAAAAATTGTGCACTTATTCTTATGTGTTTAAACTTAAGTCACCTTCAAAATACTCTCCATTTTATGTATTACACCTATTGAGAGGTTTTTCTACTGCTCAAAACAGTTTTTTAAAAGGCTTTATGTATGTATGTATGTATTTATTTATTTATTTATTTATCTATTTACTTTTAGAGATGGGGAAGGGAAGGAGAGAAGGAGAGAAACATCATGTGTGATAGAAACATCAGCCTGTTGCCCCTCACACACCCCCACCTGGGGACCTGGCCCACAACCCAGGCATGTGCCTTGACTGGTAATTAAACTGGTGACCTTTTGGTTCTCAGGCCAGTGCTCAATCCACAGAGCCACTTCTGCCAGGGCTCAAAACAACTTTTGAGCTTGTTGATTTCCATGCCTTTTAATGCTTCTGCCATTTTTTGTTTCACCTCTTCCACATTGGCAAAATGTTTCCCTTTAAGGACTTTTTTCATCTGGGGAAACAAAAAAAAAGTTGCTTGAGGCAAGATGGTGGGGCATGGGTGTCTTGCTGTTTCTGCTCAAAAACTGCTGAAAACTCATTGTGGTGTGGGCAGATATGCTCATAAATCACCCATCATCATGAAATGGGCAAATGTATTGAGTCTTCAAAAAAAATTAACTGAAGCTGGACACAGCTTCTCATGATGCCAGCTGGTACACTGATATAGGAAGGTTCCTAGAAGTCACCTTGTGGGAGAAGCCCGTACTACAAGGGCCCTCCCTCCAGAAGATAATTCCAGGGTTTCTTTAGGCCCCCCCTTGAATTTATCTGAAAAGGAACTCCTTCAGAGACACGGTCGACTTCCTTAATTATGAAATGGTGCTTTTTTATCCATTAGAAAATAATTATTCAGTTTTTAAGTTTGCATACTTTCTTTTTAATTTTTTAAGATGCAAAAGACAAAATTATTAATTGTGAGAAGGCAAAGTTAAATTTGTGTTATAAGACACTCCAGTATGCCGTTGTCAGTACAGGAGGGTCCCTGCTGCACCCTAATATGCCTGAACGGGGCACAATTCCAGACAAAGCTGGAGAGTTGAGATGAAAGTTCCAGTCCATATGCTTTGCAAATATATTTAGTTTCATTTCGAGGGGGGATGATTAATGTCTAATTTAGATAACATTTTTCCCTTTAATTTTTTCTTTGGTATCAAATGATGAAAACCATTTCTGTAAACTACTTGAACCTCATTCAGTTTAATTAGAGAGCTTCTGCCCCACTAAAATTTTCAAGTCTGAAGAAATGGACATAGTGAGAAGATCTAGCAGTAACTTAAATAAAGAAGGTTCTATTAAAGGAACTAAGGTTTCTTTAGTGTTAGATTGACTAAATTGTCATGAACAAGACCTTTCAACATGCAAACTGTTACAACGTATGTAGGTTATTTAAGATAAGTTTGAGGAGAATACTGTTGAATGATAATTTAGTTCAGATGAGAATCTGTAAGATTTCTGTCCCCTGGAATGTTTCGGAATTTGTTGGGGTTTGCCTTCCCTGCATGATTGTTTGAAGAGCACTTGGAGTAATGCGTGTTGTTAGACCCGCCTTTCTAAAATTGTCCATGAACGTTTCCAGAGGATTTGGAACAGATAGTGCTAGGAACTGTTAAAAGAAAAACTGAGGCATATTAAAAATTTTTAGAAGTTTTTTTGCGAGCAAGTATATTCTAATTGTGCACTGCCAAACACGAAATGGGTAGTTAGGAACATTCTAACTAACAGAAGACAGGGGAAAGAATAACAAAGTGTGGAAGCAAAGAAAGGAAATCATTTTATTGACTATAGCTTAAACCTTGGATAGCTACTTATGATCGGTTGTCCTTCGCTTTTGATTTTGTAACACTATGGCAGTTACAGGCAGGGATTTTGGTTTGCCCAAGTAGGTTGCGATGGCATTAGAGCCCGCTCAGTCCGATGCTCCTTGTTTTCTTAACTTAGAAACTGAGTACTTGGTAGATACAGTTTTGTTTTGTTTTGTTTTTTCACATGGAACCACAAAAGCAATGTGTGGAGTATTTTATAAAAGTTGTAAGCTGCTAGCTTTTGAATGAAATGGTCATTGAAGCAGTAGATAGGTAGAAAACAAATTTGGAGATTGTTCTTTAGATATGCGACCCTTTAAATTAAATATAATATTTTAGATGACTGTAATTTGCACATAGCCATATTCAATATGGATACTTTGAAAACTCCTATACACAAAATATTTGGCTAGGTATTTTTTAAAAACTAGACTTTAGACTATATTGTTATAATTTTTGTAGATCCACTTTCTAAGCAGTTTTGATGTTTATATGTTCTGTGTATTGGGGCAAGTGGCCGTTCCCTTTGCTGCCTTTAATTTAGATGATGTGCTCGCTGCTGCTGTTACCCTTCACCTTCTCAGAAGTACCTTTTCAAGTCTTGCTCGTTACGGTGCCTTTCACCTTCCCTTTCCTGTAGTAGCATGTTAAATTCCTGTACTGAATATCGTTTCAGTGATGTCAGCCTGCTATTTTGTAATTAAATTAGAAGTACTGTATCATTTTTCTACAGAGTTAAGTAGTTCAGATTCGGGATTATTCATTTAGACTATTTATTTTCCATTTTGTCTTTATTTTATTTTTTGATTGTTTTTTAAACATGATACTTTCCAAACACTTCTGCATAGTTAGAATTGGAGTAAGACTTGTCTGCATTGCCACAATGAGAAAAAAGCAGACACCCCCTGCACATGCGTGTACACACGCACACAGGCTGTGTTTGTCCTCACACAAGAAATTTTTGCCTTGGTTCCTCGCCACCCTCTTCCCTTCAATCTGTCTGCCTCCAGAGAAACTCAGCAGAGTCGTATTCTCAATTTTACCACTTATCTTCTAACCACGGAAACATGTTCCTTTCCAGGCCTCATTCCCTGAAATCCCTCTGCACCTGTGCATTTCATGCACAGACCCGGAACCTCACCTTTAATTCAGCTCTGCAGTGCCTTGACAGATGATCGATTGCCTTCCTGCCATCATGGCACTGAATCTATCTTTTAAAAAAAAATTGTATTCCTTCTCTTCCTGCCCAAACCAGTGGGTTAGAGAAGAATAGCATGGGTTCAAAGAGTGACCCTCTTCTTTGCTAGTTGGATGAGTGATTTTGGATAATTGATTCACAGATCTTGTTTAGTAAACAGAAAAAAAATAACAAAACACTTATACCTACCTATGTGGTCCTCCTCTTCAGTAATCTGAACTTACTTGGCACAAGCAAGAAAGAGAGGAGAGAGGAGGAAGGAATCATTCCACAGGGACTTGCAGAGCTCCTGTTCGACCTGCGCGGCTGGCTGCCTTCCCTCACCTTTCCACCTGCAGACTGCCTTGTTCATGCTCCACCTTCACCAGCTACTCATTGTCCACCACCCTTAGGACTTCTTTAACCTGGCATTCTAGATGGTCCATACTTACTTTTCCCAGTTTATAATTTATTTGTCTCTTAAACAAACCTGTTGCTCTAGCCACACTGGTGAAATTTACCCTAAAGGACCTTTCCCATGTGCATGCTCCCTGAGTTGGGTTTCCCGCTACTTGTCCTAGAGATGACTTGGGCAGCCCAACAGCCCATGTCAGCCAACCTTCATGTCTCCTCACATGGGAGAACAGAAAATACTAGGGGTTTCATTTCTTCTATACCCTCTAAACTTGAGGGGTTTTTCACATCTGTTTCCCAGGCACACTTTACCACAATCCATTTCAGTCTTGCTAGTTAGTATACCTAGCTAGTCTTACCTCCAGAAATCTCTAGAGCAGAAGTGAC
>CM052540.1:50656493-50872901 GCA_028533065.1 Trachops cirrhosus | reverse complement strand
CTGTGGGATTGAGCTCAGCAGGGCAAGGCCACTGGGAGTGGAAGGACAAGTGATTCAAAAGGTGAGCAGAGGTACTACCTGTGCTGAAGGATAGGGGAAGAATGGCCCCCTTTCCAAAGCTACACAGCTCAATTATTGTCTGAGTCTGCCAAGAGCCTCTCCAGGAGAAGAGCACCCCAATGGTCTCTGTTGGGTGCAGCCAGCAGACCTTACTGCAGGACTGAAGCTTAGCAGGATGGAGTCCCTAATAGTTGGAGGAATAGGAAGCATAGTCCCCAGGTTGGTGCTGTAACAATAGGAGCACTCAACCCTGGGAAGATGGCGCCTGGGTCTCTACCGCATTCACTTCTCTCCCAGATAGACTGAATCCCCACTGATTTTCACCACTAGATGTTATGTGGGCACCTCTTCCTAGCTCTGGTGCTCTGGGCTGGGGATGCTGGCATGGAGTTGAGACCCCATGCTCCTGGTGTGGGTGTGACTTTTGCATCAGAGATATCCCTCCAGTTTCTTAGTGGACAGTGACCAGCTTTCTTAGTAATTTGTATTTCAAGTATTGAGAAAGAATATTTAGTAGATCACTTGAAATGAAGTGTCTCTTTCCTGGGTGAAAAAGCCATTACTGGGAAGTGACTGGATCATGTAGCAGACTTTGTGGGCAGGTGAACAATGAGAGCGTAGTTCTCAGCCTTTTTTTCTAGCTCATCTCCAATTATTTCTTCAGGTATGTATTTGCATCTCATGCTCTGACCATTTAGGTTGAGTTTGCCATTCTCCTTAACAATCATGCACTTTGATTCTTCATTGCATTTGCTATGATTGAAATTGCCCTCCCACCTTCCTTTTGGCTTTATTCTATTTAATTATATTTTAAGTTAAAAATACCCCTTATGTAGAATTTGGATTTGAAAAAAATGGATATGGATAGGAAATACATGAGTAGATGGATAATATGAGTAAAAGCATGGAGGCTTGAAACTGAGTATTTTTTCCTTTAGACTTTATTGGATAGCAATATAACACATTTCTAGAAGGGTTTATTTATTTATTTTGTAATTTGTCATGGTGAATTAGTTTCCAAACTACAGAGACTGCAAAATGCTATTTTTTTCCTCATGAGGATCTAGTTTAAAGGGATACCCTTTTAGTTCAAGAAAATCCTTTCTTAATTATTTTAAAGTTGTCAATTATTTCTTCAGAAAAGCAGATCACTGATAATTCTCATTATGGCAATATTTCTCAAAATGAAATTTGTGGAAGAATGGCTGTTTATAAAAATAATACTCAGATGATTTGTTTTGATGAAGCAGTCTTCATGGAAGCAAAAACAAAAGTTGGAACTTGCTGTCTGTAAGCCACTTGTGAAGGGTACAATGGATTCTCATTGTGTGTGCCAGTGCGAATCTTGCATGGTTTCACGTGGCTTATCCTCACAGACTGGTAGCCAGACTGTTGGCATTGATTAGAGAACCTTTGTTTATTGGGGCAGGGGAGATGAGAGACTTCAAACCTGGGCGGGCATTGCTCTCTTCTTTTTGTATGAACCATCTTGCCTTCAGTGAATTTAATGGGTAAAAAAAGCGTACCGTCTGCATTACTGACCAAGAAACGGCCATCTAGAAGACTGCTGAACATACTCAACATACTGTTTTACAGTACACACTCCTTTGCTGAAGTCACTCAGTATTTTGAGTTTCCTTTGTGTTCAGATCAGCGAAGTTGCAGCATCAGAGGTCTCCTTTCTGAGATTTGCCTTCCTGACATAAAGCTAATGAAATCTGTTGTACAGTGGTAAGGGAACCTGTTAATGTTTAGATGCAAACTAAACGTGATGACGACTATCTGGTTGTTTCAAAGGATAACATAGGATTTGATCTGATGGACAATTTATTTACAGACTTAACTTCCTAATACTTCATAGGACTATAGTGAAGATTCAGTGTGCTCCAGTTTATGCAGTTCTATGTTGCAGTCATGGGACATACTAGTGGCTTAATACATGTGAATTCTTTGTTTTCTTTTTCCCCTCCTTTTATTTGTTGTGATTCATTAGTAAAAAATTGATGTACTTATTGGTTTAGTAATTTTGATAACTCATAAGTGGAAGCCTTTTTTAAAATAAGTTTTTATTTTTCAATTAAAGTTGACATACAATATTACATTAGTTTCAGGTGTACAACCCAGTGGTTAAACTTTTGGATTACTTACAGAGTGATCACCATGATAAATCTAGTACCCATCTGACACCATGCATAGTTATTGACTACATTTCATATGCTGTTCTTTACATCCCCATGATTATTCTGTAACTAGCAATTTGTACTTCTTAATCCCCTCACCTTTTTTCACCCATCCTTCCAACCCCCCTCCCACCTGGCAACCATCAAAATATTCTCTGTTTCTCCGAATCTGTTTATGTTTTGTTTCTTTGCCTATTTTTTCTTTAGATTCCACATATAAGTGAAATCATAAAGCATTTTTCTTTGTCTGATTTATTTTACTCAGCATAATCCCCTCTAGCTCCATACTTGCTGTTGCAAATGGCAAGTTTTCATTCCTTTTTTTATAGCCAGGTCATATTACATTGTATATAGGCACCACTTCTTTATCCATTCATCTGTTGTAAATAATACTGCAGTGAACATATGGGTGTATGTGTCTTTTCAATTTAGTGTTTTGATTTTCTTTGGATGAGTACCAAGAAGTGGAATTGCTGGGTCCTTCTTTGTTTCTTGTTATAGCCTTTGCTTTAAAGTCTGTTTTGTCTGGTATAAGTACTGATGCCACACAGTGATTGATTGATTGATTTTTTTATTTTCATGAAATACCTTTTTTCTCCCTTTACTTTCAGTCTGCATGTGTCTTTTGATCTGAAGTGAGTCTCTTGTAGATAGTATATGTAAGGATCATGTTTTGTTATCCATGCAAATGGATTAAATGTTCCCTGTGCGTTTTGATTGGAGCATTTAATTCATTTGCATTTAAAGTAATGATTGATAGATATTTATTTATTGCCATTTTGTTATTCATAGTTTTGACCTTTTTTTTTTTTTTTACTTGTTTAAGAAGACCCTTTAACATTTCTTGTAACACTGGTTTGGTGGTAAGGAACTCCTTTACTTTTTTTTTGTTTGGGAATCTCTTTATTTATCCTGCCATTTTAAATGATAGTCTTTCTGGGTAGAGTAAACTTGATTATAGGTCCTTGCTTTTCATCACTTTGAATATTTTGTGCCACTTCCTTCTGGACTGCAAAGTTTCTGTTGAGAAATCAGCTGACAATCTTATAGGAGCTCCCTTGTAGATAACTCACTTTTTTCCTCTTGCTACTTTTAAGATTCTCTCTTTGTCTTTAACCTTTGGCATTTTAATTATGATTGTCTTGGTGTGGGCCTTTTTGGGTTCATCTTTTTTGGGACTCTCTGTGCATCCTGGACTTTTCTGTCTATTTCCTTTACCAGGTTAGGGATTTTTTTTTTCTAAACAGGTTTGCAATTCCTTACTCTCTCTCCTTCCAGCAACCCATGATGCACATGTTTGGACTCTTGAAATCATCCTGAAGATTATTTAAACTGTCCTCATTTTTTGAATTCTGTTTTTCTTTTTGCTGTTCTGATTGGGTGTCTTTTGCTTCCTTATCTCTCAGATAACTGATTTGATTCTTTTCTTCATTTACTGTGCTGTTGATTCCCTGTAATGTATTCTCCATTTCAGTTATTGTATTCTTCATTTCTGACTGTTTTTTATGTTTTTCTATCTTTGTTTTTATTTTACCTATCTCTTTGTTGAAGTTCTCACCAAGTTCATCTGCTCTTCCCCTAAGTTCATTGACCATCCTTATAACCATTGTTTTGAATTCTGCATCTGGTTGATTGCTTCGCTCCATTTTGTTTAATTTTTTTCCTGGATATTTCTTTAGTTCTTTCATTTGAGCCATATTTTTTTGTCTTTTCATTTTGCTGCCTCACTTTGTTACTATGTATTAAGTAGAGCTTCTGTGCCTCCCAGTCTTGTTAGAGTGACCCTATGTAGCAGGTGTCTTGTAGGCCCAGTGGCACAACCTGCCCAGTAACGTAATCTGGGCCCTCCAATTATGCTGTCCCTTGCCACCATGTTGGTGTGTACACCTTCCTGTTTTAGTTGAGTCTTAAATGCTTTTGGCATGTCAGTGGGAGGTATTTACCTGCAAACCAGTTGTGGAGGAAAATCTGCTGTTCAGACCCCACAGAATAGAACTCCCTTTAGCAGGGCTCCTGCTGAGTTCACTCCTTGAGTGTGTCCTTTGTTGAGGTTGTTGGGTGGTTTTTTTTTGGTGTGGTCTTAAGCTGTCTACTGGATATGTTGACTCTGAGGCCTTCTGGGAGGTTCAGTCCAAGGTCTGCCATAGGCTGTGCTCTGCTGTGTCCACTGGTCATAAGCTACAAAGTGATTTGCAGATGACTGCTACTTGAAGCTACAGAAGACTGGCTGCCAGGCCTGGAGCTTCTTACAAGAAGTAGAGGGTATGCTGAGGCCAGATGCTTCTTGTTTGAGAAATTGTAGGAAAGTCTGAAGCATGAGCCAGAAGAGGTCAATTGTATAGAAAAGTCAATGGAAGTGGCTTGGATAGGCCTCCAAGGTGGATAGGACAAGTTCTCAGAGAATCACCTGGGTGGGGTGAACGGTGTTAGGTTGCTGAAGACTTGAATATGGTGCCTGACTGCTGGCTCTATAGGGGGAAGGCTCAGCAAAGGAACAATGGCCTCTGCCAGCACTTCTATGTGGGACAAAGCTGTCCCTCCAGCTCTCACCAGACAACTCAGTTCCTCCCTGTTTGTCCCTGACACTGTTTGAGCTGCTCCTTCAGAGCTGGGACTCAGAGCAAGTAAGTCTGAGTAAGTTTGTGTGTGGACCCTTTACAGAGAATACCTGGGACTCCAAAGACTCTCTGTCACTCAGCCACAGTCCCTGCTGGATTTCACAGCCAGAAGTTATGGGGATATCTCTTCTTAGCACTGGAACCCTGTGATAGTGATAAGGGACCTGGTGTGGGACTGGGTACCCTGGATCCTCAGGGGGAGCTGTGCATCTGAGATACCCCTTCCAATTTTTAACATCCACAAATTAGGTGTGGGATTTGGCTGTTCTCCCCTCCTACCAGTCTCTGTGTGGCGCCTTCTTCATATCCTCAGCTGTAGGATTTCTGTTCAGCTAGATTTCAGGTGGGTCTGAATGATGGTTGTTCCATAGTTTACTTGTAATTTTAATGCAGTTGTGGGAAGATCCAAGCACAGCATTTTGCTCTGCTGCCATTTGGAGTGGAAGCTTCAAGCAGAGGCCTTTGGTATGACAACCCCAAAGACATCCTCAAAATGTCTCTAAAACTACATACAGGTTACAAGAATTGATGATAATTAAAACAGTGGAATTCAAAAGTGGGAAAATTATATGGAAGATGGAAAATCTTAGCTCTCTAAAATAATTTTAAATCACAAAAATAATGAGACCTACAGTTTAAAAAATAATTAGGCAGCGAAATACACAGAACCTACACTATGCCTAGGGCAAAGTATAACATTTTCTGAAGCTCTTAAGACCAGTTTAAAATAAAAAAATAACTATTAGTAAGCTAAGAACAGTGATAAAAACCAGTAATTTGGTTATAACTAAAAATGAAAACTAGATTAAAACCCCTTAGGGGCCTGAAGTTTTGAGAAAAATCTTAGGATTTATAATCTTCAGCATCTGAGGACATCTGGCCATGAACTTCCTTGAATTTGGGGTCATTGTTCTGCAGGTTTACAAGCTGGATATGGTTCCTGGTGTCCATGGTGGGCTGAGAGCTGAGCAGAAAGCCACTGGGGCTGAGGGTTCAGGCCTAGAGTCTTGAGGAGCAGGCAAAGCCTGGTCCAGGTAGAGTTCATCAGTGAGACCTGTTCTGGTGGAATAACTATAATAAAATTCCTTTCCTCGTAGTCTCTCAGAAACCAGGCAGGGATTTGGTTGACCAAATTTCTTAATCCATCTTTTGTAAAAGGAGGCTAATTAAAGGTAGATTAATCCCATCTTGGCTTTTGTCTCTTCTATCTTTTTTTTTAGTTGTGAATTTGCTGAAGGAGGCAAAAGGCCTGGAGAGAAAATAATCAGTTCATGAATAATTATTGCAGACACTATGCAAAAATTAACAATAAGCTATATTTTGGGGCACAATTAGCATATTATTTAATTCTATGGAGATCTTTGGCATTGTTACTTATCTCTGTTGACCATTTTGGATATCAGCAGTACAATAGCAAGGAAGGACTTGGGCATTCACAGCTTCTTGAAGGATGTGCTCTCCAGTAGCAACAGTAGAGACCATCTCATCCTTTGTAACTGGGGCAGTGTTTCCACCTAAATACAAAAGAGGTGGATTTCTGACTTGCCATTACCTCTCTTCTTCAAAGATGATACCCAGATGCTAAAACAAATGCAAATGTAATTGCAGGGACAAACTCACATCATTTTGTGGAACTTGGAGGATACGTATGAGAGAAATTTGACCACTCAGAGAAAATGGTGAAATCCTTTTAAAAAAATCACTTGCACTGGCTACTGATGTTATTAGAAAAATGCCTAGTTAACTTATTAGAACCTATTCATGGAGCTCTTGGTATGTTGTTTCTGGGGAAACTTTCCTTCATGGGAAAAGTCAGAGCAGTTTGGTAAGACACAGTGAATGCTATTGAGGAAATCCATAGTGATTCTCATGTAGCACCTGAGGGTTTTCCAAATAATGGGCATTTATTGCTAATACTATGGATTAAAAAAAACCTAAATTAGATTTTTTGCTGTATACAAGCTTCTATAATAGTAGGCATAAGAAAAACATCAGTCCTCATAGAGATTTAATTCCTATAATCTCTACTACTACTATTACTTATGGGTATTCACTTATGTGATAATTAGGTAACATGCAGGGTTTGATGTAATGTAGAAGAAAATCAATTCTATTCTTATATTTTCTGCATTATTCTTTTGACTCAGATATTTAGATAAGAGATAAAAGAAAAAACTGTTCCTTATACATAATTAATAAAAAAAAGACAATATTTTGCTGCTAAGAACTTGGCTAAGGGGAAATGAATCTGTTAAATTTAGAAAGTCTTTCAGAGTTTATTATAAAGTATTATAAGACAGTGTCAAATATCATTAAAGAGAATAATCTGAAGTAAAATCTATCAATTAATATGATTATGGAAATAAATCAGTACACCGCACTAAGCCTTTTATAAGAGACTGCTGTGTGCCTTTTTAAAAAAAATCTCATGCTAATTTCTTCAGGAGATACAAAATTTAGAAGTATGTCCTTCTACTGTGAATAGTTTTGGAGGAGACATGAGATAAGAGTACATAATTTCATATTATTCAGATAATTTTTAAGACCAAGATCAAGGGTGGGTCTAGAGTTTGGGGACCCTAAGTTTATACAACTCGGTTGCTTGTCTTTCAGGAAAAATAATTAGGATTGTAAGTTTACTATTAGTGTCAACAGTTAATAGTCATTCAGAATGAGAAAATAAATCATAAGTTATACATTTTTGGAAAGCTGACAGACCCATAAAAATCCAGAAAAATATATAATAATTTATTAGCTCCTTGCCATACCCATAAAGTAACTTCCTTCTTTTTCAGTTGTATTCTTTCATTGCTTCTTCATATGACAATTTTGTAAAACCACTTCCCATGTGGAGGATAGAAAAATAGTTCAGTCATCCCTGTTGTAATGTTGGTGAAAGTTTGCATTTTTTTAAAGTTGAGTGCTCAGAAATTTTATTTAGTTTTACAACTTTTTTATTGGCAATGTGATAATTTCTGTGATGGATAGCTGTAAGACTTTAGGGCATTTAGTTTTCTTGCACAGTGACAGGTCTTAATACTCCCTTAATTCCTGACAGGCATCAACCAATTTGTCACTTGCATCCTCACAGAAAGAGCTGGATGAGTTGGTAAAGTAAGTGGCAAGAGTAGACCTAGAAATCGTTCCTATATGAGACAGCCAGCAATCATTGAATTGTGAACTACAGTACTATATTCCATCACATCAAAATTGAATGTATCCCAATTAAACTTCCCTAACTGGATCCCCAAAATTGCCTCTAACCCCTCTAACATGACTCTCTATGAGGGGAGATCTGAGTGGCATTAAAGCAATCAGGATTGAAATGTTGGGTTGGCCAAAAAGTCTGTTACATTTCTTCTGTAAAACAAAAGACACATTTTTCACTTTCACCAATAACTTTCTTGGTTTGGATATTTTGAATATGTTGGCTGTCTCCTGCTATTGCGTTCTAGTGGGTAGAGGCCAGGGGCGCTGCTAAATATCTTCCAATGCACAGGACAGTCCCACAGTAAAGGATTTGGCCAAAATGTCAATAGTACCAGGAAACTTCACCAACCATTTCCAACATGTTAGATCAGTCACAGCACCTTCTCCATATATAGCACAAATCTTATTTTGCATTTCAGTTGTATTTTACCTTTCTTGAAATAGTAAAGCATAATATATGCTGCAAATGTTGTGTATTTTCTTCCATTTTCAATATTAAAATGGCTGCATAAAAATTCACCAATTTTGATAAGTTTTTTGAAAATGCACACTGCTATGACAGCTGCTACAATACAGTTTAACAAAATTGTTTCGAAGGAAGTTCAAGACAACTAAGCATTACTAGAGCCATTGTACAGAAAAAGCTAAAACTAAACGAACTTTTTGGTCAACCCAGTACTATTGCAAATGTTACAAAGTAATTGACCATGCCAGTGTGACATGTGGACTCTAAGCAAGTGAAGGGTCCAGAAGCTGAAGCTTTTTTAAGGTCAAGGCAAATCTGCGTCTAGCCGTGAGAGAGGTCCAACAATGAAATCCTTAGAATCTGTACTTGATTAGGGATCAGAAAAACTCTCAGACATGGGTTTGAAGGGAGGATAGACTATCGAGAACCAAGTGTTTCTGTGAAATTGTTTCAGGAGAATGGAACAGTTTTAACAAATACACAAACATGGCAGTATGCTTAAAGATCCATTGGGGACCCTAGTGACACAAATTCCCAGGCCTTACTCTGACATTGTAATTCAGGGGTAGACGGGGAATCAGAATATGCATTTTTAATAAGCAACAGGAGGTGATTCTCCCACCACAGGTGTCTGTGGGCTATATTTTGGAATAAACTGTTAAATATTTATAATGTTTTCAGACAAATCTATGAGTCTGACATGCATGTAAGTAGTGGGAGTTAAGGTCATGCCAGGTAAATCAGTGATGTAATTCTTTCAACAGAGACTTTACTCAGTCATTAATAGTAGGGAGCCATTGAAGATTCTTGAGCAGGATCATGGCCTGGTTGCAACTGCGCTTTCACTGAATAGCACTGTCAGTTAAATGGATAGGGTGAATTCGGAAGACAGAAGTGAAGAGCCTATTTTAATAAAACTAATTAAGAGATAAGCAAGTCCTGAGAAAGATGTGATAATGTAATCAAAATGGGTGAAAGAGATATTTTTAAAAAATAATTTCTCAGAGATAGAAATAGTCAAGAGTGTCATGCTCCAGGGAGTGTAAGAAATGTGAAATTATAAAAAAGTTCTTGTATGTGGCATATCCAGGGCATTTGGTGGTGACTGAAATATATCTGCTTATTCATCATTAACTCTTTCAAAGATTTTAACCCTCTTTATGTTTTTGTGTGCATATGTTCATATTTTATATTATTGTTGCTTAAAATGCAAAGTTTAGAAGTTCAGTATCTAAAGTAGATAAAACAGGCTCATTATTTTCAGAAAATGCTTTTTATAATGTGGGGCATGAAGGGCGCCTGCATGCTTAAAGCAAATTATGTTGTTGAGTGCTTTGCTCTTTCAATCCAAAATTACAGTCAATTCTGGCCAAAAAAGTCACATCAGCTTTTCTGCCATCAAAGTATATATTCCACTCATACTTAAAAATACATTTTTCTACAGAGGCAGGGAAGAAAAGCAGAGATTGATTTTGTGGATTATTTACGGTTTGAGGAAAATGAACACAGGTGGGATCTCTTCTGTACAAAACCTTTCACATATTTTTGGATAACCATTGAATTGAGTACTTTCTTAACTAGGCTGCATTTATCACTTTGATAAATATGCTCTTATCTTTCTTTACTTGTGTTTTTTTCCTAGGCATTAATCATTTAATTTTATTCTCATTATGTGCTTATAATTAATCTAATTTTAATTATCTTTCCAAGTTATCCTAAGGAATCTTGAATAGATTCATATGTCCCTATGTGTTAGTATGTGACATTATTTTGCTCTTAAAAAAACTTACTGGAAAGATTGATTAAGATACTAGGGGAAGAAATTCTAGGGAAAAAAATTAAGATACTAATGGGAAAAAATAGTAAGAGAAAACTAATAATATCACATATTGAGATCAACTTGAAAAGCCAGTATAGACCTGAAAAGTTCATGGTCTTGAATAGTGTTACCATCTTCATGGTTAAAATCCAAAGGTGAGTTTAAGTACATAGGAAAGGAAACCAATGACCATATTCAGGTGTTAAGTTTATTTCTACCAAGGATAACTTTTGGTTGTTTCAGTAAGGTACTTTTCTTCATTATAACCCTTAATGCTTATAAAGAAATAAAAATACATTTAAGTTTCTGGCAGTATTTAAAGTTGATAGAAGTATATAATATTTGTATATATTTTTACATTGGCTTATATTTATAGATTATAACAGTTAAATAACTCCTCAATAAATGTATAAGTAGCAGACTAATTTCTTTGTTTCTTTTTCCTGAATTTTAGCCTTAGTCAAAGTATGTTCTTATATAAAATGTGTATGCTTGAATCTTGTGAAATCACTGTTAAATCAATGAACTTCAGTTGAGGCATAACCCTTGGTTAGAGGTATAATATTAGAAAACTGCCTACTACAGGTCATGCTTTTGTTTACTCACAGTCTAGCAGGGGAGAAGGAAGATGAACCAAGCAGTTATAAACAGCGTGAGATGTGTAGCCATTGGAATGTTGAAAAGGGACAGAGTAGTATGGATTAGGGAGAAGTCGACTTGGTGATGTCTGAATTGGGGTCACCAACCATCTGGAACTGTAGAGATCCTGGGGTGTAGTATTTTTGGTGCTAGAAAGTAGAATGCCCTCTCAGGAGACATTTGAAGTGTTTTCTTATCATACCTGGGAGGAAAGGGATTTGACTGGTATTTAAATCAGAGAGACCGGGTATACTGCTAAACCTTCTATAATGTGCAGGACAGCCCCCATGCAAAGAATAGTCTGACCTAAGATGTCAGCTGTGAGACTAACACCCCCACCTGTTCTCAGGGGAAGAAGCCATTAAAGTGGGAGAAAAGGAGTTGTTGATTGTGTGTAGAGGTTGGACAATTGCTACAGTGAGGTGCCCAAGAAGATGAGAAGGGGATCAAGTGCACAAAGTGAAACAATTGGTCTGGAACAGCATAAACTCAAGGGAAGAATGGTTTCGAAGTTAGAAGTTCCTGTTCAGCAAATAGGATGGAGCAGCTGTCAAATTCATGCTTCATGGCATTATTTTTCTCTGATGAAGTAGGAGGCAAGAGCATCAATCTCTTGGAGGTGAGAGGTCAATGCAGGGCAGACTTCTGCAAAGTGGAGAAAGATGGGAGAATGATTGATAGGTGGCATCGGGGTCCTGTTGAGGCTGTAGATCATGAATTTGCAATGACACTAGTGCTTACAGAGCTGTGATTTCAAAGGCAAGGCTCAGCCATTCAGCATGGGGAGGGAGAATGGTGCACCGCAGAACTGACTTAAGGCAAATGAGTGTACAGAGCCCTGATGGGAGCAGTTTAACTATTAGAACCCTGGGCTAGGTAGTGAAGGAGGGAGAGCCTTTCTACTGGCCCTTTAAAAAATAATGACGGTATTCCCAAATGCTTTTCATTTAGTTTTGCTTTGCAGATGCTAAACACTGGTTTTGTCTTTCTGGATAGCTTTTTTTTTTCTCCTTAGAAAGACAGTCTGGCAACCCCAAAGGCCATTTATTTAGTGAATAAAAACAACTACTACATATTTAATTATTAATTGCAGCCCATCCATTTAAATTCCTCTTTTGTCTTTTCCCCTCTGAAACAGCAACCCTGAAGGGAGATCTACTTTCATTGCATTTTTCTGATGCACATCAAAAAGCAGATATGACTTTCACTAGGTTATCAAAGACCTCCAACTGTAAATTTGACAAAGGTACTCCAGAGAGCTTTAAAAGGTTTCCTTTGATTAAATTAGTGACTATAAGTAGGTTATATAGCGATTCAGGGAAAGAGGTAGAGTATATCACTCAGTTTTTGGCATCCTGGAGGTTTTATCTTTTCATTTGCTACTGAGTATAAAGGCTTAAGCCAGATAATCTAAAGGCACTTTTTCTAATTCTGGAAGATTAAGTTCATCCAGATCCTCAATATGTGGCCTGGCATGTATTCACAAATGTTCCCGTTACACAAATACAAGGGAATGATTTTCTTCCTTTCAGAATGATCTGTGGTCACTAACAAAAACACTTTGAGGCATGTATCTGAAACTCGAAGTGCTTCGGGTTGCACATTGATATTTTAGAAGGATGCCAAAGCTGGTGTTATTGAATGATTGGAATTGTTAATAAATAAAATAGCATTTTTAGCATCTAACGCTAGGTCCAACCTTGCGGGAGGTCCTAAAATGGTGTCCCTTTATTGTGCTCAGCATAACATGGTCAGTACAGCCCTGTTGGATGAAAGGAGTGGCTGCAACCTCCCTCAGCCTGGCAAGAGGCGTGGGGATCTACAAATGTGCTCTAAGGATAGCAGGGGGCTGGGCCCATCAGCTGTCAGCCACAGCCTCTGTTTATGCTCTGAACAATAGCCATGTTCCAGGGCAGTAATCATCAGCTGATTTTCCTTCTACAAGAAGTGTCCTAATAATTTGCCACAAAACCAACTTAAATTGCTATGATGTTGCCCGTTAACAGTTAAATTGGGGAAAAAAAAACAAAGCAAGGAATGGTTCAGTTTATTTCTGCATGCAGTATGTATTGGTAAATAGTATAATTAAAATTTCATTTGCAGATTCTTCTAAAAGGTTATTTCCTTGTGGGGAAACCCCCCTTTTTTTTTAACTTAATACCCTGAGCTGTAAATTAGAGAATGATGGGATAAAGTTGGTGGGTAAATAAAGGTCTTCACTGTCTATGCTGTTTTGGAAGCCTCCCATATTCCTGGGGCTCTGTAATGTGTTCCTCTAGAAAAGCAGCATCACCTGCACTAACGTGGGCTGGTACCAGGGTCTGCACTGCCCAGGGATACCAATTAGGGACTTGGTATTTAAAAATGAATCCAATGGAAAAGTCTTCCCAGAATATTTGAGTAGTGTTACCTTGTGATTCTAGTTCCCAGTGTTACCCAAATTCACTTAAAGAAAAGGAGAGATGGGTATTTCTGTAGTTAAATCTGATGCTATTTGGAAAGTGGGAGCACAAGGAATGTCCAGCATAACATATTTCAGAGAGGATGGGGAAGAAAGCTCCTTCCCCCTTCTCTTGTTGGCTTTCTAAATTTGTAGTTGTGTGTGTTGTGTCAGTTCACAGGCAGCAAGAATGTGACATTTCCTCCTCAGAGTTAACATGCTGTCACGGAAATGCTGATAGGGTTATTTTGTGGAGATGGAGCCTGAAAGAAAGAAAAAAGAGTGTGAGTTACATTATTGCATTACACTCTGTTCCATCTAGGGCTCATTTTATTAAAGATTCTTAAGGGTTTATTTTCATCTGCTAACCAAGGAATTATACCCTATTCTCTCCATGCCAGGATCCAATTAATGTCAACTTGAGTTTTCTGTGTGGACAGGGCCAGTCAATGGCCCTGGGTGATTATCTATTATTATCATTGCTTGCTTGTACATGACTTCACAACCCTAGCATAGAACCAGTTGTCATGCTTTCCATCTTTTGTGCCCCCAAATAGCTCACTGGGTAGAATTTGAGAACGGGCGGGTGTCAGGCCACTCTTTGGGAATGCAGAGATCAATCATAGTTAGCAAGATGAAACTCACAGAGAGTTCGAGTCTACAGCTTATGGAACCCTTTCACCACATCCAACTTGCACATGTGAATGCAGATTGTTTCTCTTGACTTTAGTACAGCATTTTTATTTTACTTTAGAAAGAATACATTTTATATGTGAAATAAATGTTATTCTTTTGCTTGTTACATATATTCAGTTGAAGGAATATCAGAAAATGAATATTTTTATTATCCTACAGTTGGGGGGTACTAATAGTTACCTAATATCAAATGAGACTATTTGGAATCCTACAAATTATTGTCAAATGCTTTTTGCTTAGAGTTTTGGGCATATAGATAAGTGACTTTAAAAAATAAAATCTAAATTTAGTGGAAAATTTCTGGGAGGACATAGATACATACCTAAAATATCCATATGACCAAAATAATTGTGCTTTATTTAATAGGCATTGAATGCCTAGAAAATGCTAGGTATTATACAGAATAAAACTATGACATGAGCCTTTTATACCTAGAGATTATGATCTCTAGTAGAGTACTGGTCCAAATGTGAATAGTACTGGGTGCTTTTCAAACATAGCATTTAATTAATCATTTCACTATAAAACAAAACTAGTATATAGGCAAGTATATTTTAAAAATTATTTCGCATTTATCTTTTCTATTATTTATCCATATATATCTGCATACTTACTAATACATGGTAATGCCCCTTAAAGTAAAACACTGGGTACCAAGGAGATATGTAGATATTTTTAATCCTCACCCAAGGATAAATTTAGAGAGAGAAGTGGCAGATGGGATAGAGAGAGAGAGAATATTGAGGTGACAGAAATATGGATTGGTTGCCTCCTGTCCCTGTTCCCACCAGGAATCAAACCTGTAACTCAGGTAGGTGCGAGCCCGCCATCTCTTGGTGTATGGGACAATGCTCCAACCAACTGAACCACTCAGCCAGGGGCAAGAAAATATTTTTAAATAATGAAATTTTCAAGTGTTTCATCCCTGAAAACATTTAAAAATCATAATATTACTTATTTTAAAGATAATAATTATGTACTTTAGAAAATACTACCATGTTTATTATAAAATTCTCTATATAATTTGTAATTAACATTATCATTGTAATAAAAACTCAGGCAGCTCATTTTCTACAGTATTCTATTCTAGATAAAACATATTCATGACATAGCAAAACAGCATCTCTATGGAGATGTTATTTTGTCTATAAACCAGGTGTTCTTATGGTAATCCTTTTTTCTCCAGTAAATACATTTGACCACCATTTTGTAATCAGTTTTGCAGCTCCCTGAAAGTGTGCATGTGTGCGTGCCTGTATACCTCTTCCACATTACAGCTGCGGGGAGTGTGTTAGCTACCTCGCTGACCTGCCAGGGTGGAATTGATAGACAAGAAATTGTGGTCAAATTATTCCTAGAACAACTGTTAAGGCATAAGCAATGAAATAGAGTACAAATTTTATTCCTAGAAGATGGATCTATCTTACAAGAAATGATCTGGGCTTTTGCCAACTGTTCAACACCTCCCTTTGGTCGGAGGGCAGGCGCCGGAGCAGTTCATATCGGCTCTCAGCCTTTCAGCGCTTGGAGTCACATCAGCAGAGCTTCCCCTCAGTTTGCTGCTGGTGTTTAAAGTGAAGCCAGTAGAGCCTATCTCTCTAGTTTCTCTTAAAAAATAATAAAATGAAATTCACTTAGTTGATATATTAAAATGTTTTAAAAGTAATAGGATCAATATTCTGGAGATTGGTAACATAAAATTAGGGGAAAATGGAGAAAAAATTACAAAAATGTCTTTTTTTTTTCACTTCAATTATATCCGCTCTCATGTTCCTTTTCAAATAAGTCAATTACCTTTCCTGTGTGATCCAATTTGCAGGTACATGATAAGCAGCAGGTTAGAATGAAGAATAAATGATTACTTCTAATGATGATCAGCACATCTGATGTGATAAATTATGACTAATGAGTAAATTAGCAATTACAATGATGTAAATGAATCTGCTTTGAAAACTAACTGTACAAAAAGATGCTAATGGGTGGTAGGTAGAGCTCCCACCTTCCTTCCTTCCTTCCTTCCTTCCTTCCTTCCTTCCTTCTTCTTTTTCTTTCTTCCTTTTTTTTTTTTTTTTGGTCAAATATAGTGTCTGTGTTAAGTAGCCCTGTGAGTATATTGCCATTTACAGGGAAGATGAAAAAAGCCAATAAATATTGTGCATTTGCCTACACATTACTGAATGAGCCTGGGAAAAGGCATGACTTCTCATCTGTTTTGATGTAAGAGCTTTTATCACTCTATTGAATGAAAACAGATGCACAGTCTTTGTATTTTGAATGCATAAGTAGGTATTAAACAAATCAGAGGCTTAAAGTGGAAAGTATTGAGTTAATATCTGAATGGTGCTGCTGATACCATGTTTTCATTAAGAATGAGTGACTCTGCCATAAGGAATGGTAAGAATAGCTTCACAGATTATTTCTAAGGGTGATTCAAGACCACTGGCATGTCCTTTTGAAATTTATGCCACTAAACCAGTGGTCAGTATGAGTGTCTTATACCAAAACAGATGGCTGGTCTTGCGAAGCTTATCAGTAGTTCAGAGAAGTTTTATATCCCAGATACAGTGAATGTAGGGGATTGTTTGCTTTGGGTGTAGAATCCCTGGCTGTCTGTTAAATGAAAAGTTGTTGTGGTTGAGACCATACAACTTTTACTGCTGTAAAACAAGTGTTTATGACCCAGGTATTAATGTTTTTGGAAATGAGATAAACTAGAAATTTATTTAACTACAATAAACTGACTGATTCATATGAAATTTCACCTTTACAAGATTTTTGAAAAGCAATTTGAAAGACTAAAATGAACTTTAATGTTTTGACCTTTTTAAATAGAAAATTAATTTCCATGACATTTAAGTACTGTTTTCAAAAGTTTCATTTTATAAGTTATTTGCCTTTTTTTCTCTTTCTTCATTGGTCTATTAATATTTACCACTAAGTGTTTTTCCTTAGACTGTGTTGTCCTGAGGGAAGTGGAAACAGCAAGATTTGAGGAGTATTTGAAGAGGACTTTTTTAAAGGGGTGGATTTTCCAATTTCTTCCTAAAAACTGATAACTCTCTGACCTCCACTTTTCATCCCTTCTATTTAGCCAAAAAGGATAAAAGTTTGGCTAGCATAATAGTGATAATTTTTAGTGTTATCATTGGTCTAGGTAATTGGATACTCTGATACATATTTCTGCTACGAATGAGTTATTTTTAGCATATTTTAAATATTATATAAAAAGCCTCTAAAAAGTATAATTTTTATCCAGTAGTTATACATATAGAAATAGGCCATCCATATTGAAATTTGACCTGTAGCAATGAATCACATAAAGGGTGGACAAAAGTAGGTTTACAGTTGTGAGTACACACAACAGAGTTTATTCTTATATTCTTATTTATTAATTATTGTGTTATTTATGTGTGTTATAACTATAAACTTACTTTTTCCCACCCCTGTATACAGGTTGTAAATTTATACAAGGGTATAATTATTATAAGAATAACCACTGAAACATTTTATAATACTGGGAAGTTGGAAACAACCTACATATTTAACAGTAAATTAAAATACATTTACATGCTTAATAATATAAAATTATATTCAATTTAAATATGTACTGACAAAAAGATACAAAACATATATTTTAATTAAAATGCAGGCTAGAAAATAATAACAATACAGTATAATCTTTTTGTAAAATGTACATATTGAAAGAGCATAGAAGCAATCTTAAAAATTATTTGGAGGTGATCACCATTAGAATTCTTGAAAATGTATTTTATTTATATTTTCTAATTTACTTATAATAAATATATACCATCAGAAAGATAAATTCATTTTACTCAAGAATAAGAAGCACAAAAAGAGCAGAGTGGAGGAGAGCTCTGTGATGACAATGAGGTGACATGTTATTCATAAAAGAGCTGAGGTCCATTGTACTACATTATACTTCCTCTGAATTCAGTTGTACAATAAATAGATGCATGAATCTGTGATTTGGCTATGCTACATTTTCCCAATTTTAGGCCTGGTATGGACCCATTAGTCTCTCATCATATCACGTCAGTGTTTTGCAGTGTCAGTATGTGTTATGTACAGTTTGCATTCTACAGCTGATTTATCAAGCTATAATAAGCAAATGTAATTCAAATACAGGCAGTGTAGTCATGTTTACAACATTATTGTTTATCCTAAATACTCACATGTGTATAGCCCAAGATTAAAGGGGATAGTACTTTGGGGAGTTTCTTATCAAGTCCCTGTGTTTATCGAACACTTACTCTGTGCTGGACATGATTAGAAGACGTGGGGCTTTGGTCATGAGCGGATCACAGATTCTTTTCTTAAGGTTCTGTCAACGTGGAGGGAGAGAAATACCTGCATAAAAGAGCTATAATGAAATTAATATGTTCTGACTTATAAGAGAAACTCAAGTGTGATAAGAGAGTTAAAAGGACAGTACATTTTATCAAGACAGGAGAATCAAAGAAGACCTCAAGGTATTTAATTTGGGTGAAAATGGATAAATTGTATAAATCCAAAAGTGGGGGAGAAGGCATTTTGTGCAAGGGATTAGCATGTGCAAAGGCATCCTGGCAGGGAATTTTAGGCTCTTGATGGGCAATAGTAGGAACACATTTTGAAAAAAGAAGTTGGCAGCAGTCTTGAAAGATCTTAAAGGCCAAACTCAGTTTCTGGTTTTATTTGTCAGCAGTGAGCTATTAAAGCTTACTTATTTGTGTTTGCTTTTGTTTTGAGTAGAAGAGAGCTTTAATCATAGAAGAGAGCATTAAAAAAACACCTCAAAGAACAAGATAGAAGGGAAGGGATCAATGGTAATGTACGAAATTGATCATACTTGATAAACACACAAAGTAGGGCAGAGTGTCTGGGAAGGTACAGATATCATGATATCAGTCAGTGATTCTCAATCCCCTTGAACACTGGAATATTTTCAAAATTAATAGTGTAGTCCCACCCACTGATTTTCTGGTTTAATTGGTCCGGGGTAGGGTCTGAACATCTATAGTTGGTATGTGTGTGTGTTTTTAGTTTCCCAAGTGGTGCTAATGACCAGCTCAAAAAGAGCCTCATAGCTATTGTTATGAATATGAAAAAAGAAATGACACATCATAAAATCAGATCTTTAGGAGTTAATAATCTTAATTTTCTTTTTGTCAGTGTACATATCAATCCATTGTCAATTTAAATATTGATAGGTATAGGCGTCTGTCTATTCAGTGGGAGAATGCTTTAGTAGGCATTTTCAAAGGGTTGAGAGTTGAAGCCTTAATAAAATTGTTGGTGTAGACATGCATAGAATCATGGAAATGCCTTGAAAAGGAAGAGAGGAAATTAACGTCAAGAACTTCAATGGGGTATCCATCTTTTTCCATTATGAACAAATTGAAAGTATATGTAAAATAATATAAAAGTATCCTACTTACTATATTTGGAGCTTATGTAATTTGTTTATATATTTTGCAGCATTGATTTTCATTGACCAGGGATCTTAGCTGATTTATTCCAAATTTCAACTGGCTCTTGGGAATTAGAAAAGAGCCCCCATAGGCAGCACATTCTGGTGAACTTTCTTAACTAGTGGAAAATAACTGCTGTAATACTGTTCAAAGTACTTAACCAAACCCTTGAACTGTCAGTATGTGTTTTGCAGCGAATTAAGACAGATTTGAAAGTGTGTGTGAGGCTGAGTTACACCACACTGCCTGTGAGGCGCACTTCACCTTCCCATCTTCCATCTGGCACGGCGCAAACGTCAGGGCTCTGCCATTAGATCCAAAGTCTATGACTTGCTCTTAGCGTCATGGCCCTTCATTTGTTTTTTTCTTTTTTCTCCCTCCTTCCTACTTCACTTACAAATTTCTATAGTGCTGTCAAGTTTTCTATAATTCTATAAAATTGTAATAATGAGTCTTGCAGGACTATGGAAAATATCACATATATCTAAAATGTTAGTCTAGTGCATGAAATTCACTAAAGAGAAATTATTTTTTAATCCCATTTTGAAATATGATGCTCCTTAAACCAAAGTTTAAGGCTAATCAACTGTTTTGAGGGTTGTAGGAAGAAGAAAATACCAGAAATAACTCAAAACAAAGGCTGACTTTGAAGGTTCGGCCTGACTGTGGGTATCAGCGTTGGCCCTCTTCAGATCCCATGGGATAGGATAGGTGCCCCCACAATCCCCAGTTTATGTCAAACATCTGCATGGACACCAGTCCAGCCTGAGGTCTGTGCTGTGATTCTGGTCCTCCTTAGAGTTACATGTCAGCTCACCTCCCTCTTCTGCCCTGTGTCACCATCTCAGGAACACTCTCCTCCCTACTCTCCTACACTCATGATTCTTTCATCAAATGAATCATGACATAAAATCCACCAGCCACAAACACTCTGGCCACTCCCTACGTTTGGGGCAGTGGCTATCGGGTGTGCTGTGGCTGGAATGGAAGGTGAAACCCTATAACAACAGCTCTTCTTCCCCTAAACCTTCAGACGGGGCCATTACCCTTAGAGCCACCCTCAACTCACCTCCTATGCTCTGCCTTTCTCACCCAACCCCAGAAGCTCTGTTCCTGATCTCCACCCTGATACTTCCAGAGGAAGAGAGGACAGAGATGGGCTCAGTGGACAGTGCCATCAATTCAACAGACACCTTTTAGGGAGGAAGCTGATGCCTGGAGCCAGGACTACCTATATGTTTTTACCAAACGTTGTCTCACCCTCTCACTTAGTGTCAGTAATAGCACTATTGACCTTCCCCTTTCAAGATTTTAAGTGCATGATTATGACAAATATCCCTTTAAAAACAAAACTCTCTATTTAAGGTAATGTTAATCAGCTGAAAGAAACAAAGCCAATTAGTTACATGCTGTTAGTTTTGGTCCCCATGCAACAAATTTCCTTGATGACTGCTGAAGCAGCTTATTCATTAGAATCAAATTAGACAAATGGCACCCTCATTTCTTCTCTTCACTTTTGTAACGTGCGGGCCTTTCTGTGAATCTGTTGTAAGTGATTCTCACTTGTTCAGTCAAGTAACTACAAACCTGAATTGTCTGATTGATCTTTAAGAATTTATCCTAAGTTCCTTTTTGCGTGGATGTCACTAGTAGATTTCAATGGTTCTCCCTGTTAATGCCTAGCCCTATTTAATGTGATATACTAAAGGGAGGATCGCATCCTTCATAGAACAATTTGTTAAGGAAAGTCAAAGGCAGTTTGCTGTTCTTGGCTGGTTTTATGCCCTGAATTTAATTCCCAAAAGTGTGCATTGGTCTTATCACCTTGTCTTTGGAGAGCTTAGCAAGTTAAAATCTGATATGACATCAAAATATTACCATTATTAGAAGCCAAGTGACTCTATATTTGTTACACATTAAGAATCAACCTAACCTCTTAGAAGTAAAAATCAGCCAGCAGCGTGTGGCTCCCCTTGATCTGCGTAAGGAATAATAATCTGCCAGATTCCTGGAGTTACTCTCTGCTCTTCGAGTGCATCCTGAGAATGTGGCCTTTGGAAACAGCAAGTGAGCATGGCGGACACGTTCTAGAATATCAGCCATGCCTCTTTTCTGACTCATATGCATGTTTAGCTTCTCTATTTTCCATCTAGAAAATAGACTTTCTGGGTCTAACTGTAATTTGACCTCTGCAGTGCTTGGCATTAGTTTAATAAAAGGTCATATTCCTCACTTGTCAAAACCAGCTTGAGCAGAAATGCATTTTTGCAAAGCACAGTGCTGGCAGCTTTAGGTGGACAGAAATAGCAGCTACAGTAATGGAAGATCCCCTAAATATGGTGTCTGTAATGTTTTAATGACTTTTCCCCCATTTTTATACTCTTGCTATTTCTTTTTTTTTCCTTAGACCAAGGGTAATTTTCATGGTTCTATCATATGAGATAAACCTGAGTGTTTTCATTATTCAGACCGGAGGCTGTCCTATGGTATGACTTTAGTAGAAGTTTTTGCTTTATGTTTTCATTTAGATGATCTTTTCTTTCTTTCCATCTTCAGAGCATGACTTAAATTTGGGCAGGATCCATGAGGAGAGAAAGCAGAAGATTCATTTAGTTTCCTTTATAAAGCTGAGATGCAGAGAAGCAGAAGTGGGTGCTCTGATCATTATCGCCCCTCTGAGAATAAAGGTTTTACTTGCCTCGAGCGTTTGGTACAGTTATTAAGTTGAGTCTTGCCTCTCTTCTCTTTCCTTTGGCTCTGCTTTTCATTTAGAAATAAGGTTTCTATGTTTAATAATAGTTTGACGGTTCAGTGTCCCTACTATTCAGGAAGAACTTGCTCCAGTAGCCATTGCCTATTCTCAAATGATCAAACCCCCCTAATTTGCTTCATTCTTTGTTGTGAGAAATGAGATCCCAGCCTCTAAAAAAAAAGGAAGGAAATCTTACTACAGTGAAAATGGCATCCTATGTTTTATTATTTAATTGTATTGTTTAATTTATACTTAATTTCTGATTAGTACATAGTTATTTTCATAAGATTTACTCCATTCACATATTCTTGCAAGAAATTTTAAAACAACTTAAACAGGAAAGTGGGTTGTTAAAATTGATATTTTTCAGGGCTAATTTTTTCAAGGTAAGGGCTTTGAAAAGGAAGGTACTTAAAAATGCCAGTATTGTAGCATTTCATTTAACAGTGTTTTCAGGGCAGTTCCCTAAGAATTTTAGTTGCATAATTATGTTTTCCATATTCAGTGCTGACAAGTATGTAGTTATTATCAATTTGCATTGTTTGCAAGAGCAAAATGATAAATATAAAAATGTCTAATTCCTTTTTTGTTCATTTTCAGAGAAGTGATATCAATGTACAGTTGGGTTTTTTCTCTCACTGTCAATCAGTTTCAAATCATTTCAAGTTCTCTCCCCACAGTTCTGGTAATCATCTAGTCTGCACTGCTAGCCCGAGATGTAGGATGTGCTGCCTGGCAGGGTCGTCAGAGCCCGCCTTCTTTCCTAATGTTTCTGAACAAACAGGGACCTGCGTGCCACCAGTTTCATTATCAATATGTTGAATTTGCTGATGAGGTGAAGACTCATTTCCCAGCAGTAGCATTGCAAAAATGCCTCTCAGCTTCTCATTTCCTTTCCTCGTCATGGAAATACCACACTAAGCTAGGAAACATTAAATAGGAAGGGATTGCGGCAAAATAATTTATTTCACACCTCATATTTTTAAAGTAAAGAAACAGGAAATTTAAGCAAAAGGTTTCCACCCCCACCAAGGTGATACATATCATAATAGTGGAGCCGATGGGACTCTGGCTTCCCAAGAAAACCAAGAAGAGAGTCGGAACCCACCACCAGGCCAGGAGGAGAGGCACGTGGGAACATGTGACAGGGAAGGCAAATCGTGGTGATGAGCACGCAGTGATGAACTTTGTTATGTCTTCCTTCACAGAGTCTGAGGATTGCTTCCAAAATAAGTGTTGGCTATAGTTACTTTAAGCCATCCTTCGATAGCATGCAACTGAAAAGCAGAAGAGAAAATTGTACTAGGGATAAGAAACTTGAAAATAAAATGGAAAAGTAAAATGTTTTTGAGTTAAAAAATGTCCAACTCTAACATAATTTTAGAAACACAAAGATGCAAACAAAATGTAAAACAATAGGAAAAATAATTGCAATACCTCCTCTCAAATCACCATCAATAGTGTTTTAGCATATTTGTTACAACTTTTTTGGGGGGGTTGTTTTTATTATCTTCTGTCCCTCATATATATTTTCGTATGGTGCCCTTGTGGCTTATCATCAATCATAAGTATTTGTCATGTCACATAAAAACTTTTAAGATGTAACATTTACTATTTGCATGGTGTTTCATCATTATGCCGTGGTTTGTATCACCACTGATTCCTATAATATTCGATATTTAGGGTGGTTATAATTTTTGCTAAATAAATGACATGATGATTATCCTTGTGCATAAATTTTTAACTATATTTTATATGACTCATAAAAGAGTTCTTGATCTAGAAACACAAAATGGATAACAAGTAGAATTTTCAGGGGGTGGTAAATGTTATGATCACTTAAAGGACACAGAGGGCTTTAAAAAGCCTCCCAATTCTAGACTTTCAAGCTTAGGAATCTTGAACACTACATCCTTGTTAACAGAAATTCTTTTTTCTTTGCTGTGACTTTGGAGGCTTCTTAACTCCTCAGTGATGCAAATGTGGAGTCAATTTTAAGTAAGGGAACCCATAATATCTGAGTTAGAGAGTCACTTTGCCACTTTCCCCATTTCTGTTTCCTGCCAAACCTTCTTATTCAGGGCTATATTTCTTGTCTCTCTAAAATTTCTTAGAATTTCTCTTAAATGTCACTAATTTTAATAGCTTAGCAGTGGCAATGCTGTTTTCTGGCAGTGTCCTGATAGCAGCATCAAATCAAAGAGCTAAAATTTTATTCACTTTGATTGATGAGCTCATTTTGTTACAGAGGACAAATTGGATTTTTTTAAAATACTGGGTGATAAAAATTAATGTGTGATGTTGCTTTTCAGATGTTATTGGATCTCTGCCTTAATACACATCACAGCAATAAAAGCACAAGCTGATAACTTGACCAGAAAGTTACCCCCCTCCCCATTCAGTTGCCCCAAAAGTAAAAGTTGCTTTTCTAATTTTGTAAGCCTGGCACATTTAAGTATGTATGTTTGTATATATATATATTGGTGGGAATGGGTGGAGTTGTGACAGTGGGGTAATAATCTGTGTTTTAGTGTTTCATCTAATTGTGATTATTTCTTTTTATTTCAGCACCTCCAAGGTTTACGCGAACTCCTGTTGACCAGACAGGGGTCTCTGGTGGAGTTGCCTCTTTCATTTGCCAAGCTACAGGAGACCCAAGACCTAAAATTGTCTGGAACAAAAAAGGAAAGAAAGTCAGCAATCAGAGATTTGAGGTATTAGGTCCATTGTTCTGTTTCTCTGGGGGAAGAATGTGTCTGCTGTACCTTTGGTTTGAATGTTACTTGCTTGTTTTACTCTGTTATAAAGGTTCATAATCCTTCCGATATGGCATTCTTTATGTTACATATCATGAAAAATCCAATGTTAAATGGCTTTTACAGAAAGGGAATTTGGGGGTTCAGATCACTGACTTTTTCTCTGCATGGACCAAGGCCCAACTAGTGTTCCCAGCATGCCTCTGTTAGCCTCATCCTCAGAATGCTTTCTCCTAAGACTACAAGATGCAGTCCCTCATCCTTCCATGACTGAAATTAGAGGATATGTGAACACTTCCTATGCCATTGTTTTTCTATGTCATCAGCTCCTGCTGAGTTACATGTGCATCCCTAAACCAACCTTTGTGGTCAGCTAGATGGAACTCTTTAAGTTAGTTAGAATCTACCTCTGTTGTTGGGAATGAAGTCAGCCCCATTCAACCCCATGGCTTGGAATGAGGGAGCTGTGTTTTGTTCCTGTTACCAGGAACTAGGGGGATGGATACTGGGCAACAGATGAAGTTATTCAGTACACATTGCACCTGTGTTTTACAAGTAGCATGAACTAGAATGAGAAATTTGCTTTAATGTGTTAGTATAAAGTCGTACTCTGTAAGAAACATATGCAGCCAGGTTGATATTGCAGTTAAATCTATTGCAGAATTTTCTTAATTTAAGAAAGCTCAGTACGATGAAAATGATGAAACATAATGCAGATTTTTTTTTTTTGGTATTTGTGAGGAGGCTTATGGTTTAGAAATTAGCTCATTCTGGAGGAGGAAAAAATAGGTGTTAAGCTACACAGAAAAATTTTGGAAGAAACACAAAATATTATGCTCATAAATTGGTATACTGAGACATAGAGAGGATAGCTTGATTATCAGATGATACTAAAACCTCCACGTGTAAAACTCACTTCCTCATACTTGATGGCCTTCTTCACAAACTGGCAAATTAGAGGCAATTCCTACATAAAAGAAACATAGCAACTACAAAGTTCAGAACTGTTTGATAATATTTATTTTTCACCAGTAATTATAGAGTGATAAATGGTCTAAATGCACAAATAATCTAATTAATTACAATAGTAAAAAATAAAATCTGGACTGTAGTTTACAAATGAAAAATTTTAATTGTTTGAAATCAGAGACCTATAGTGATTTGAAAATAAACAAAAATTATCTTAAATAATCTTTGGGGACTATTTCCTACATCTAGTAGAAAATAATGTGTGTGCACATCTTTAATGCACATTTTTAAAAATTTAAATGAAATTGATTATTATTTTGTCAAAGAGTACTTTGATATCATGCTCACTAATGATGATAGTATCTTAACAAAAACATGTAACAAAGATTATAATAGTAAACATTGAAAGCATGAGCTCTGTTTAGCACATACTTCTTAGTGAGGGTCACATAAATATATTTAGGGAATTTTTTTTATTTTTACACAAAGCTTCTTCATCAAATGGTATCAAGTCTTAGATAAAGAATCTTTAATATCTGTAACATTATATATGGCTATTTTTGGTCTCACTCATTTATAAGGCCAATGAAAGCAGGGGGTAAGGCTGAGTTTGTTTCCTCTTATATCTCCAGTGCCAAATAGAGTGTCTGGCCTAGATTAGGTACACATCAGTCAATACTGGGAATTAAATAGAGTTCAAATCTGAAATTGTAACACCAGCTTTAACATGTGGTGCAGTGCTTGTCATTAAGAGTTCAGGTCTAAATCTAGGCAATAGTTCAGAAAAGTAAACATGTAATGACTGGTAACAATCAGAATTTAAATTGGTATTAAAGGTATTTAAATAGGATGCTCATAAATAATTTCTAAAAATTTTTAAATATTTTATTTATTTTTAGAGAGAGGGGAAGAGAGGGAGAAAGAGAGGTATAGAAACATCAATATATGTTTGCCTCCCTACTGGGGAGCTGACCTGCAACCCAGGCATGTACCTTGACTGAGAATTGAACTGGCGACCCTTTCATTCTCAGGCTGACACTCAATCCACTGAGACACACCAAGCAGGGCCTCATAAATAATTTTTAAAGATTATGGCATATTTGACAAAGATTCTCATAACTGAAACAAGATGCATAGTAGATTCATTCTAAATGTGTGCTTAATAGAGTTGAAAATAAATTGTGGCACATTAGGAAGTGGGACATTTTGGCTATCCTGTGAATTCCAAACATAGAATGCAAAAAGACTTGAAGTGGACATATTTTAAAAATATTCCACCTCTTTCATATGCTGGCATACAAACTTATACATAAAATCTGGGACTGTACATCCCATAAATATATGTATAAGGAATTCTCTATTTTATCATAATTTAAACTCATGTACGTATTATTCACAAGAAAATGCATGAAAAAAGCACAGCATCTCCATGAACAGCTGCAAGAACTCAGCATAGTTATAGAAAGACAGGTAGAGGACTCCATGGTTTTGAATAAGTATTTATTAATATCATCATCATTATTGTTTAAAAGTAGTACTTCAACTAGCTGATGAAAACTTAGGATTGCTAAACTCTCTCAGAGTAGAGTTCATAATGGTAGTGAATTCAGGGCTTACTGTTTAGGGCATTAATTTTCTGCCTGGTGAAGCAAGCCTCCATTTTACAGCAAGAATGCCCTAAAAATGCAGAAAATGCTAAGCTAGAACAAACACTGGAATGATTTATGGCAAAATTAATGCATGCCATCAGGCTCTTGGGCTGCCTAAGTATTAGATTTATGCAGTTCTCTTCATGGTTCACTCATCTATACTGTTCAGGCTGAGACACTTTAAACCAGAAGAGATATTGGTAGTGGCATGCATTATTTCCTCACCTCACAGTCCAATTATTGAATGGATCCACATGTGCATATATGTTTAAAGAGACAGAATAATTTGAGTTCATCCATCATAGAAGCAAAATTCATAGGATCAAATTGCTCTAGATAAAACCTACTAAAATATTTTGGTGACTAAACCCTGGATGGTTTTCAGCAGAGACTACAACCTACCTTTTTGCGTATGTAGTTTCATGTCTTTTCCCCTTCATTCAGTGGATTTGTTCAATTAATCTAAATATGCTGTTTCACCACTGCATCAAAATTCAGTCTCAGAATGCTGCTGAGTTTATTCTGGGCCTGAAGCCTGGTTCACCACTTCATTAAGAGGTTTAGCTGGGAGGTGAACAATTGTAACAACACCTGTGACAGCTCTGTTTCCTCTAATAGGTAATAGAGTTTGACGATGGATCTGGATCAGTTCTCAGAATACAGCCCTTACGGACTCCAAGGGATGAGGCCATTTATGAATGTGTGGCCTCAAATAACGTCAGAGAAATAAGTGTATCTACCAGACTCACAGTTTTGCGTGGTGAGTACTCAAGTGCAAGGTTGTTGCTTGTGTCACTGTTGAGGTTCTGTGTCCCAGGTGTTCTTTTGTAGAGCCATTAGAAAGACCAGCATTGTGCTAACATTTAAATTGGAAATGAATTGAAATAAAATGTTTATAAGAACTCAATTTTTAAATACACAGTAGGTGCCTTCTCTCAGGAGGTCTGAAAAATGCAAATCAGAGGGAGAAAAGAAAAATCTCAAGGAAATGCTGATTTTGAATTTCAAATATCATTTTGATTTTGGTAGAGAACCCAGAACGAAAACAGGGTTTGCTACTGTTTTGCATGTTAACGTGGTGTGTGGAGATTTCATACTGAAGTGAGCAACTGCTTTTTACAAATTGCGGATGCTGACCTTGATGTTTGCAAAATTAAAGGAACTTTCTCTACCTACGGATGTGTTGCTCTTAAACAGAGGAATCAAAACCAAGAAAGGCACCTTTCTTCTTTAAGTCAAAAGGGTGTTTTTATTTCAGTCTTTTATATCTCTTGAACGGGCACCTATTGATGGGAAGTGACTCCAGCTATGTGGCTTCTGCGGTTTGACTGAAGCGTGGGTGACACGGCAAAGCTCCAGTACAGTGTGTCTCCTCGCTAGACTTCCTTCAGAATGACAGTCCTGAAGAATAAGCGATAGTGATCACTAACACTGTGCTGCATCTCTAATTCAGTCATTTGGGTAGAAATTAGAACATCACTTGATTTGGCTCGCCTGGCCGTGGACATTTCCAGGTTAACTTCTGTGCCTTTGCCTGTTTTTCTCTCACACACACTTGTATTTGTTTTGATTTGCTTTTAACTTCATTTTGCTTGATTGCCCAACTTATGGGAACAGACTTTCTTAAAATGAAGGGAATTAGAAAGAAGGGATCAAATTTGGTATGGGGGGAACATATGTGGATTAAGAATATTTCTCCTCTAGTTTACTTTATTTCCATTGAGGGATTTATTTATGTTTTATAAATTCAAAAATCATTGTCTTCTAGATCTATTTATGTAGTACCAAAATTAATTAGTTAATCCAGGAAGCTTAGAAAATTAAATTATTTACTGAAATATATTTTAAATAATATAAACATCTTAGTCTCGGGGGACATATTAGACAACTGAATATAGATAGGTATTTTAAATGCTTGTAATAGAGTGCTGCTTAAAAACAAATAAGTCAGATTTGAGTTATATTTTTTGTCATTATGACAAGCTCAGTTCATATAGGAAGTTCTCTGCCCCCCTAAAAACACATAGAGATGTTGATAAAATAGCTGAAAATAAAATGAAATGCATGGTTAGGCTTGCAAAGAAGAAAGAAATTTCCAGAGGCTGAAAACAAAGAGAATCTTGGAGCAGATACCCCAAGAGAATAACCAAATGGATTGTATGCTTTAGGACTGGAGTTTTCTCTCTCCAGCAGGACATAGGCCTATAGAAAATAAGGTGGAAGAAAGAGGAGAAAGATCAGCTTTCAGAACAAAGGCGAGCATTCTAGTGCTCCTCCTGCTGTGCCATACTCAGAACCCAGACGCTAACACGAAAGCTGGTCAGAAACAGTGAATCCCATAGAGTGTGGATAAGGCAGCCATTAAGCACTCGCCTCTCAGAGACACAGATAAGCTCCTGGCGTACAACGCAGATAAGCTCATTCACGCCCAGACGCACTTATAGGTACCAAGTTTAGATCATAAAAGCCAGTTCCTACTCACAGTGGACAGGAAGCCCAATCAGTGAAAGTAGAAATCAGTCCATGAGCTACAGACAACTGAACTGTATGGATGGGTTTTAGAACTGTATGTTAAATACCTGAAAGGGTAAAGGAAGGAATACAATCTGTCAAACAAGAATCAGACATTAGGAAAAGAGGAGCAGACAAGAGTTTGGAGCCATATTTTAGAACTGAAAGGAACCTTAGAGACTGTTATACATGTCATAATACACACTACAAAAAGTATGTACATATGTTAATATACACATACATTCACATAAACTTAGGTACAAGGTCTACAAAATTGTAGAATAACTTTTTGAAGCAAAATCAAACTCATTTGTTGATCTTTTAAAAATTTTAATGTTCACTTATTCACCTAGGGTAGAACTAATGCTATTATTTAAAAAGTGTATTACAAAGGTATAATGAAATTTAGTAGAAAACTTTTGTTTGTTTTGGTTTTGTTTTGCCTTCTGAGTTCCGCGAACAAATTCCTTAAAAGGAAACAATGACAGTCATTTGGCTTGACTTACTTTTTATGCATTTGATGAAGACATTAACAAAAAAATTGGAAATTACTACTTTATGTAAACATTTACATGCATATATGTTTTTCTGCCTCTCAGCTGACTAGGGTTCCCCAATCTCATCTGCTTATATCCAACTAGCTCCCACATAAAACAAATACATAAAACAAACGAAAATTTTAATATGATCTTAACTTTCTATGGGTGTATCTGTCATATGTAAGTACATTTGTATGAAAATTTATGATTCTAGTAAAGTAGTCAAGGCTTATTTTTTTTAAAGACTAAGTTTAGCAATGTTGGAAATGGTTCATGAGAAAAATTCAGAAGTATTTTGGATAATGGAAAAGAAGTCTAAACATAACCTTAAAATAGAATGCTTTAATATATCCGTGTACGATGAAATCAATGGGGTTGGAAATCACATTTGTTTCTTAGATTACTTCTTTGGTTAAATTGTTTAAATAACTATTGATAATTCTATTAATAAGCATCTTTTTAAAATGTCCTAACGGTAAACGGACATTCATAGAATATGGACATCGTGAACAGCTAATGAAATGGAAGTGAAGGGTTTCACATCACACCTGATGGGTTTGAGCCCATTGTGAGTAGCTTTGTCTTACAAGTGGCACTGGCAGGCACACCTTCAGCTCTGCAGTGGCTGGAGACTGCTTTACCCTTGCTATCTCAGAGGCCCTCACCAGATGCCCGTGTGGTCCCCATGGGTCATTTACATTTTCCCCATGGGTCACCTCACTTTGCTGACCACGTCAAACGTGTGCCAACTGCCCTGATGGGTTTTGTCTAAGTGGATTGGATGGAGATCACTAATTTATTTCACACAGGCTACTAAAGAACCTAATTAATTGCAGATTTAAACATCTGACCTGCGTGGCTAATGCAGGAGATGTTGAAATAATACTCTGACCACCCCTGTGCATTGAAGGGAGTGTTTCAGGGAAAACTTCCCCTCTGTAGCTCATTTTAAGTCACCCTAGCTCTGAAAAACTGTTTTCATAAGGAAGGATAACTACAAGCTTGGGCTGAACGTGCCCTGGAATGAGCTATTTGGGCAATTACCACTTATACACTGTAGACTGTAGTTTATAGAAGAAGTAGTGGGAAAAGGGAGATTTAAATGTCGTACTTACAGCCTCTACCTCATTTTTTAGGTGGTTTTATTTTATTTTATTTTATTTTTTTTGGTGGTGGCCCTGGCTGTGAAAACAAGCAACTACCAGCTCTCTAGTTCTATAGCATTTTAGGAAGCTGAGCATATCTATCATACCACGTGTTTTCCCTGCCCAACTGAACTTTAAGTGAAGTTCTCTTTAAGTGAGTGCCTCAGATGTCATGCAGAGGTTATTTAGGGCTGAGCCCTGCCTAAATGTAGAATTCTACTAAGGGCTTTGGAGTGGCTATTAGACTTTCGGTGAGGGGTACGAGTAGAACCAGAGAGAGTGTTTTAAGAAGAGGAAGCATAATCTAGAGGGAATTGGCTCTTCCTGAATCTTTGATTCACTGGTCATAATTTCTTTATGACCAAAGATATCTGGAAGAAAACTTGTAATATAAATTTACGCAATGCTAGCTGGGGATGTAAATGTTCTCTCAGATACATTACCAGCCACTGGGCAGAGAAAATGAAATATCACCATTCAAAGACTTTTCTGTAAGAGTGAGCCAAGGAGCACCTGCCTCTTTTAGGCAAGAGGAAAGATATGGAGAGTTCTTTCTTCTTGCTCACATAATTCCCATTCTACAAAAGAAGTTATAGAAAATTTCATCGAGTTTGCCTCTGATTATATGAGTAAATGTCATGTTCTTGCATTTATTTTTTTATGAAATCAGAAAATACACATTTTGTCATCATCCAAAACAGTATGTCATGTTTCTTTTTTTTTTTACTTTTTAAGTTTAGTGGATTATTTTCCAAGACTTGTTCATTCCAAAATAGCACTGCCCCCAAACCACCACCTGCACTAACATGAAATGGGGCATAATACTGGGGCGGGGGGCAAAAGTAGTTTTATAGTTGTGTGTACATGAAACAGAGTTTATACTTATATTTTATTAATTATTATATTATTTTCCATATGAACAAATTTAAGCCTACTTTTGCCCCACCCTGTATATAACATTGTTGCTCTTGTCTACTCATTGGAAACAAGTTTGTTCATAGTACACATACAAAGTAAAACATTATTGTCTAAAGTGAGGTGACTGGCCCTGGTTGGTAGCTCAGTTGGTTACAGCATCATCACCATAGCCGCGGTTCTGGGTTCATCCCTGGTCAGAGCATGTACAAGAATCTACCAATGAATGCATAACTCTCTCCCTCTCCCCCTTCCTGTCTCTCTCTATAAAATTAATAAGTGAAAATTTAAAAAAAGGTTTGGTGACCAAAAATGAGATGAATTAGTTACCTAGATTATGAAACAATACTTATATTTGAGTACCTCCTCTACATAAATGCATCATATTTTATGAATAATCATCAAGACATAAGACAATATACAAAAGTCCTCAAGTTTAAATCTCTAGTAATTTGAGTTTCAGCTCTGGCTTTGTCCCAAAATAGCTGTGGCATCTCAAGCAATCTGTTAACTATACTGTTTCCTTGGATTTTTCCTCTCATGTGCATAGGGAGGGAATTGGATTGGTGATCACTCAGATCCCTTCTCTCTCACTTTCTGTGATTCCATGACATGTCTGTTTCAGCGTCATTCCTGTAAGATGCAAAAAATATGCTCCCTGAAGGTGACTGTTACCAAGACAGTAAAACACACAATGAGCAGTTGGATGAGACAAAGAAGGCGTTTCTTTGGGAAACGGAGAGATATGTTTGCATAATATGTCAGTTTCAAAAAAAAATGTAAGCCATTATAGAAGTTGTTAAAAAAAACTTTTGCAATTTTTCAGGGAGAAGGCAGTCAACTCTCTGTGCCATTGTGCAGTGCCCTGTGATCAGAATTAGCATGTTCATTACAGTCTCATTTTATTAATGCCTCTTTGTGAAGATGAACACAGTTGTCCCCGCTGTGAAAATGGTACTTTGCTGCTTATGTTATGCAGTGGTCTCGGCTGGGGATCCATGCTAGGGACATTAAAGAACAAAGCACAGCTGCCTGACTGTCACACAAAAGGATTTTTATGAAAGACTGAAACGAAAAGAAGGGTGGCCAACAGAAACAGGCTTGCTGACAGCCCCGGTACCGCGGGAAGGTGACTTGAAAAGGCTTAGAAAATAGTTGAGTACTTGGAATAAATGGGTACCAACATGATAAAGCTTTTGTCTGTGCAGTATTTCCATGCTGAAAAGAGGTGGTGGGGGGCAGAGTCATATCTGCAAACAGAAACTAATCCTTAATCCTTAGAAAGAACTACTCTTTATGTATCAGTGTTCACAAAGACAGGAGCACGTGTGGACAAGTACACTGAAACCCTACTTAGGGGAGACATTAAAACTGATACTATTGGGGATGAAGTGCCTTTGGGAGCTGAGGCTCTTCACGGTCCCCTGTGACTGGTCTTCGAGGACCATTGGGTTGGTGACGCACGCTGCTTCCTTGAACCCATCCTTACTTGTTTTTCACTCTGCGATCACGTCTTCAGAGGGCCCAGAGAGAGTGAGTGCACCTGTAAATCACTGCATAGAAATGAGAACGGTATTCTTTTGGCTTCCTATTAAAATATTATTGTCATCAATTTAAAAATTATTATTGAGTCATGTGCATGTTTACTGATGATTGACTTGTTAATAGAGCTGTAGAAATGTTGAGCTGGGAAGGAATTTTCCTATTTACCTAGTCTAATCTATTTTTGATGTAAGAAACCATGGACCAGAAAATTTGAAATGATTTTTTTTTGGTCATATAGCTAAGATTTTCTTTCAGTTTCACTGTATTTTATTGTGATATGTATTCTAGCTCAATATTTACTTTTGTTGTACAGGTTTCCCTCATTATCCAAAAGTAGAGATTTCCTCTGAAACATCCCCTAAGATGGAATGGCATAAAGGGAAGAAGCAATTTCCTTAGGACACATCTCACTAAGGGGTACACAGAATAAATCGAGATACAGCACAGATGCTCACAGTCACAGCTGAAAGCAGCAGCAGCTTGATGCAGAGAGGCTGCCTGTAGTTCCCAGGGAAGGAGCTTGGCGGGGCCACTCTCTCTGCTTCTTTCAGCTCCCTGCAGAACAGTTGCTGAACACTGTCTAGCTTTTCACCTTTTCGTAAATGCAAAAAGCCTCCTTGGATTTCTTTCGGTTAGCAAAATGGGTGCTAATGTAGGTATTTCGTAAAAGTAAAGTGACCTGCGGCAAACTTTCAAAAAAGACGGTGATACCTGTGTAAGGTGCTGTCCTGGAAGAACAGTGGTTCCAGCTGACCAGCCACAGACAAGCATGATGAGAAAGAAGAGTGCTAACGTGCTGTGGGTGTGCAAGGTGCGGAGAAATACAGCTCTGATGATGCATTATGAGAGGAAGTAGACCTCTGAGTTGAGACTTGAAGAATTTATAGGCTTTTATCAGGTACAGCTAGTGTGAGGGAGTATTAGGGATAGACCTTCAGAACATAGTTAATGCAGGTAAGAAATTGATAAATATTTGGTGATAACTGTGGGTGGTATATTAGTTAGAGATCTGCAGAAAAATGGCAGGCTACCAAAAATAAAATATGAAATTGGTCCACAGGCTGGCAGGCTTGGGTCCCAAGAAGAACCAAATTTGAGTCAAGGCAGGAATGAGCCAGGGTCTCAGCTGGAAGGCAGTCAGGCCAGAAGACTTCTCTTACTTGGTGTAAGGTCATCCTTTTTGTTCTATTCACGGCTTCAGCTGACTAGACAAAGCCCACTCAGATTAGGGAGGGCAATCTGCTTTATTCACTCTACTGATTGAAATGTTAATCCCACCTTTAAACATCCTCATAGCAACCTCCAGAATAATGTTTGATCAAATATCCGGGCACCTTGTTGGTGAACACCAAGGTGTTGGTAGACATGAAATGAACCATTACAAGTGGGTATAGTCCATGGTAGCTCAGAATAGAGAAGTTAAAAGAGCAGTAGTAGAAGAAAATGAAAATGACATATTTTATTGGCTAAAGAGATTAAACCACACAAGCAGGGATCACGTGGCTAAGTTAACATAGATCATTTCTATATGGATTGAAATTTGCAAAGAGGTTTACTGAAGTAAAAATAATATAGCAACCCATTCACAGTCGTTTAGCATAATTAATGTTTATATTTAAAAAACTGAATATTAGGTTGGCTTTCAAATTGATAAAATTTGAACAATTCTTAGAAAGTCAATTTCCTGGCTTTCAAAATTAGTTTTATTTTAAGCTACTAATAAAAATATACTTTTAAAAGTTGTGCATGCATAATTTATTAGGCCCTAAATATACCAAATGCCTCATCTAGGGTTTAATTATCAAAATCCAAATTATATTTCTCCTTAGAAGATCAAGTAACTTATTTTATCTTATTAAGAAACAATGACTTGTGAATTAATGCTACATTAAACACATATATGATGATATATATTCTGGTATTCCTAATCTATTTTGTTAAAGATAGCAGGATTTAAAGACTATCTTATCTGTGATCTATGTAGATAAGCATATCTTAATTTACATCTCAAGACTTTTCAAGCCCTTCTTTTTATGTCTGTAAAGTTTATTTTATGTATTTAAACCTTATTCTCTTTTTCACATTTTTTATTGTTGTTCAAGTACAGTTGTCTCCATTTGCCCCCACCCCAGCCATCCTCACCTCCCACCCTCCATCTGTTAAATTTATATTATTTCACTTTTTAACATAGTGGATTTTTTCTAACTAACAGATTTTGTACACAGTTGTACACCTGTTAATTTATTTCTCATATGCCTGATGTATGTGTGTTTAGGTGATGAATTTGATCTCAGTGTGGGGTTTCCCAGAGGAGAGCTACATTTCTTTGAGGGTAACACCAGAAGAGCTGTTTAAAAGAATGAAATTGTATATCATGAGTGTGGCTAGCAAGTCAATGTTAATAGTTTTCAGATATTTTCTACCCTTCTAGGTCACTATGCACACATCTTTTTGTGTATTTGTTTAATTCAAAGGTTAACTATAGATCTTTCTTTTATCAGAAAATAAGAAAATTAACTATAGTAGAAAAGTAAAGATTGACTGTGTTTAATAAAGTTGGTTATTATCAATATGTATACATTGTGTGGTTAAACCAACATCTTTTGGGGAGATATATTTGCATACGTACTATGTTTAGTTTTAAGATTTTATTTACTTATTTTTTAGAGAGGAGAAGGGAGAGAGAAAGAGAGGGAGAAAAACATTAATGTGTAGCTTGCCTCTCATGCGTCTGCCACTGGGCGCCTGGCCTGCACCCCAGGCATATGCCCTGACTGGGAATCGAACTAGTAACCCTTTGATTCACAGCCCGGCACTCAACCACTGAGCCACACCAGCCAGGGCTGTACTATGGGCTTTTAATTTTTTTGTTATTTTTTTTTTACCTGCAGTGTATATAGTATATGTGTGTGATCTGTTTAATTTGCTGTATAGCACTTCCCATATACTCCTTAACACTGTTATGTGTCCCTCCCCCCTCGGTGTGTAAGCACTATTACATTTTTTATCTCTGACCTAGAAATATTCCTAGTATTTGCTGGCACCCAAAAAATATTTGTGAAACAAATGTATACATATAAAGAGAGATACAGAGATGTGGTTATGTAGACACAAGCCATGCAGTAAGGGACCGGACTTAGTCTCACTTTACATGTGATGGATGACAGTGACCGTTGTTTCAGTGGTCATTGTAGGATGGAAACCTGATTGAGAACCAGAAAGCACAGACAGATTGAAGGACTACAAACGGAGATAGTGAGACAGAGGGAAACACAATGGAAGAAGCGTGTTCTTTGTACCTAGGTGGACATGGATTCATATCAACAATCCAGTGCTTCTGTCCTATATGGGATTAGGTGAATTACCTCAGTCTGGACTTGAAGCTCCTCATATCCACATTTATTAACTAGTTACTTGAAATGGTTTTAGATTCTTTATTGTGTTAAGGTTCTCTAATTATGTAATATCAAGAATTTCTTTTTTTCTTTCTTACATTTTACATTAATGTTATTTTAACACACATTTCCATTGTCTTCAGAATGCTTGGGCATTAGGACCAGTTAGTCGATGCTTAGATGAGGGTCACACTTAAAATATGACTTCTGGTCTGTTCCGTCTGGACTATCCTAGGTCACAGAATAAGTAAAACTCAAGCTGGATATTTAATGCCTGTGAAAATGCAGCATCATAGTCATATATTTTAGAAGAAGCAGGACAATCTCATGTATCAGTTCCACTTTTAAAGAGGTAATAGGAAATGGTTTTTGCTTGTTTGTTTTTATATTTGTCTTTTAGATTATTTACGCTACCACCTTCGGTGTCGGTGGTGATGGAAGGTGTGGTTATGAGTTCAGATTCTGCAACCAGACAGATCTAGGTTCACATCCTGACCACGATATTTGATTTGTGGCTTTGTACACATTTCTTAACCTAAGCGTCAGCTTCTTCACCTGTCAAGGGGAGCTATCAGATGACCCGCTGCCTTAAATTGAGAAGATGATTGCAGGAGATGATCTACATAAAGGTTTAGCAAAGTGCCAGGCACTCTGTAAACACAAGTTGTGGTGGTGATTATCATTATCATCATCTGTATCATTACTGCTGGTGTTGTTACTGCAATTATCAATAGGTAATTTTACATTATTTTGATTAAAGGGCACTACTGCATTTCTCAAGCAGAACTTTCTCGTATAGGCTGAGCCATCTTTCTAAGGCTAGGAAAACGTATTCTTTTACAGCTGTTAAGTCAGCCTGCCTTGTCCACTAAATAATTTTGTTTTCTAGATGTGTGAGCCAGCATTTGGCCCCTGTGGGCTCTGCAAAATATTTGGAATTCGAATGTCATCCTGTCATAAGTGATTAGGGAGTGTACTTAGGAAAATAATGTGTACTTTACTTTTACTCTAAACAGAGTTATGGCCTTGCTTAGGCTAGAAGTTTCATCAGAGCAGCGCTTAGTTTTGCTCAAGATTGAGCATGCAGTGCATACTTGTCATGTTATAAATTTTCAGTAAATATTTGTTGACAGGGAGAACAAATGACAAGTTGAGCAAATTCTTTTTTCTTGCAGAAGTACTTCATTTAAGATTTTGTTTTAAAAAAACAGAATTAACAGTGGTTATGGTTTCCACATCTAGCATAAGCACACAGTACAAAAGAAACTATGTATATTTACTCACGAGTTTATTTATTTGGTGACATGGTTTTCTCTATGCCAGGGATTGTACTAAGTGTTGGGAATAAAAAAATAGAAAAGACATTACCGCCCCCTGTATTGAAGGAAGCTATAATCTCTGTTTGACAGGAAACCATAATTTTGGTTAAATTGACAGGACAGCTGTAAATCTAATATATGGGGATAATGAAGTCTATTTTTAGAAGTACACGCACAATATTCAGTGTACACCTTGCTGAGCTAGTACTTGCGTGAGAACTAGTGTCTCCCTGATCCCACCAATGTGACAGTAAGGTTTGTTGAAATGTAAAGTTAGTTTGACACATGAAGCTACAACTGACAGAAAAATTAAACTCACTTTTTCCCCTGATGATTATAAATGTTCTGAAAGGAAATTATATTTTGTTGATAGGAAGATTTTGGATTCACTTTGCTTGGGATTTGAAAAGACATGATGCAGTTGAAAAAAAACTTAAGTAATTACCTTAAAAGTCATATTTCTATTTGTTTCTCTCCCAGCTAATAGTAAAAGGAGTTTTTGTTATAGTACTCTCCCTTTTCACAACTCCTTTTTGCTCCAGGTGATGACAGAGCATATCTATATAGGAAATGTTTTAAAGTGTACTAATAAAATACCTTAAAACATCTCCCTCAGAAGACTTCATTAGGCAAAGCTGATTTTCCTAATAAAGTATTTAGTTATTAAAAATGAGAGTTCAGATATTTTTACCCTTACAGAAAAGTCATTAGCATATACTACAAACCAGAAACATTCTTAGATCTGTTAGTTCCTGAGGCCTAACCACTTGGGTTAGCTTCCTCTACCCTACAGAGCCTTTAATTTACATTAATACTTTTTGCATATCATGACATCTTCTGGTAGATTTGAATTTCCAGGTATTGCCAAGCCTGTTGTAAACTGACCTCAAGTGCTATGGCTAACTGACTGGGGGTCCCATTAATCTTTGTTGCAAAGATGCTCAAATAAAGATAGCACTCACTGGCTCCACAGCAAATGGGATTCCTTCATCTCAGCTTACAAAGAGATACATCATCTCCTGGAGGGAACAAGTCACTCTGACTTAAGTTATTCTTTGAAATAATTTACCATGTACCCATTTCAAAAGCCAAAGAGGACATTAAATGCTTCCCAAAGTGGATTTTGGGCTAGTCTTCTCTGAATTCCCTATCAATATGTTTAAAATACATCTCTGATAACTTAAAAATGAACAGGTATTATTAAAATTAAAAATACTTTACAGCCTGATGATGAAAATGTCAACCTGGTATGTTAAGTAAACCCAGTTAATTGCATGCAAACAATGTTGATTAAGCTCAGGGGCCACTCTTCTCGTGTTCTCCAGGGGTGCATCCTTAGTTAAAGATTAAAACAAAAACAAGAAGAAACTAAGCAAACAGCTAGAACAGAAACAGAACCACAGAAATAGCGATCACATGGAGGGTTAGCAACAGGGGAGTGGGAGGAGGAGAGAGGTGGGAAAGGTATGAAGAATAAGTAGCATAGATGGTAGGTAGAAAATAGACAGGGGGAGGGCAAGAATAGTATGGGAAATGTAGAAGCTAAAGAACTTATGACATATGGACATGAACTAAAGTGGGGGATGTGGTTAGAAGAGGGTGTGTAGGGTGGAGGGGAATGAAGGGGGTAATGGGACAACTGTAATAGCATAATCAATAAACTATATTAAAAAGAAAAAAAAAAAGATTCTCTCCAAACCATCAAAGTACGAATTCCAGTGGCAGAAAAGTCTATATGGAGATAGCGAAGGGAAGGTAGTCTGGTGTGGAATAGAGGCAGAGGCAGACTTACCCTGCTGCTCAGAAAGCTTCAGTGTTAGGGCCCTCACTTACATGCCACCTTCCAAAGCCCTAGATGGGCCTAGCTGTACATTCAGTTTATTTTAATATAATCTAGCTCTAAATTTTGGTGTTACTATTTACGAAAATTCCCCAAATCAATGCCTGAGCTGATTCTCTGTGGATGACATGTATCAAAGAAGAGGCAAGGAAGGGGACAGGAGTGGTTGGGGCTGCTTCCATAAAGGGTTTGTCTGTAACATGACTGTTTAAAAGACCTTCAGATGTCTCTTGTCAGTGTGCAAGCCATTACTGAACCTAGTAGCTTCTTCCCACTTTACAAGCTTGGGGGCAGGGGAATAATCAAGCATGCAAACCAGCTTTGCAGATGTGTGGATTTTAGTATGTAAGCATTCCCTCTGTGAGATACAGACAGATCCTAACCCATGAAAGGGAAGACGAGGAATACTTGGCTAAACACTAAAAGGAGGGTCTGTGTGCATTGCGGAGGAGCTGTGAGTTCATAGGGCCAACGTTCAGAAATGGCTTGATCTAAATAGCATAGATTTTGAATGTGGTCAGTTACCAGGTGTTCTGACTCCAAATCCTGTTCTCTATCCACTAACAGTGTTTATTACCCCATAACTTTATGTTGCTGATGGAGATTACTGAGATCCCTTTCTGACAACAGTCTGATACTCTGACAAGAAAGTAATTCTCCTTCATTAGAAATTGTTCAGAGAATCATTGGTCACCACTCAGGTCTTTTTACACAACATATTTTTATGAAAATGAACAGTCCAGAGGCAGTTTTTTTTGTTAAGTATTGAGTTACTAGAATTGCTGAACTAACTGGAAAGTACCAAGTCCTTCATGTATGTGGTCTTTTAAAAATATCTTTATCAAAGAATCAGGGGCATGGTAATCTTTTCAGAGCCCAGATATCATGTTATTATAGGAAAATATTCCCTTCACTGTAGCCCACACGGGCCATTTCATGAAGCAACTTTTCTTTCATTGACTGTCTTGAGCAGTCGTTGGTGGAAGCTTTACAGATCTTATTGTTGAGGATGTGGCTTAAAATTCTTATTTTAGACAAAAGCATCTGCAAATTAAGATTTCAGAAAGCAGCAGTGAGAAGATCTTCACAGTTCTACTCAGTTGGACAGTTCTTCATTACACTGACAATTTAATTGGGTGTAAAAAGAAATGGCAATTTGAAATCAAGGGCTTTAAGTGGGAGAGCCTACCAGTTTCAAAGTTAGTATTTAAAAAAAAGCAGGAAGACTCAGAGAAGGCACATCTTTAATTCTCTAATTAGTTGTTTCCTATTGAGTATGTTCCATGCTGAAATTGCCCCATCAGATGAGCTTTTTAATGGCAACTTTTGCAAAAGAGCCTGAACACCAAGAGAAGAAATTTAATTCATCTTTTTATGCATACATTTAGATGCACATATAGAAATGCCTATTTTATGAAAGTTTATTCACTGAGAGTTTTGTTATTTCAGGGCTTCAGGGACTCTATTGTTATAATTTAAATGATTTAGATTTTTATAATTAAAGAATAAGAATAAGAATAAAGAATAAGAATAAAGGATAAGAATAAAAAAATACAAAATCGTTTTTTAAAAAATAGTGCTTATCCCATGAGGGGAAGGATTGTGTTTGACTTAACAGGTGTGCCTTGGAGCAGTCATTAAAATATTTGTTGAAATAATACGTGAGTACATTTTCCTAGTTGGCATCACTTAAGTGACGTGTCCAGGGACATGTAGCCTGGGGATCAGGAACAGACACAAATGACCCCCATATACTAGGCTTTGCATATCCACTTCATAAGCAGTCACTAGACATTTATCCAAAATGATATTGCAGTTCCTTCTACTGAGAAATAAAAAAACCAGCTTTCTCTCAGATCAGAGATGGTTGCTCCAAGTGCAAGACTTTATCAGAGACACTGGGCAGACCTCTTCCTTCTTTTCTTTCTCTTCCTCTGTCTCTGTCTTCCTTCCACTAGTAGTTCAGGTGATTGTCATTAGTAGCCATCAGTTCACTCTACACCTTATGACCCACATAAATTTCAGGAATTCTCAGATGGAAATATATGTATTTCTTTTATAAAGAAGGATCATTGGGGAAAAAAGATTTTTTAAAATTATATTTTGGACAAAAATTTTTAGGAAGCAAAGTATGGTAGTACTCATGTGCGTGTTTGAATAAATGTGGTTTTATACCTTGATCTCCAGTTAGACCATAACCAACTATTTAACATGTAAACAAGGAAGTGGTCATGTACCAGTGGAAGTTCTGGATGCATTTCAGTTCTGATGAAGGTAGTCGTGTCAGGAAAACAGAGGATGTAATCACACCAGCAAGATTAATAGTACACCTAAATCATTAGTGTGTTTAGCCAGAGTCATTCAGAGACAAAAACCTTAAGAATGAAATTGTTTGGACCCTCTGTAATAACGTCAACAGTCTTTATCTCTCAATGTGAAAGTCTCTTTGTATAATATATACTGTGAAATTAGGGTATCTCTATTGGAGTAGTTATCAATTTTACAAATCAGATTCTGGGTATGATAGAAAGAATCCACAATCTTTAATGCTAAGAAATGGTGAATTCCTTCTCACATTTGCCATCATTAATAATTCTGTTAACCCTAGAGCATGGTTTAGTATGTGTCTCATCTATGTTTATGCTTCTTTGTCCAGTCTTTCATAAAATCTGAAGGCCCGCTGTGTTCAGTTTGGAGATGCTCCATTCTTTAACAGTCAGCTTTAAAATTCCAGGAAGAGATAGTTACTATCAAATGTTTAAGGCAAGTTGTTAAATATTAAGTACAAACCTGATGTTAAGAAGAGGGCATGTTTGATAAAAATTTTGAAAGTAGAAATTTTACCTAGCTCATCTGCCAGGTTAAAATTTGAAAAGTCTCCTGACATCTCAGCATTACTATAAGCTTGGTGAGAAAGCTGTTGTCTTTTTGACAAGTTCATTGGCTCATTACAGTTTGATTGATTTGTACTTATGGTCCAATACCTAAGATAACCTTAATTTCTCACATAATTAGAAAATCTGAATGTGACGTTTGATGGTAGAAAGAAATGTATGATGTGTCAATATTAGATCATTACCTTTGAGTCTGCTTGATTAAATCTTCTTTATAAAATATCAAGATTATGCTTCATAACCTTTTTTTAAAGTCTGCTGTGTGAACAGCAGAAAATTAATTGTTTTAAATAGTACAAAATCAGTGGAGATTATTTTCTCCCTAGAAGTATGACCGTGACCGTGGCACAGACTCGCTAACATATACTGACAATTCACTGAGGCTCTCCAATGTATTGATTCAATGTTGAGAACTATTGGAAAATCTCTAGAATGAGGTAAAGGAATGAAAATTACTACTTTTCAATAAGAACCAATTTATTATTTGTGGAGAGCATTTTCCTCTCAAATCAATTTTTAAAATGCCAACTCAGTTTTTTCCTAACTTGAGGTTATAATACAGTTATCACATAGAAGACAGGAAAAGATGCCTTGGATTTTGTGTGTTGGAAATTCACCTAAGGTTGTCTAATTAGACATTGTTATCCCTGAGAATAGTTTTTTGGGTGATGTAGACTAAAGCTTATAAAAACATATAACTAAACTCTTAAAACAGAAGAGTGACACTTCTCTGAAAACACCATGAAAGGTCATTCTCTATACCTAGGAGGATAAATGAAATGAAAATAGGCCTAATTTGGGTAGATTTCTTCATGTTTAAATAGCGGTGATAGCTTACTTTCCCAAAGTGAGCACACTTGATTTTGCATGAGTACTTGGGGTACTTACTCTGCCCTCTTAGAAAAATTCGGGCCATAAGGTTTAATTGCGTGCTCATCAAGCAAACAGACTTGGAGGTATATTCTCTGAGCTGTGAGCTCCCACAGCTCCCATTAATGCTAATGGGAGTTACACATGTGTATTGAGGAGAGAATAATATAGCCTTTGAAGCTGGAATTACTAATTGAGTGCTTTCTTCAGCTGTGCTCAGCTTCCGTGGCTAAGCTGAGTTAGAGTGGTCTAAAATGCCTAAAATGGCATTCTTCGTAAAGTCCCCAGAACATTATCAAAGCTGAGTGGCAGTGAAAGAGGCAGCCAAAGAAAAAGTCTTTCTCTTCCCCCAAATGCAGAAAGAATTAGCAGGCCAAACAAAAGAAGGAGCAAAGAAATCCCGAGAATAGATGCTCCTTTCCTCTAAAGTGGCCTGAGCTTGTTTAGTTCAGACAGTGGGAAAGTAAGAGGTGTTTTTCTGGGGGGAGGGCATGGGTGTTGCCTGCTCTGTGTGGAGTATTTGGGAAATGTGAGGACTAATCAGAACTGAATATTGTTAGCCCCATCTTGCACTTGTCACAGACAGGCAGAGGAACTATTATCCCAGTAAGTGATTTGATGCATGTGGTGATATCCCACAGCCCATGATCCAAAGATTCCAGAGCCCTGGTCCCCCATCTTTTTAACAACTTTTTGTTGAATGTATTGGGGTGACATTGGTTAATAAAAATATATAGGTTTCATGGGTGTAATTCTATAATACGTCATCTGTACATTGTGTTATGTGTTCACCATCTGACAAGTACCATATGATTTCACTGATATGCAGAACCTAATGAACAAAATAAACTAAAAAACAAAATGGAAATGGACTCATAGATACAGAGAACAGACTGACAGCTACCAGAGAAGAGGAGGTAGGGAGTGCTGAGTGAAGGGATTAAGCAAAACAAAAATAAAAACAAAAAAACTCAGACACAAATGACAGTATCTGATTACCAGAGGGAAAGTGGGGTGGGGGTAGTAGGAGCAGATCAAGGGGGAAATAAATGGTGATGGAAGGAGATGTGATGTCCTCTTTTTTCTTGCAAAAACTCTTTTGCAGCAGTTGTCCTTGCAAGGATGTGAAAAAGTTGTAGAATTCTACATTGCAGAGGTCTAAAAAATGAGAAATGGAATTGACTTACTCCTAAAGTGTTTAAGTGATTATTATCTTCTCTAACAGAATTGATCCTCCTTGCTAATGAATACCATATTCATGAACCCACCAATGTGTTAAAATTTATTTATAACCCAAATCAACACCCATGGCACTTTCACAGTCACTTCACAGAGCAGCAGAAACATGTGTGTCGCCCAGCACTTCGATCCCACTGAGGTCAAACAGAGTGGCCAGTTCATGCAATTGTAATATGAAACTAAGGAGTCCAGAGGTTTGATCATCTTATGACCAAGTCTAGTTTTGTTCATAGAGAGAGACTTCCTGCCTGCATTCAGTCTGACAAGACACTACACAGATCAGTAGCGGACGCCATAAGGAAGGCCAGGACATGTTTGTAAATAGTCAGTGAAATGCCATTAGTACTCCTGGAAACATAACTTAAATGGCATTTACTGATAACGAATTAATCCTTTCATCTTTATGTCCAAAGGGAAGAATAGTACACGTAATAATGTAGTATCAAAAAACTAAACAAGAGACACTCATATTCTGGTGAATTGCCTTTCAAATTCACCAAACTGTGAAGGACTTCAGTGTTACCGTGTTTTAAAGATAACGCAGGAATAACTATATTATTCCTTGGATAGGAGCTGTTTCTGACAAGACAAGACTATTCATTTAAGAAAGTTCTTGCAGAGAAGACAGTTGGGCTGAGAATGTGGAAATGTAATTCTTCTGGTCCCTCAGGGGCTTAAGAAAAATAACTAAACCAGTTATGAAGCTGGTGGGTGCCTCTGTGGACTGCCGTGTAGAAGAGGGATTAGACTCATTTTGTGTCAGTTCAGACAGCCCGCTGAGGATCAGAGAGTGGCAGATTTTTGGATTGATCCCAGGAAGAACTCTGGAATGATCTCAGCTTCCTGAAAATGACCAGGGCAATTTTCTGGGTTTGCCGGAGAAGCAAAGGTTTCAAGCTTTGGGTAAAAAATACCATATGATGATGTCAGAGATTCTGTGATGCTGCTATATATTAATATGCCTTTGTTTCCATTTGGATTTATTTGTAAAGGAAAAAAAGAATCACTAGAGGAACAATTTGCCAACTACAGTGTATCTCAGGATGGTCAAAGTGTTCTGCTCCCTAACAGGAAGGCAATCAGTGTATTGTAGTGTCTCATGCTCAGAATCAGTGTCAGGGATAGGACCCAAACTTCTCTCTTTCTCTCCTCTCTTATTCCAGAAATAGGTGAGGCTGCTGAGATGAAAAAAATGCAGATTGTTCCTTTAAAACATTTGCCTTGCAACTTTGTCTTCATGTGTGCATAATTTTTGCTTTTGTTATTCACTCTTTTCAAAAAGACGTGTATACGAATACCTATTACATGTTAGATGTAATAGACTAAAACACACACACAAGGTATAAGTAATACATATGCCCTTTATTCATTGAAGAAATCTTAGGGTTCTAGTGATAAATATAAACATTTGAAATTTTAGCTATTGATGTTAGATTAATACTCCTTTTCATGCTGTAAATTTTAATATCTAATACTCTGTAGTAAGTCTTAACAGTGCTACTCTAATCATGTAATATTTCATGATTTAGACATTTATTGTAAATTTTAGTAATCACACTGGAGATCATTGTTAAACCATGCGGTCTTCTATTGAAAATAATATGAATTTCTTCACATTTTTATTTTTAATTTATTCCTTTAAATTTTGAAACATACATAATTGATATATAAATGCATTTTCTTTGGAAGTATTTCAAACTATATAGAACTAAAACAGTGAAAGAGGCTCTTTGCCACCTCATTCCTCAGAGGTGGCAGTTTGCTGTAGATCTTTCTGGGTATTTTTCAGTGTACTGTAGTTTAGTAGCTGTGGAACACATCCATATGCAGTTATAGTTTTAGGGTGTTTTGCTTTAACCATTGGGATTATATTATATGGATTGTTATGCAGTTTGATTTTGCATTCATAGAACGATATCCTGTCTGTGTTTTCCATGTCGGGACATATACATTCGCCACTGTGAGGCCCATTGTCTGCACTACAGTTTATTCCGTTGTTAATGATTGTTTCATATAATCCAAGTGCAGAGCGCATTACAAACACTCTCATTTGGTGCCTTTTGAATGCACGTGGTAGGATTGTGGTGGGATTGTTGCCTAGTACATTTAGTTTCTTTTAACCTAGCATCAGTGTGGTCTATGATACATAGAGATTGATAAAACAAAAACTACTATTCAAAGATTAATGTCATGAAAGTAGTCTGAGCTGTAATCTTTTGAAAATACTACTTCATAATAGTATGAATTACTTGTTTGTTAATAAATTCTTGAAAAGTTATTTTAATGAATTTTTTCACAAGTACTGAAGATTCACTTCGACTCATTGCCTGATATAACTTTTTAACCAGAACTTGCCTTTTCTTGGTGCTTGGTGTCTTTTTACAGTAATTTTCAGGAGTTATTTTATAGACATTATGTAGACACTTATAGCTGAGAAAGAGAAAAGACACAGACATGCAATTAAATTGACTTCTGTAATAAACCCTATCACAACAGAGACATTAAGGATGGAAGAAAAAGAATCATTAAATGCTATTATTTTAAAGCCCCGATGCCCACTTGTAAAGAGCTGTTGTCCCTTTCTGTCAGTCCCTCTTACAAAAACAACACTGGATAATAATGGTCATAGAAACGCACAGATAGTTAAGAAACTAGAAGTTAACAGAACAGCAAATCCTAACCCTTTAAAAATGTATAAATCAATTGGTACAGAGATTAAATTCCATGGTTTGAATAGTATCAAGGCTGTGGAACCCAGTTCAGACAGTGTGAAAGCAAAGACAGGAAAGTACACATTCAATTTGAGAGTGAGGACCGCTGTCACTTGTCAAGTTGCCTTGAATGAATGGGGCCTCTTGCCCCACCCAGTAGCACCTCAGATACTAACGCAGTGAAGATTAGGCCTTCAGGAAACCATGTCAACTGACTCTCAGCGTAAGTGTACCAGGTGTTGATTTTCTAACAGAAACACACCTCTTAGTATTTATTAATTTGGGACTCATCCGTGACCTTTGGGACAGATGTGCACTTGGCACAGGCTAGCTCCATACCTCCCAGTGATTTTCACGTTATCCCAGATCAATATCTGTTGAAAGAACTAAGGTGCAAGGACCTGATTCTGGTGGTTTTCTCAAACAAGAGTCACTGGCCACACTGATTTTTATAGACTTTCACGCTTCCTGCTGAGGCAGGCTTGCCTGGGTTAGCCATTGTCTGCGGTAACCTGCCCAAAGCTGATTAGAGGTTTTATTGTGGGCACAGAACTTATCTCGTTTTCCTTCAAAGCTGAAACTCCTAGCCTGATGGCCTGAATGTGTGAACCTGTACTTTATTGTCATGGTGAGAGAATTTACAGGGAAAACAACCTCCCTTTTATATGTTTGCGATCTGCAGCATGCAGGAAAGTTGAAGAATATTGCACCTTGTTTCCTTCTAGAGAAATGTTGGGAATAGCTCTGCTTGTATATCTGGATGATTCCATCAGCCTTGGGGTGCCCAAAAGAGGCTTTCATGGTCTTCCCACCTCAGTAAGCTTCCCTCCCAGATACTGTACTCAGCCCCACCGTGCTTCCTTCCACTCTCATCCGGGTCTCAAACCTGTGGATTTCCCATGACTTACTTCTGTGTCTTGCCTTTTCTGACCTACGTTTTTCCACAACACAATGGCCTTTCTATTTTTCTGTGTCTTTCCATTTTGCTACCAACACCTTAATTAAGCAGAGTTTTCATTTTCCAATTGTGATACATTTTCAAAATTCACAGTTTTTTATCAGGCCCCTCACCTATCCCTAGAACTGCTACCAAATGTATCCTTTGCTCATAGATCCAAATTTATACACTTAACGTTGGCATTTTAAAATATATATGTATGTATGTATGTATGCGTTTATTAAAGAGAGGGGAAAGGAGGGAGAAAGAGAGAAATATCCATGTGAGAGAGGATCATTTATTTATCAGTTGCCTCTTGTATGTACCCTGACCAGGGACCCAATTTGCAACTTAGGCATGTACCCTGACTGGGAATGGAACCAGTGACCTTTCTCTTTGTGGGACAATGCCCAACCAACTAAATCACACCAGTCTGGACTAACCTTGGCATTTTTCTAAAAAATGCATATTCTTCAGTGTTCTTTGAATTCATGTGGTAAAACATATAAAACTAAAACAATGGAACATGCTATATGAATATTTTACTGGGTGAATTACATAATGGAAATATGTTCTATAAGATATTTAGATAACAAATGGACTAGTTAACAGTGTTAAAACTAGTCTTTTGAAAGTTTCAGCATAATGCTGTTTCTACTCTATTTTTTCCACCCTTACCCTGTTCTATGTTCTAATATCCTATATATCTTCACCTTCTAGTGGTTTCTTTATAAAAAAAAAGTGGCAATTCTGCCAATATGTGTGATGATTAAAAAAATATATTTTCAACAGCTTGGACAGAGTCAAGTTAATTTAGCTTTGGGCTTTTTGTCTTTCACCTGAATAACCTGCTTTTCCTCCTCACTCTATAGGGGTCATATTATTATGAAGAAGAGCATTTTTGTTGACAAATAGTTAAGGAATTAGATTGATTTTACTTATAAAAGTGTGATCTTTCATGTACTTTTTTATCAGACATTTGAATGAAGTGTCTAACGAAGAATAAATCATGAAGTTAGATTGAAAGAGTCATATTTCAGCTTTAAAATATAAAACTATCATGGAAAATTTTAATATAATTACCTCATCTTATAAAAATTTTCTTATAGAATGGGAGCAATTGACTTGTAGAGTTATTTTTCTAGAACTTGTTTTTATTTTTTCACTTCCTGATGTATACATAGTTTAATGAAATGGTTATATGGAAAATAAAAAATGTCAGGAAATTAAAGCTCTTTTAAAAACTAAATAGAATAACACAGTAGAACTAGACTAAGGACTAATATCGATAATAGTGAATAAGGCCACACTGGTGTGCCAGAGCAGTGACTTGCCACCATGCCATTAAACTGAATATTTATGAGTAAATACTATCAATTCTATTCTGTGAGGCTCAACATATATATCCACTTTTTGTATAACACACAGTGCTATTTTACTGCACATATAGAACAATTAAATCTTAATTTTGCCTAACAAACGTGAAAAGGGGAAAGAACCATTAGCCCTCGTCTTCAGCTTGAGTTCAGACATCTGTAGGAGACCAAATGGTATGGACAAGACACTGGACTTGGTGTCTAGATTCCATCCATGAATTCATGCTAAATGTCAAAATGGCCCTGGCCAGGTAGCTCGGATGGTTGGAACGTCATCCCATGTACCAAAATGTTGCAAGATACGATGTCTGGTGAGGGCACGTACTAAGGTTGCAGGTTCAGGTCCCTGTCGGGGCATGTATGGGAGGCAATTGATCCATGTGTTTCTCTCACATTGATATTTCTCCCTCCCCCTTCCTCTCTATTCTTAGGTGAGGATAATACTACTACTACTACTACTAATAATAATAATAATAATTTCAATGACAAAATTATGTTAATGAGAAACCCTAAATCTTTCAATCCTTCAGTTTTTTTTCTTCTGAAGACTGAAATTGATAATTGCCCCCATTTTTAAAATGCTTCCTGTATACTGAAAATTATATCAAGTGTTTTACAAAAATATTTCTTTTGTTTTTCATAGCAATCCTATGAAGTATTATCTCCACTTAATAGATGGGGAATTGAGGTTTAAAAAGTTCTATATCCACACAACTAATAATAAGTAATAAGAGGCTTACAAAAACAGTGCTACTGTGCCAAAATGCTTAACATGCATATTGTTCTTATACTTATAAGCCACTTTATTCTACATATTAGCCCATTTAATCTCAATACAAGTCCTGAGGGTTAGGTAAGGAACTTTTTTCTCTAATTTTACTAATGAGGAGCCTGAGTTACAGTGAGCCTTGGGAGTTCAGCTCATAATCAGAGCTTAATATGAAGCTGTTTGTCTTATTCTACATTTGTAGGTGAATTTTTGATTTGGGAAATATCCTGAAATGTCTTCCTACATTATTTGTATAAGGAAGGGATAGGTATGTTTCAAAAGAGGGAAACTGTCAAGTGATTATTAAAAAAAACCAAGACATTCAAGGGTCCCTTCTATTTCTATGAGTTATTGAGAAACCAACCATTTATCATGGGTTAATTTAGTGCCCATAACCTTAAATATTTCTTAGTAAAATAGAATTAAATAGTGATGATCAGTATTGGATTATTTGTTGAGCTGAGGTTTTTATTTAACTTTGCTTTTTACGTGTTGCATTTTGTGAGGGATGCTGCATTGCTCATGAGCTGTAGGCTCTGTGTCTGGGTGATCAGGGACCCTCACAGAGTTGCATCGGTGTCCATGTGTGCATTGAAAAGCCACCTTTCTCCAGGCATTTTGTTACTTACTTATTACATATTAGCTCTGCTTATTCCCATGATAATTTTACCAGATGGGCCATATGATCCACAGATTACTGAGACATAAATAAAGGCGAGATGGAATACCCTAACCACAAAGTATGAAGGAAAACCTGACCTTAAAGAAACTCAGACATCAGAGCCCATGTCCTCTCTGGCACTGTGCTGCTGACCTTCTCTTAAAGTGACCCTTAGACCATGAAGTCCAGTGCTGCCGTATTCACATGCCCACACCCTGACCTCAGCCAAGCCAATGTGCAGTTGTAAAGTTAACATGGCTCATCTTTCTGGAACATCAACTTTACTCAGAGATTTAGGGGGAAAGCATTGTTTTAATATTAGAATCCAATTGGATTTACTAAGGTGATGACTATAAAATTCTCATTCACTTTTAAGATGAGATAATTTGTTATGGAGTTTTAATGACGTTTTTATGGTTACCTTGGGCTTTGCCCACAGACGTCCTTGGTCCTCTGACTTTAGGCCACATGAAAAACACTGAGAGTCCTGTTCCTCGTCTGGTTCCTTCATTCAGAAGTCTCATCGGAGTCTCAGTGATGCCTAAAATGACTCAGCAGTGTTGACTTGTGTTGGCTCTTTTCCTTTGGACCACTTATCTTCCCATGTAGAACACATGGCCCAACTCAGGAAGACCCCTGATGAAAAGTGTGTATCGACACCTCCAGAATTCAGATAATCATGAGAATATTTCTCTTTCCCTTTTTTATTCTTAGACGTATTTTTAAAAATTTGATTTACATCCTTCCTTTGCCATCACTATTCTAGTGGGATCACTGGCCAGTCACTAAACTCAGTGGAGATTTTCCTGTATTCTGGCTAATTTGGTAAATGTGGACAGCTAATTGAGATACCAAATACCCTGCTGCCAGGGGAGGTAAGCCCAAAGACGATACGGCAGAAGCTTAGTCAGGGACCCTGAGTGATTCTAAGTGACTCTGAGAATATGAGTGGTTTAAGGAGGAGTGTGTACTTTTCTGGGTGACTGGATGGCCCTAAAATCCAGTGCAGTGATGCTTTTCTAAGAGGCATTACAGGGTTTGGAAATCTATCATGCTCTTTCTATGCAAATTCCTTATTGGACATGCCTTATGCTAGACTTCTAACATAAGCAAAATATTTTACTAAAATTTTATACTATGCAATTTTTCATATATATTTATGAGATCTGAACTGGATAATTTGAGCCTCCAAATTTCATTTTAAGGCTGGAATTACTTAGTTCAACTATTTGTGTTGTCCAGGAAAATAGGGTAATGGTAAGCTCTTCACTTACTTTGTACTTGTATAGATGCATTCTGCATGAGAGTCCAGAAATCTTGAAGAGCACTTCAGAAATCCTTCATGCTGTTCTGAGCTGTCTGTGGAGTTACATGACCGAACCAATGTCCTGGGGCACTCGGTTACCATGCAGGGGGAGGACTGACACTCTGCAGCCACAGGTGTTTGCCTCCCAGGTGTGGCAGGAACTCTCCATGTTAACAGCACATCAAGTCATGCTTTGTACTTTGAACGTGCATTAAAAAAAAAAATAATAGCTGTTTCTCATAAAGTCAACCCTAGCATGAAAGTATCTTTTTAAGTTATTTTTAGTACCACCCTGTAAATTATAGATCTTAGATTTGCACCTCACTATAATGAAATGAGTATTTGTCCATTTTATTTAAAGAACCCTACTTTGGAAACAGAAGTACTCTGCTGGTGGGTCATCCTCCACTGTAACTGGCATCATAACCAGGGACACTCTGCTTCCCACTCACTTTATCATTATTTTCATGAGTCACTCTACTTCAGTCCCCATTAGGCTTCTATTGACACTAAGTATTCAGGTAAGAGTTTCCTCACCAGAGCTTCTCTCCCTCTCTCTCTCTCTCTCTCTCCCTCTCTCCCCCAAATCAAGTCTAAGGGATTGGCTGACCTGTGGAAGAGCTTTCTTGGAAAACAGGGTTTTATAACCTGGATTCAATCATAGTTTAAGTAACATGCTTTGTGAGTATTTTGAGTAAAAGCACCTGAAATGTGCATTGTGACAATGAAAGAGGTAAAAGAGATAATGATATCATATTGATATTAATATGGTCTTTTAGATGGAAATAAAATAGAAATGATATTTAGTGGGATGTTGTGGGATTAGGAGAGGGAGTTATTTGGGAGGAAAGGGAGAGGGCTGGGTGGCCTTCAGAATATCAAGCACCACACAGTAATGCTTGGTGCACTAAATGGCATCTGGCTGGGGTCCGTTTCCCTCCTCCTAGAATTAGTTTTTCACTCCCTGGAAGGAAATTGAAAATTCATTTCATCTGTTTTATATATGTTATAACCTGGATTCTTGATGCCTTCAGATACGGGGCATATATCTTTACCTATACTTCACATCTCATCACTTGTTAGGTAAAGAGACCCATGGAAGATACTATTCTCAAGCAAATGATTTTCTTTCTCTGTAATATGAGAGGGCTATGCTGAAGTTATCTCTCTCAGATCTGCTGCTATTAGCATCCTCTAATTGCAGGCACATGCTGTTTGCCTAGCATGAGGTGTTTTTTTTTTTTCTGTACACATGTGTAAAACTCCTATTCACACCACTTCCCCATCCTTTCTTTTTTCCCTTTCAGAACCCCTTTCCTCCTTCCCAGTGCTACATCCCAAAAAGGAATTCCTGAAGACATTTCTTCATAGAAATTTTGGCCATGTAATGACCCATTCATTGTTCCCAGACTTACAGAAGCATAACATGGAAGTGGAGAGGATACTTTTAGGTTCTTGAGGATGGTATAGTGTACTCTGCACCACCCGTTTTCCTCAGGACAGGACTCACCCATGCTGCAGCTCTCCTTAATGCTTCTTAATTATGTGTCACCAATTGTATTAAAGAGGCAACTGTCACAGCAGTTGGAATGATCAACAGCTATTAAATAGAATGCGTTGTGTTGCAGAAGTTCATGGAGATGAGCAGAAAGGCCTCTGACTAGTATGTGTCTGTTGAAGCAGAAAGTAAGGGCGCAGGGTCTACAAGCAGCCAATGTGCATTGATTGCCTGAGGTACATTCTGTGTTCATCCTCACAGGAATCTCGGATGACTGACATTGTTCCCATTTTTGAGGAGACTGAGGTTTGGTAACTTGCCCAAAGTCTCACAGTAACTAACAGATGTGGATTTGGAACCCAGGTTTTTGAATCTAACCTTTGTGCTTCCCAGTGATTGTCAGTGAAGCTCTTCCCTTTTGAGAAATGAAAGAACCCACATTCTTAGACCCACTGATTTCAGGTCATCTCAGTAGTTGTTCTGGCGATGTTGAAAGTGCCTCTCCATAGTTTCCCCTAGTTCAGTCAAGCGAGTTCATAGAGCAGGCAAAACTAAGACAATGAAGTTAAAATCCCAACCCATTAAACCTAAGCCAATAGTTAAGTCCAATTATGCTTAGCACTTTCAGCTTACATAAATAGAAAGTTGTCAGGTTTAATAAACTTCAGAATGGACTTACTCTGCATTGTTCCAATCTCAGTGTTTTAAGGTCTCCTAAGGCATGCTACATTGGTAAAAAGCTTTCTTACTGAACTGGTTGATCGAGGAGGACTGGAGTTGTGGGACCTGATGTGAGGAGTCTGGGCTATTGCATGTTTTGGACAGGCCAGAGGTGACTTACAGTGAATCAAATAATAGGTGTGAAAGATAGTAGTTTTGTTTTTATTTTTATTTATTTATTTATTTTTAATTTAAATTATTTATTGTTCAATTACAGTTGTCTGTATTTTCTTCCCACCCCCTCCAACCCCACCTCCCTCCCTTACTTCTCCCCTCCCCCTTGGTTTTGTCAGTGTGTCCTTTATAGTAGTTCCTAAAAACCCTTCTCCCCACTGCCCCCTCCCTCCTCCCCTCTGGCTATTGTTACATTGTTCTTAATGTCAATGACTCTGGTTATATTTTGTTTGCTTTTTTCTTTTGTTTTGTTTTTAAAATAACTTAGGAATTCAGAAACCAATTGACATTGATACTGAATAAATTGCTTAGCTAACCATGCCTCCTCCTCCTCAACTGGTCCTGTCTAGCCGGTGGGGCTCATTCTATGGTTTCTGCCCATATTTTTTATATGATATCACTTGTTTCCATGACTTCAGGGACCAAAACCTGGATCATTAGTTTTTTTCCCTAAGCTGCCGCCAATATTTCCAATAGCTCACTGGATATTGGCTCCTAAATACATACTGCCGTAATCTCAAAGTAAACATGTTAAGAACTGAACTCATTTTCACTCTGATTTACTGTATTTCCCATCACCGTTAATGGAACCTCCACACACCCAGTTTCATAAGCCTAAAAACTTACAGTCTTACTTGATTTCCCTTTTGTCCCTTATTCCAAAGAACTAAGTATGCAATAGCTTCTGTTAGTTTTACCTCAAATGTGCCTTCAATTCAATCTCCTTTTTTCATCCTACCTTTGGCTGACTTAGCTAAGGGACTCATTATGGCTTTTGGAACTTTTGCCAGAAATCTTATGTGGTTTTTGTTCCTGGCATGTGTTCATGTTTTACTAACTTTGATATCATCCCCCAGTGCCTATAGGATAAAATCCAAACTCCCCAGGGGTCCCTCACCAGCCTCATCTCGGACTATCTCATGAAATGTACTTTGCACTATTCTTAGACAGAAATCCTCCTCATTCTGTAATGCATGCTGTTCCTTCACATTTCTCTGTCTTAGCACAGTGCTCTTTCTTCTCCACCCTACCTTTCATCCCTTCATTCAGTCAATTACTGTTTCTTGATTGAAAATCTGACATTGTTCTGAAAAAGATCCAGCTTGTGTATTATTTCCCTGGCTATTTCCAACACCTAATCATCCCCTCTTGCGCTCTACCACCGCACATCGTACTTTCCTCCATCGTTGTTTCTAACCTCTCCTTACTCGAGCCTCCCTCACTTTCTTGGTGGAGTCTTGAGTTTAGAGACTACATCTTACGGGTTTTGAGTTTCTTCCTTTATGCTAGACTTGATGCATAGTACATTGTCAATGAATGGATATTATTTTTTAATTTATGAAATGAATATTCTGAAAGCTGAAGGTGGAAGAGAACACAAGCTCAGTGAAAGATTAAATTGTGGATATTTTTAGTTATTTTTTAGGACAGTAGTAGAGACTTTGATGCACATCAATGGACGATACCTTCTAGTGCTAAAACTCTTAAATCCACAGTGTGTGTTACCATTAGAAACAGTGAGAGAACCATGAAAGCACCCTTCACGCTCACAGTGGTCACCCTTCTAATCTGCTAGACTTTCCATTCAGGGGTTTTAATATGATCTCAGTATGACTAGTCTGTGAAATGTTTGCATGGGAAGCTATGTATAATCTTCCTTTTCCTCCAGAGTACCCAGAGTATTTCTAATCAGTGTATATTCATTGATCAATTATGTCAGTGTGTAGAAGCATTCTGACATGTACTTTTTTATGTCAGTTTCTCTTGCAAGTGACAACCATCATTGGATTTACATTGTATGTGAGATTAATCACCTGATTTGTTGTCACACTTTGGTGACTGTATTTGATAGTATCTCACCGACAAATATATGAAGTATTTGATTTAGGAAATGTGGTTTGGAGTGCTAAGGTTCTTCTCTCTTTTTATTCAGGTCATGGAAAAATTAATGAGAAAGCAAACATTTTAAGAGGAGGAAGCTCTGGTGATATAAAGTAAATAGTCTTGAAATAAATGACTGGAGAAAACTGTCTATAGGGCCGTTCACCACCCTTTTCCACCCTTTCCAAGAGTTTAAACTGCAATCTAAGTCAAGTATAATATCTGAGAAAGGTAGATTTTTTCTTTGATTATTTTTGTGGCAGTTACAATCAAAGCAACCTAAATTTAACTTAATGTAATAATTGTCTGTGTAATTTTCCTGCTAATATTTGTAAGGAGTAATGAATGATTTTACTGAGACAATTAAGAACTTACAAATGGTGAAAGCTCCAAAGTCAATGCAGTCAGATTAGTTTCTGGTAAGGATTGTCATGTCCTTTCTGTGGATTACAAATCAGCTTGCAGGTAGTATAATGCTATTTATAACTAAATATGCTTTTTAAATCTAAAAAAATTATTAAGACAGACTCAGGTGCTATATATCGTTGAAGTGTTAGTGGACTCTATCTTCCAATGGCAGCAATCTGAGGAAAATGAATAATATAAATAATTCAGTGGTAGGGGTTTGACTAAAGAGAAATATGTTGAATAAATACACATAGATGCATAGAGAAAGAGATGTGATTAAAGCTCTGCTACACATATAGATAAGTAAGCATACATCCGTGTATATTCACACGTGCACTACATATATTTCTTAGTTTGGACATGGGGCTGACTCTGAACAAACATTAATGCAAATTAGTTTGTTCAGATTGACAGTCTTTTCTATTTAAGGTTGTCCTGTAGTGTCTGAACACATGGGAATATTGTAAGGAGAGGTTGAAGAGAGACCTGTTTTGTTTTTATGCCAGATAAAACATGCCAATTCCTCTTGTATATTTACATATAAAAATTTATTTGTATATTATCTCCGAAGGAAGTTCAAGGAGCTTATCATTTCATAAAAGGATGGTCTAGGGTATTCTCATTCCTGGTAAACTTCATAGTAAATTTATATCGGATGGCAAGAGTCAGAAGCAAAGAACAATAAACGATAACAGCTGAAAGCCACCTATGTCATATGTAGCTTAATTAACAACTCTTAATTTGCTTTATTATCATCTAATATTTTGAATTTAAAAATCACTTCCCTGCCTCCCCCACCTCCCAGCTCATCTGCTGTTCCAAATGCATACATGGCTGGCAAGAAGAGGCACTGTCCCAGGCTTCTCCAGCAAGTGTGGTGTCGAGTCCCAGCAGTCGTAAACAGAGAGGAAGGTGCGCGTCAGTGTTGTCCAGGGGTCTTTGTGCCTCTACAAATAGACACGTCCAAAACACTGTGTGGAAGCATGTTAACTGTTTTATATTTAGAACTACTGGCCTAACAGACAGGGTAGAATGCCAACATTATTTACATAAGGCACCTAGCTTCCTTACTACCCTTGCAACAGCTTATGGGATATGGTGCCTCTGAGGGGTGTAGAGGGAGTTCCCTTCATGTTCATTGTCTCTTGCTCTGACTCTTCTGTGGCACATTGCTGAGCTGGAGGTCTGACACATACTAACCTTTCTCTTGCATGTATTACATTGTATCAACATTGTGGATATCTCTAATTCTTTTCCTCCCTTCATTGAGATCCCTTAAAGGTGGGTTTCCTGTCTTGTATCTGTAGATTCCTAAACCTGATATAATACTTGGCGCTTAATAGGAGCTTGATACATATTTCCTGACTGATTGACCTAATTAATGAATAAATGATTTTCTAAAGTTTTATTTTCATCACTGATGGTACGTGCTTTTGATCATTTAGTTTAAAAATGTACTGTGTTAAAACATCAGTCAACAACGTATTCTAAATCTGTATTGTATCAAACACCTGCAGAAAGACCTTGGGACATGCTTTCACTCCCCTTTGCATCCATTTACTTATTTCATATTGGAAATCAATTTGATGTAACACAAAAGACAACATTTCAAGGTCCTTGTTAAAACCCCATGTATAAGAACTTGCCCACTGATATCATTCCATCTTTATTTTGGCAGTTTATGGATTAACTTTTTTTATCATTTGAAAAATGAAGTGCATTTTTGAAAGGATGAGTTTTAAGAAGAATACAATTAAAATAGTCCCACTTTTAAATTGTGATGCCCTTTAAAATTTGTAATGCAATATATTTTTTGTTATTGTAAACAAACAAACAAACAAAAAACAAAAAAACACCACCAGTCAATAGGAAGAAAGAACACCATCTATAGGATAAAGTTAGTTCAAGTCATAATGGTCCAGTGTTCCCCAACTGGGGGTAAACAGTGCAGTTCAAGCTGAAATTTGCATGGAGTTTTAAAATGGGCCTATTAATTTGGAGTAATAATTGAACATGAATATTCAGGAAAATGCAAATAAGGTAGTACTGTTTCTTTTTCACACATCTCAAGTCTCTTTCATTTGGCAATATTGAAATACATTATGCATATTGCAGTTTATTCTCAAAAGACCACATTTACTATGTTAACTTTAAGAGCATATACTTGATTCAAACACTAATTACAAATTAAATTTAAATGTTATAGCTTCTGTTATACAGTTCAAAAGCTGAAAAAATATAAATAATTCAAAATCTTTTGTGTGTATTTTGTATTTGAGTTTATGATGTAGAAATTGAGAAAACAACAATAATCCAAAGAATTTATTCAGTTTTTCAGTCTTACTGTTTACACCAGTTTTGCAGGTGGAGAAAGTGTTTCATAGCCACTTGTACATAAACTATTTTGGGTCTTCACATCCCGTTACCCTTAGGACCCTAAAATAAAGTAAAAACTTTTCAATTAAACTCCATCCTTTTTCCCTTTTTTCTCAAAGGAACAAAAGCCTACACCCAACTATTATTGCTATCTTTGCCTCCAGGTTTTAAAAAGTTTAGACCTGGAGTTAATAATTCCAACCCTGCTCACACGTGGACAACCCAATTGCTTTAACTGCATGGGAGGTGGCCTTCCTCTGTGAAGGTCAGACAGGTGGTGTTCTTTGCAATGGTTCTTCCAGTAAGAGGTCCTCTTCCTTTCCCTGTGGAGGATATCTTAGATGCTCTGAAAAGTGAGCTGGGCTAGCTATTGGATGATTTTAGGGAAGAATTGTTGGGGGTAAAATACATGATTGGATAGAAGGAACATATTTCCAGCTAGTTTCCCAATGGTCCAATAAAGCAGACTACTATGTTTTTATGTTGGCTGATAGTATATTCCATCTTATAGTATTTTTTAGTACTTTGACCTTTTTTCAGATACTGGTTATTCTTTTCATGGTATCCTTCCTCATTGTAGAAAAGTTGGAGAATGTAGGAAAGTAAAGAGGAAAATTAAAATGATTCTGATCCTGTGACTGTGATAAGCACTATAAATATGTTGTTGTATACTCTCCCAGGCTTTTTATAAATTTTATTTTTATTTTGTATTATATTTTTTATTGTTTAGGCTATTATAGTCCTTCTAGTTTTTCCCCTTTGTCCTCCTCCTCCCCGTTCCCACAGTCCATCCCCACACAGTTGTCCTTGTTCATGGGTCCTGCACATATATTCTTTGACTAACCCCTTCACCTTCTTTCAACCAGTTGCAACACCCCCCTCCCCTCCTACAGCTAGCTGTCCATCTGTTCTTGTTTCTGTGCCTCTGATTCTACAGGGTCTGGCAGAAATAATGCCTGCTTGAGTGTGGTTGATAGGGTAATAATGTGGTATAATAATTTATAGTTTTAATAGGAACATTTCACCTAAAATGTCATATGGTATTCTTGACTGTGATATTGTTATGTTACAGAATTATGTGCTTATGATTTTGTAATAAAAGATTTTGTAATTAAAAAGAGGCATTACTTGTGCCAGACCCTGTATTCTGCTTATAAGTTTATTTTCTTCCTTAGATTCCAGTTATAAGTGAGATCATACAGTATTTGTTTTTCATTGCCTGGTTTATTTCATTTAGCATAATAGTCTCCAATTCCATCCATGCTGTCACAAAATGTAAGTGTTCCTTTTTTATCACCATGTAGTATTCCATTGTATAGTTATACCACAGCTTTTTTATCCACTCATCCACTGAGGGGCACTGAAGCTGTTTCAAAATATTGGCTGTTGTAGGTAGTGCTGCTATTAATTAACATAGGGGTGCATATTTCTTTAGAATTGGCATTTCTGGAGTCTTTGAATATATTCCCTGAAGTGGAATTGCAGGGTCAAAACACAGTTCCATTTTTAATTTTGTGAGGAAACTCCATACTGTTTTCTACAGTGGCTGCATCAGTCTGCTCCCTTTTCTCCATATCCTCGCCAGTGCTTGTTGGCTTACTGATGATAGCCGTTTTGGCAGATGTGAGATGGTATCTCATTGTGGTTTTAATTTGCATCTCTCTGATTGCTAATGATGTTGAGCATTTTTTCATAGGTTTATTGGCTGTCCATATGCCCTCTTTGGAGAAGTATCTATTCAGGTCCTTTACCCATTTTTTGATTGAATTGTTTGTCTTTCTCATGTTAAGTAGTATGAAAAATTGAGAAAGATACAAATAAGTGGAAGAATATACCATGTTCATGGATTGGAAGATTAACGTCATTAAAATATCCATACTACCCAATGTAATCTACAGATTCAACACAATCCCTATTAAAATACCAATGACATATTTCACAGATGCAGAACAAATATTCCAAAAATTTATATGAAGCCAAAAGAGATCCCAAATAGCCTCTGAAATTTTGAGAAAGAAGAACAAAGTTGGAGGGATCACAATACCTGAAATCAAACTATAATATAAGGCCACTGTAATTGAAACATTCTGGTACAGGAATAGAAACAGACACATAGATCAGTGGAACAGAGTGGAGAGCCTGGAAATAAATCCATACATTTATGATCAATTAATATTTAACAAAGGAGGCAAGAGCATACAATAAAAAGTCTCTTCAATAAATGGTGTTGGGAAAACTGGAGTAGTAAGCCAAAAAAATGAAACTCGACCATCAACTCATACCATACACTATAACAAACTCAAAATGGATAAAAGACTTCAACGTGTCACAACACCATAAAAATTCTGGAGGTAAATAAAGGCAGCGAAATTTTAGATATTTCACATAGCAATATTTTTGCTGATATATCTCCTAGGGCAAGGGAAACAAAGGAAAATTAAACAAATGGGATGATATCAAATTAAAAAGCTTCTTCACAGCAAAAGAAACCATCAGTTAATTAAAAAGGGAACCCACTGAATGGGAGAACTATTTAATCAGTGATACATTGGACAAGGGCTTAATTTCTGAAATATTTTTCTTTTATAAATTTTATTTTCTAGTTACAGTTTACATTCAGTATTATTTCATGATAGTTTCAGGTGTACAGTAGTGGTTAGACAATCATATACTTTTCAGGGTGTTCCTCCCAATATTTGCAGCAGCCACCAGGCTCCATCAGCCCTGCCACACTGCCTCAAAAATAAATGAACAAATAGACAAACACCATGAGTACTCTTAAGTAGTTAATCTTACTAATAAAATTTTAGTAAATTATTTGCAATTTTCTTTATTATGATGTGTCCCTTGTGTCTTCAAACAATTTGGCTCAGGAAAAAATGGGTATATTTTTCTTTTAAACAATAAAAAAAACATCTGGGGAAATGGATTACACTTGTCACAAGAGTTTAATGAAGAGTGAAAAGAATTATCTGAGCGTTGTTACCAACTCAGATTCTGTAGCTGTGCCAAGCCACATAAGTCTTGGGAATATAGGCAATGCTGTAGCTAGGGTTCACGGCGTCCCGGGCCGTGTTGGATAACGCAGCAGAGCTGTATGGGAACATCAATGAGCATGAAATTGATATTGATTTAATGCCAAACAAAAATGTTCTGAGATCTGAAATGTATATATAAATGTAAACTTGAATGCATTTTTAATGTAATTTTTTCTTATTTTCTCTTTGTTCTTGTTTCTTCCCCCTATTTTTAAATTTTGTACTCCTTTTCTTATATTGTTTATATAAATGCAAGCTATACTGAATTCTTTCTGGAAACAATTCTTTGTTTCTGTGCGCATATATAAACAGAACCTATAGTCATAGCCATGCAGAGTGGGGACATAGTAAGTATCCTGGAACTAAAAGGCTATTGGTGAGAAAATAAAACTTATGAAAATGTTAGGCAGAAAGGTAGGTATTTGAACTTATTCTTGTCTTAATGTTTTCTCTCATTTATTGAGGATTACAGGGAGTATTCAAAAGTGGAAATAACTTGGATCCCTGTACACCATACTGTGACTGTTAACACAAAGTCTGATCTTCCATGGTTAAACCTAGGAAAACAAGCAAACGAAAAATTCCCACTTAACTCTTCACTTGGGAATAAAGAAAAAGAAAAATTTGATAATGACAGTCATTTGTAATTTATGATTATAATTAAAAAGTACACTTGCTTGTCCCTGTTACAATTGATTTTTTTAGCAAATCTACCATATTTTTAGTATAATTAATAGAAGCCATAAATCTTTGCAAGCTGTTTCTGTTAACAGCACAGTAATATAGGAACATGAGGTTTCAAGATGACATCCTGTTAGATATTTAGCTAAAAATTTCTTGCACTATTTAATAAATGTGCCAAATGGAGTCCACCCACAGTACAGTGAAAACAAAAGCTATCAAAAGTTTACTTAGTTTCCCAATACTTCATATAGTGAAGCCATACTTTCCCATAATAATTACTATTATTTTATTTGCATTTATTAACTTAGATAGGAACTAGATATTATACTGGTACTTCTGTCTTTTAATATAGATTTTATTAAATGTAGCTTATATATTTAAATTTCCTGGTGCTATTATTTATGTATGTATATAATATAAAATATATATATGTTCCAAGTTCAATAGTTATATATATTTAAGCATTGGGTTGGCCAAAAAGTTTAGGTTTTTTCTGTACCATGGCTCTAATAGTGCTTAGATGGCTTTAACTTCATTCAAAACCATTTTGGTAGATTATATTGTGACAGCTGTCATGTCAATGAGCATTTAAAAAAAACATCAAAATTGCTGAATTTTTGTGCAGCCATTTTTAATATTGAAGATATTTTTGGTGTATTAAGCTTTATTGTTACAAGAAAGGTAAAAATGCAACTGAAATACACAAAAAAAGATTTGTGCAATATATGGAGAAGGTGCTGTGACTGATCAAATGTGTCAAAAATGGTTTACAAAGTTCCTTGGTACTATTGACATTTTGGCCAAATGATTCTTTTGCTGTGGGACTGTCTTATGCACTGGGAGATGGTTAGCAGCACCCCTGACCACTACCCAATAGGAGCCAATAGCGGGAGACAGCTGGCATACTCAAAATATCCACATCAATAAAGTTATTGGTGAAAATGAAAAATGTGTCTTTTATTTTACAGAAAAGTGTAAGGACTTTTTCACCAACCCAATATTTTCTTTTAATTGCATTTTATTAATGAATAGATATTTGTTTCCAGAAGTTGCATTTTTTTAAAACTGCTATAATATATCTTTTATTGAAAATCTATTTTTCTTCTTAAAGATATAAACCTCAAATATTTTAAGGTAGTGTTTCACATCAGTAAGAAATAGAATGTAACTAGGCATTTATACCATTTAAATAACACTGCCTACTTCACAACATTTTCAAGATGTTTCCCTGTCAGTGTCTGAGGAATTAGGTGTTTCTAAGGTAGATTTAATATAATTCTGAGAAGATATAGTAGTAATATCTACTATCTTGAAGAACTTGCTTCTTACTTAAAAGTAAAAGCAGCAACAAAAAAGATGAGCTTACAGGATACAGAGAGTGAATGTTCACCAGCTCTGAAGATCCAGTCGCCCACACTGGTTCTCCAGTCATTAAATCCCAGCGGTCCAGGGAGACCATGGATATATGTGAGTTAACAGTAAAGCATCTTCCGTATGAGGTGTTAATTTTTACCGTGTGTTGTTCTTAGCAAAATTTGACCTCACAAAAGGTAATAATAACCAGTGCAAGAACCTTTTGAATCAGATGCTTTTAATTGAGCATTTGGTTTCTTGTATAATTTTCTGACATTTTGGGGCTTTGATTATCCCAAAACACCTTCATTAGTGAGAGTAAGTAGACCCTTTCTTTGGCCCTGACCTTCTCTCCCAGTCTTGTCTTCTGCTACTTCTCTCTTTCTTCTGTTCACACAAACCATGGAAAACCATCCTTGTTTCCAAAATGCACTACATTTATTTATGACTCTAGGAAAAATCTTTGATATTTGTCTATATTATCCTTTTTTTAGTTTCTCCACCAAAATGCTACCCATCCTTGAAACCTCATCTCAAGTATTGACATATATCTTTGACTTTCTTTGGTAGAATGTATTGCCTCCTTCTTGTTGAATCTATACTACTATATAATAGCTCCATTAATATTTAGCATGTTAAATCAAAATTATATGTTATCACTTAGGCACTCAATAAGCTAAAATTTTCAATCTTTATGGTAAAGAGACCATTTATCTCAGTATCCTTAAAGAACTGTGAATTCTGGTGAGGCAGTGTCTCTAGTGTGCATTCCATTGGTGTTGACTCCAATCAAGACGAACGATATTCAATCCTTGACATATCTGCTCTAAGAATGAAGAGCTATGCACTTTCCCAAAGCTGTTCAAGTCCTTGCTTGTGCATGACCAGCAGTCACCCACCTAAGAGTCAATTCTGCTTTCTCAGAAGCAGTATACACACTGTCATTTATTATCATTGCCATACAGGGTGCTTACATTGGTTTTGAAGTTCATTCTGCTAGAGAAAGAAGGCTATTACATGTGAGCAAGCCAGGTTTGGTGTTAGGGGATTGTTTTGGGGGGAGTACTTTTGAGTTTGAGTGGTTGTTTGAGAAGTTGAGCATCAGGCAGAGCCTGGAAAGAGGGTACTGAATTAAACCAGAGAAGTTCAGCATCATATACAGGTGGGTCTGGCTGAAGGTCTGTATGTTCGGTACCTCCTATTTTGAATTATCACAGTGAGTTCTGTTAAATTTGAATTTTGAAGTTGAGGTCACTGTTTAATACTATTTGACCCTGTGTGTTTCATCTCAAAGTTGTTTTGATAAATAGATGATATTACAAGTCTGGACTTGGATTATTCTGTAAAATCAACAAGCAGCTGTCCAAAATTTGTTTCTCCTTTGCCCAGAAATTTGTGCTACTTCAGCCAAGTCCCAACTGGAAGGAAGACAGTTGAACTTATGCTTGTTAATGACCAACTAGCTCTTTAAACTGCATAGTTAGAATGTTTATATCATGAATACAGGGTTCAACTTTAAAGTGTGGTTTAGAGTATATCCCGTACCTGACCTGAAATTCTGTGACATGTAATGTAAACGAGGTTGTGAGTGCAATTTTGTTTTCTCTCAAGGCTCAAGGAATAGAACTTTTTCATTACTCTCAGACCTGGTGCTTTAGCCAGCAACTAAACTACCCTTATGAATTTGTTCTTTAGAAATTCTTTAAATAATGTCCAATTAAATTACTTGGAAAAATTCCACCCCTCTCACATTCTTTCTCCTCTCACTTCCATTTTCCATAAATTATTCTGTTTGATTTTGATTGCAATCAAGCAGTTATCTTTTGAAAATTAAAGCACGCCTGCCAAAAAAGAACCACCTTGGATCAGTACATAGAAGACACTGAAGTGCAAACGAGGCAGAGTGAAGTCTGCGTGCCAGAGTGACAAGCGTGTCTTCCTTTAAAGAAGCTCACCCGTCTACAAAGCAGTAGTAAAGCAGACTTTGATGGTAATAGTTGTGACGCCTAGGTCTTCGTGCTTGGAACGTGTATGGTACCTTAAAAGGCAAAGGGAAATTAAGGTTGTAGATGGAATTAATATTCCCAATCATCTGAACCCAAGATAGGGAGAGTATTCTAGATCATCCAGGTGAATCTACTGTAATCACAAGGGATCTGAAAAGGGAGGCAGAAGCGTTAGTGTCAGAGTGGTGTAGTGTGAGGAAGATCCCTGGCCTTTGCTGACTTTGAAGCTAGCAGGAAGCCACCAAGCAAGAGATGGGGCACTCACTAACACCTGAAAAAGGCAAGAAAACAGTTTCTCCCCTAGAGCCTCAGAAAAGGAATGCAGCTCTGCTGACACCTTGATTTAACCAGTGAGGTCCACATGGGACTTTGGATGCCTAGCATGGTGAGTTAATACATTTTGATTGTTTCTGGCAATTAATAACAATATCAAAAGAAAACTTAATTTTATCGAGATTATCTTATTATTTGGTCTCTAATTTATTAAGTAATGATGTAAATCTTTACTAGTATTCCTTACTTATTATTCATGTGCCTTTGTGACCTCTGCTCTTATACTGAAGAAACATTTTCAGAGTTCCTTTGAATAATTCATTTGTTTGAAAACATCTCTTGAGTTCATACCTAGTACCAATTGAGGGGAACCCAGAAACTTTGTTGGGTTTGGGTTTGGCTGAGGGTAGGAAAAAGCAGCTGTAGGCTTTAAAGGTGGAAATAAAATCTCTAGGAATAGAAAGATAGGAAAATTGGTAAATGCATTGTCCATAAATGGAAAAGACTAAAGCACATAAAGCTGCATACTACCCACCCCTCTCATAAGTCTGCCACACACCCATAAGTGTATTCTCCAGATAAAATACCCTGCAAAGCATCATCATCCTCTGAAATAAGACCTGCTGTTCCAGAAAGCCCATGCTATGTCACCCCTGTGGATCTCTTATGTAGTATCAATGACTCTGGTCCTTTAAAAATTTTTGAGCTAATTTCTAGCATAGCTTAAGGGAATGCTATATCTGTTTCAGACACTTTGACCATCTGGTTTCTATTATAAGCCTTTATAAAATTAATTCCAGCTCCCTATGACTGTATAATATCTATATACCCTTAAGTATGGCTTTGTTCAGTTTGTGAAAATCAATACTCATAACTCCAGTAATCCTTTGTCACCAATGACAAGTCATTATTCATTGACCACGAGCACATGATTTCTATTGTTTCCAATGTGATTTTCTTCCAAGAACTTTCTAATTTACACTTCCGAAATTGGCACATGCACATTTGAAATTGCAGCTAGCCACCATGAGACTTCAGCAATGTTCACTGCAGTCTACAAATGTTGTAACAGGTTGTGTGGGCACAGTTCAGGAATCAGAGGAATGTGTCAAGCCTCTCAATCAAATGGAAGCATGACTGTAGCGATTTCTGAGGCGGCGGACATGCCAAGGCATCCCAGTACCAGGACGCCATCCAAGGCAGGTTTCTGGGAAGGAACAACCCCTGCTAGGAACTCACTGTTGTCTACAGAAATCAGGCTGTGTTCTGAACTCCATGTTCCGGTTTTCAAGTCACAAACAGCTTCTGGTGACAGTAAATTCCTACTCCAAGCACCATCTTATTTTCAACATTGTTAATTCACATAACTAGAATTATGTTGGAGAATTTTCATATTTTCTTCCATTTTTCTTAGGTTTCTTGAGAGTCAGAAGACAGGTCAGAAAATAACTGCAATGATGCTTTATTGTTTATTTTTACATCCCAGGATCCATGAACACTCTATCTACAGTAGTTTATTGTTTTAATGTACAGCATGTGGACATTCAGTGTTTATCAGTTACGAGTTGTACTTACTCCAGGGGCAGAGAGTATGTATTTACTTTCTTGAAAGCACTCATTTGGCTGGTGGTTTGACTGGTTCATTTAGCACAGCTGTTCCTCACAATATAAAGGTTAACCAAAATAAATTCCTGGCAATAATATTTTTTTCGTCAAAATCCTTTGTAGTTGAAATTCTTATTCTGGATAATGTTGATTTCATACACTTAAATACCACTTAGAATTTCCTATAGAGCTTTTACATTATTTATATTTTAATATATAAGAACTCAGTAGGAATCACTAGTATTTAAAAAAAAATTCCTAGGCGCCTCACTGAAAATTCTGATTCAGTAGGTCTAAAATATGGCCCAAGAATGTCTTTAACATTTACTCAGGTGATTCTTATGGATAAATACATTGTTTAAAGACTCTTCTTCAAAAGAATGATGGTTATTATTACTTCTATGAGTTGATGAAGAAACTGATGCCCCCAAAAATCAATAACTTCCTGTCATCTTAGGCCGGGCAGAATCTGGTTTCATGTGTTGCTCTCTGGGTTGATGTCATGTGCTCTGTGTGTGTGTTCTGGAGAAGGATAATGAAAACAGCTTCTCTTTTAGATGGTTTCTTGTACTTGGTTTTTCAAATGTAACGTGTATACAATATTACAAGTTATCACAGCACTAGTTGTTAGAGATGGATATATGAATATACTTTTTCACCAAAGAATGATTATTTCTATAATAAAGGAGATAAGTCCTATGAGAAATTCATGGTAAAAATATGCTTTATTCCCTTTCCCACTGGCGTATCCTTATATATCTTGTAGCATTAGAGAATACAGCTTCCAAAACACAGTTTGGTTATGTCAGTTGCCATGAGCTTAATGTGACTGACACAAAGAAATGTCAGCTGGTACAATTTCCTTCAAAATATGAAGACTACAGCTGGCTTCTTGTTTTTGTCCATTCTGAAGACACTGTGGCTAGCCTAATTTGTACCGGCCCACTGGATCATGCCTAATTGAGTTAATGAAGCTCTTCTGTAACAAGAACCCTCTAAAGGAAAATAAAAACACAGAATGAAATTTCAGAATGCAAATTAGCCTAGCTTTGGTGGCTTTCACTACCATGGGTAGAAGAAACAGTAAAAGAAAATCCTTAAATTAAGGCCAATTACACCACATAGTCAAAGATCAGGTTTACCTAAAATTGTCACGGGGGAGCCAGTGTGTTCGGGGGAGATGAGCCCAACCACTGGTCCGTTGTTGGCACTTGACCCTGCCTGGGATGCAAAAAGCTATTATTCGCTGCTTAATTCTGGTGACTTGATTACTTCAAGTGTCTGTTGACATCTTTGAGGGTTTATGGTTTTCATCTCATCAATGAAACACGTATATTGAGAATTATTTGCCTCAGTGGAGATTTTTATTTATGGATCTTTGTTTAAGTTTGGCCCCTTCCCACTAAGTGGTTTCTTACGTTCTTATAACACATGTTTCAGATTTCTCGGTTTCTTGGCAGGAAGGACCACATTCAGCTTTCCAGGGCCATTGAGGTCAAGGTATTTCAAAACTAACAATGCCTTTATTTTTCTTCAGGGATAGAGGAGAACTTTTAGTCTATTAAATTTAATTTGATTCCCTCCCTCATTTAGTTTTCCATTAAACTTTATATGATGAGGAAATGATAAGGAATATGAAAATAGAAAGACCATATTTTACCAGCTTTACTCAAATTATTTTAATTATGTAATTTCATATTTCACAAATATGTTTAACTAAAACAGTGGCCAAAGCCAACGAGAGTTTGTTCCCTTCCTGGATGTTGAAACAAAGTCAGTGAAACTAGAAAAATCTTGGCATTACTATAAAGTCTGATTTTCATTTTTTTAGTTGTTTAGAAGTGAACATAATATCATCTATAGTTGGTTCCTGTGCTTTTATTATTTGTAACTTTTATTATTTGTAACCTGAAATAAAAACAACCCATGACCTGGACCTCTTAATATCCTTTAGTCTTAGTTTCTTTATGGGTAAAGTGAAGAGTTCGAACAAAATGACCCCTTTGAATTCTGTGTCTAAGACTTTACATTTTTTAATCTTCTGTTAATAAAAGATATTGTAGTGCATATCGGGTATAGCACTACTGTGGGCACATATGTGGGAAGCAGTAGAAACCAAAGGGGGGGCAGTGACCGCAGGTGGAAGCAGTCTGCCTGTTGCAGTGAGTGGGGGCCATGAGGTGGCTTCTCCTGCTTGACGCCTCTGCCTGGCTGGCTGAAACGTCGTGGCATGTCTCGGGTTCTCACTCTTTTGAATACTTACATTGGAATGATTTAACCCAGTCATCCTATAAGTCCCCTTGCTTTTTGGAGGACAGCTGCCTTCAATCCCAGTCTGGAAGAGGCGGCACACCGGGGAGAACATTGGAGGCTCCTGTGTGAAGTGGGTGGTGCCCACCCGCGGAGCTGTGGGGCGTAGGAGGGGAGTGAGCAGGGGCTGGAGGAGGCTCACTGAAGGAGAGTCAGTACTGTTTACATAGCCTATGCTTTGTAACCCACAGGGCATTGTAAATTATTTTAAAAATTAACGCCTATTACTATTGTATCTCCAACTTGTTTTCGAATGTAATTGTTTACCATAAAATTGTAATCCCTGTTTGATGGATGGAGAAATCAAAGCATAGAGAGGATAAGCAGATATCAGATAACTGGATTTATAACAGCTTTTTGGCTTATGACATGAGGATATGGTCCGCCCCACAGAGCTGTTGAAAAGTGTAATGAAATAATGCCAAGAACTCCAAAGTTCCTGGTGCACTGCAGGCATTTAATCAATGGAATTAGAATTTTCACTTACTACGGTAACTTTTGAAAATGGCAAAAATCAATGTGCTTTTAACAGACTACATACACCCCATTCAAGCAAGTAAAGACTGTCATGCAAATGGACCTGTCTGTGTTAGGACTATTTTCAGCATAGGATGATGGATGTGGTGCGTAGGAATCATGCGCACACAACCAGTGATATGACTCAATGAAATTAAATCCCACCAGTCCCATTAACATTATCAGTGGCGTCCAACCTCTGTCTTTATGTCGGGGCATTGACACCTGAGACTCTCCAGTCCCGGGAGAAAAACTTGTCTGTGTGGCTTAAAAGAAGACCAGTAATAGAGTGACTGCTGTTTAGTGAAATTCGGCGATGAAACCTTGCTGGAGCCAAGGCAAAAGAAACTGACTCGGGAGAGTGGGACTCATTCACCATGCAGCCCCAGAATTCCCTGCTGTCTCTAGAGTGTCATCAAGCACCTTTTCACATTTTCCCTTTACTTTGCTTCCCTTTGTAACCCTACAGTTAAACTTATAAAAAGTCTCCACTCCAGAGTTGTCTACCTCAGTTTCATGGTTTATGATCAGTGTTGAATATTTCACATGACAAGCATTTTATATTCATTTGAGTCCCAAGGTACTGAATAATTTTATTATTTGAAACAGCGTGATATTTGTTATATTTGCACACAGCTTACTACTTAATGCTGAGGGTAGATCCCTGAAACTGAGTCTCTATTTGTAATTAGCAGGGGGAAAAATGCAAAATCAGTAAAATATGTGAAGAAGCCCTAGTGCATGAATGATAGAAATAACATCATCTCTCTTAGCAATAATAAAAGACAATATAATTTTGGTGAGTTCCAGAATACTAACATTTTGAAAGAATGTCATAATCAACAATAACATGATTGAGAAAAATCTAGGATTGGCCCAGGGTAGGCGTGGGAGGTTCAATAACTGAGCAAAAGAATCAAGGACTACCAGCACCAATATGGACTCCACACTCTTTTCTCTGCACACAGTGGTCCAGGCATTGGTTGCAGGATGTCACCAAAGGACATTGTTTATAGGAAAGGATTCATTTTCTCACCGATATGATGCAAAAATAGTTAAATGAATCCTGTTTTTGGGTATAGAAAATATATTTGCTATGGAGGTACTGGTAAAAATGAACTTTACTTTCTAAATATGAAATTAAGAAAGTACATAACATAACAGAATGGACAGAAATCTATTAAATCCTTCTGTAGTGTCATACTTCATATTTAAAGAAACAAAACAAAGCCTAGTTTGTCCATTCTCTTCCTTTTTCCTCTTCTCCCAACTCCCTCATCAGAGAAAAAAGTATCCTGATTTCAGTATATATTACCTCTGTGAACATTTGTATTCATAATATATGTGTGTGTGTGTGTGTGTGTGTGTCTTGAACCATAGTTTTAGTAGACATCATAGTTTTTCACGTTTTCAAACTTTAAATAAATTGTAAATTACATGTTATAATTAACATAAATGGTAATATTGTCCCACATAAATGGTATTATTTTTCCACTTAGTTTGTTTGCTCAATGTTACTTTTTAATAAAACATCCACAAAAAATACACAGGATTTAAAGAACCCAATTATATGGAAATACAGATACCAAATTTGTAAAAAGAAAACTATCCATGTTGAAGCCCATACTCTGGATCAGCGATTTTTAACTAGTGTGCCACAAGAATTTTTAAAACATGGAACACTTAACTAGTTAGTCAAGGGCAGCAGCCTCTTCTCCCTCAGACTGTCAAACAAAAACATGGCAATGGCCCATCCAACAGTAGCAATCAGTGTGACTGAATCAAAATTATACCTATTTTTTTGGTCAGATCAGCAAAAAAATAATTTTAGTGTGCCGCAGAATTTTAGTAGTTAATGTGTACCATGAGATGAGAAAGGTTGAAAAATTGCTGGTCTAGATCACTGATTTTTTTATTGCCTTAAGTATTTGTTGAATTAATAAATTATAGTTTATTAATCCATTCCTAATGAGTATCTGAGTGGTTTCTAATTGTTTCCAGTTTCAATCAGTTCTGTAAGTGATATGCTCACATGTGTCTCTTTACTTAGATAAGGGAGAAATTCTCCAGAGACTGACCTATTCAATTTATGCAATCAAATAGTAAATAAAACAAACAAAAGCCCATCAACTTTACTGGATATTGCCAAATTTGTCTCTAATCATTATCGCAATTTATATTTCCAACAGTTATAAATAAGATTTATCTTTTCTACTTATCTTTGACAAAATTGAGTTGACATAATTTTAAATTTGCCAGCCTTATAGGTGTGAAATGATATCTCATTGCTAATTTTTTTCTTGGTTCAGAATGTAGCTGAACAGTCTTCATTGCTTATTCCTAATTTGTTTCCTCTTTTATAAATTGTCCATTATTATCCTTTTTTAGTTTTTTTCTATTTTCTTGTTTCACATCCACTGCTACTGGTAACACTTTACCTTAAGCATTTGTCATATTTCGTATATTTTGTCTTAATATGTTATCCGGACACATTTGTTCAAAATTGAAATGTGTTTTTCCCTATACAGTGATTGTCTTGTTTCAAATCTCTGGAGTTGCTTCAGAGCTTTGTTGGCATCCCCCAAACACGATGAATGCTCATGACTACCACACAGGAGTGAACACGAGGTTGCTTCCCGGCCCCTCCACCTCAGCCGCAGCGTTTCCCACTCTGAACACTGTCCATTCCCCATAAATGTCTTGTGTCCCTCTCAACGTGTATGTCTCCCAGGTGTCCTTCCATTTAACTTTCTGGTCTTTGCACCATCTGACACATCTTTCTTGGCTACTACCATCCAACTCTTTGAAACTCCTTTTTGAAACTGTTCTCATTTTGTTTAGTCTGTTTTAGACATAGAATTCAAAGAAGTCATCTTGTCCAAACTCTTTACCCATAAAGAAACTAAGACTAAAAGATATAAGAGGCCAGGGTCATCATTTGTTTTTATTTCAGGTTATTTAACCAGTTACAAATACTAAAAGTTAGCACAGGAACCAGCTATAAATTATGATACTGTTAGCTTCTAAAGAATTGAAAAAATAAAATCAGACTTTATATCTCAATAGTAATGCCAAGATTTTTTAAAATTTCAACTGATTTCATTTCAACATTCAGGAAGAGAATAAATGTCTAATAAGTTCTGAGTGATAGTGAGGCTGTGCTCTGGGACCATCTTTCGCACCATTGGAACTGAATGTGAAAGACAGAGGTGTATTGAAGGTGCTTCCTGAATAGAGACAGCAGATCTTCAATTGATTTGAGAAGTTAGGGGAAGGATGTAAAAGGAAGTAACACTTGAGCTAAGACTTGAGAGATCCCTTAGAGTTCTCCAAGCAGACAGAAGTTAAAGGTATTCTAGGCAGAGAGCATATGCTAAGGAAATGTGGTTTCCTCACTGAACTCTAATGTAGTTCATATTCAGGCATGCAAGTCATAATGGGGAAAGTAGAAAAATGGAAGCTGGAGAGTTTGGGGTAGGCTTTGAAGAAAGATTCGAGTCAGGAAAACCCTAGTAAAATATTTGCCTTTTTGAATGTTTTCAGTGCAGAGGAAGAATGGATTGGATGAGTTCAGTACTGAAGTAAAAATAGACAATAAATTGTGAGGGTTTGGATAATTCTCGTGACAGGGAGGTGGGATGAACAGGAGACCTATATGGAGAGACTCAAAAGTAGGATCAATAGCAGTGCGGTGTTACCCCTGCGGAAGAAAAGGCACTGGAGATACTTTCTGGATTATTTTCTAGGATTGGGCATATGGAGAATAGAATATGTTTGTGGAGATTTAGTGGTGGGAGGTAATTTATTTTGTGTTTCATTCTGTGACTCATGCAGGTAGGTATGTTTAGAAAAAAAGATGGGGGTATGAAAATATGGATTATTTTGCTGCTGTATTAGCCTTGCTATAGATAGATGTAGATATACCTAAAAAAATATTCTATATACTTGTATCTATCTAGACACAAAACAGAACGACACATAACCTCAATTTAATTATTATGCCTCAGTCTACAGAATTGTGTTTATTTTGACTTTATGATATTACTTAGGAAACAACTAAATTCTGAAATTTTAGAGAGCATCGGAAAGAACATAAAGTATTGTAGCTAATCATTAAAAATTCAAATCATGACCGTAAAGCAATCATCATTTCCTCCTACAAATATCAGTATGAGTTTGTCTTGGAAGCTTGCCTGAAATGTAGAATTATTATTCCAATAAGTTGGAAATGGCACTATAACAAACTTAATATCATGTTTTTATAGTTACTATAGGTATTGACATTTTTTATAAACATGATAGAATCAGGAATCACTGCTGGTATTACATGCCAACAGTTGGTTGAAAAGTGTGCACATTAATATTTAAGAGGAGAGAAAAAAGCCTGCAATAATCTCCCAACACTCCAGGATTTGGTATTAGAGGATAGATAAATAATTTGTGCTCATATTATCTTCCCCCTAGCCGCACGCATACTAAATACTACCCATTACAATATTTGGGGATCTAAAAGCTGTTAGGGATATCTCATGTGTAAATAGAAGCTGACCCAAGTCATTTTCTCTGCAGCACCTTTCTTGTCTAGCAGATCTAAGCCCAGAGCTCAGCACTAAGAGAAAGCATGGCTAGCTGTGCTTTACACAGTGTTTACCACACAGTGGCTTTTAATAAATTTTAGTTCATGTATTTACAACTTAGTCACTGCATTCATTGAAACCATTTGCCACTTGTATTTACAACTTAAACTCATTTTGAAAAACTGAAGTTTTTCTTTTTCTTTCTGAATTATTCTTGAACAAAACATGTGTCTACTTGTTTTATTTTCTTGGACACTTTGTGGACTTAAATGCTTCATTGATGCACACAAAAGAGAAGTCTCTTCTGCAGCCACATTTTTACAGACGTCAGTCCAGATTAACATCATCTGGTAAAAGCAGTTAGGGTGGGGTGCTTTGTGGCCTGCAATTTGTTTTGAAGAATTGAGGGAGAGAGTAGCAGAGAAAAACTATTCATCAGTATATGAATGTGCATGTTGGCTACTTTGTATAGAACTCTTGCGAGTTTGCTGTGCTCTTAGAATTAAATCACTGCTTTTTCTGTGAAAACGAGGTAAGGTGTTGGGGAGCAAGGAGAAATTTGTGAGCATTTCAGAACTTGAGTGTGTTTGCTCTGAAAACTAAATTTAGTCAGGCCCTACTCAAAGTATACAAATTTATAATTCTCTCTCTCTCTCTCTCTCTCTCTCTCTCTCTCTCTCTCTCTCTTTCATATGCTCACATTCAGTCTTAGTTACCTTCAGGAAAAATCTAGCTCATTCTTGATAAATGGGTTACATAGTATAAGCACCAACTTTAATAACTTCTCATTGAATTATAAGTCAGACCTACCTCTTTGCAGTGTGAACTACAGAACAGGTTTCTCACCTTATAGTAACAGTGCTATAAGCCCTAGGATGAGGTGTGATGTATTCACCTCATTTTAGTAAAATAGCCAATGTGATTATCCCCATGACATTATACCAAGGCTGGATTAATTTGAGTTTGCTTGTCTTTATAGAATATTGATTTTTTAATTAACAAAAGTACTTTTCTTTCATAGGCATTCACATTCTTCTTTTTTAAGTTTATTTTAAAATCTGTGACTACTTAATGGAAATCCGCATATCACTTCAGTTTATAAGTTTGTTTGGAGTTCAGTAGTGAGTCATTTAAATGATATCGCAATTAATTGAGCAATTAATTGAGTTTTAATGGCTCTGGGGGAAGAATTAAAGTCTGGCTAAAGATGGATATTTGTTTCACTGAGTAGAGAAAAATGGAACGAACCCCCCAGGAAACTGCCTGGAGCACTAAAGTAGTAACAAAATATCTGTACTGTTTAAGAAAAATATTTATTATCAGAATAATAATTTAACCTTCCTTCTGCTACATAAAAACACCTAATACATTGAATATGTCCTAGGTGCTTTCAAAATGCTGAAATTATAATGCTTTCATGATCATTTTACTATTTAATACCACTTGATATTATTTAATTCCTCATTTACTAATGTTAAGGCAATTTTTAGAGCCTTCTAAATATTATCATTAATTAATTAAATGTTTTGGAGGAGTCAGGGCTATTTTAACAATGGTAAAAGTAGAAAATGTCCAAATTAAAATCTTTAAAGTGACTTTTTACTTTTTGGATTGCTGTCTTCTTGATTCACAGTGCCAGTAGAGTGTTCATTATTATATCTTCCTATCTATTATTAATATTTTGATGATAATGATTTTGGCAATTTTAACCAGCAACTACCATTTTCTTTCAGTCTTCTGAAAGAGATTGATTGAGACAGGTTTCAGCCAGAAAGACTAAAAGATGAACAGTACAGCACACCCTTGGCTGTATCAGCAGCTACTACTCGGTCTGTGCGGGGGTGAGATGGAATCAGAAGCAGGAGCAAACTCTGATAGAAACGGTTCCGCACCGAGGAGGGCCGGGCCAGTTGTCTGGGACTGCCACTTCTGCCAGACTTCTGCAGAGGTAAAGAGGAACGATCAGCATTACCGTATGCACCCCTAAATGAAAGTTAAAATATTCATTAGAGAAATTATTTCCTGCGAAATTCATGCACACATGAATTCTAGAATTATTCTACTAGAATTGAAATATAAACAAAGTATAAAAATTACCCTCATTTATATTTTAATCATAATATTGAACAGCAGTTATAAAGTATTCTGCATAGGTAAAAAATGCAGAACTAGTAATAATATTTTATAAATCCTTCTATTAAAGCTTTACATTTAAGTGGTACAAATTATGCAATATTTTTTATTGGAGAGAGAAGCACTTTTATCATTTCCATGTTAAAGACAGGATATGAAAAACAATTTTCATGAAGATTGGAGATATAGTTAATAGTCAAGAAAGACGGCTCCACATATTTTGAAGTGAGAAAAATGCATTTAGTCTGGCATTTAGCCATTTTTAATATTGTCTGGCTGATTCCCATGGATCCAGCACGAACTAGCTTTGGAGAGAGCCTGCACCTCTCTGTGCTATGATTCAGGGTTTCCCTAGTCGCCTGACATTCCAGAAACTGAGCCTTCTCTTCATTCGGTTGAAATGGTCTGGTATTTCTAGATTATTTATGACTATCTTCTTTGTTATTTCATTTCTTGCTTAAGTAGGTTAAACCTATGACATACATAAATATTCATATCTTTAGTAGCACCAATAGTTATCTTAAGTTGCATAAGGACAAAAACCAATTTTATACATAATCTTTAGAACATATGTTAATCTAATAGTAAAAAAAAAAAAAAAAGAAACTAAGGATATTAACAACAGCAGCAGCAACAAAACAATAAACCAAGGACTAGCTATATAATTTTGAGAGGCTGTTCAAAATGAAAATGTAGACCCCTTGTTAAAATTTCTTTAAAAATTAAGGGTAGAAACAATAGAGTATCCAACTGTATGAGTAAACCAACAACTCATAGAAAAGGTTTGCTCTCACTAGTGATCAAAGATATGAAAATTATTGAATCATTACTTTATATTCACAAGAGAATTTTAACATTACATTAGCATTGAATTAAATTTTAATATTTAATTTTAACATTAAATTATCAGCATGTTAAAATGGCAACCCCTGTTGCCTTCCATTCATGCAACCTGCGACTTCAGAAGTAGTGATACATAGCAAGAGGCATAAAATACTCGTATTCTTTGAGTTAGTATTTCTAGTCCCAGGAGTTTAAATTACAAGAGATAATTCAAAAGGTGCCAAAGATTCATGATCAACAATACTTAGTATAGGGATTGTTATGATGGCAACAAATTCTAATCTAAATGTACTCCACTAGAATAATAAATTATGATATACCAATAACTGAATATTAACAAGGTTTTAGAATGTTAACTTTAAGTGATGAAGCTTTGGAAATATTTATGATACATGTGGAAACATCATGCAAACAAATGTGGACATTATTCTGTGTTTAATAATGTAATGTAGAATATATGTAAAAATGTAGAAATGATATGCAAAATATGAAAATTCATTTAAATGGTGAGAATGTTGCTGCACTGTCCTTTAAATAATTTTTCACACCAGAGAGTGACACATGTAATGCAAGTGTTTGTTTTTTTATGTGTATCATGAGTAGTTTTTACTTTTCATTATTTTTATTGCATCTTATTGTTTATGCTCTTAGTGTTGTCCCTCCTTTTTACCCATTTGCCCACCTCCACTCAGCCCCTGCCCCTGACTGACTAGGTTTTCATCTTACCTGTTTTTGAAAGCTGCTAGTGAGGATGACTCCTAGAAGTTACTCTATTGCAGATTTTTTTGTGATGTGTAGTCTTAATTTCTTCCCTTTTTAGCTTTAGACCATTACTCTTCATTTAAACCTTGTATTACCATTTAATAAATATTTTCATGGTTCTTACAAATTCCTCATAATTGCTTTTCCCTAAATGAGAGCTTTTCCTGAAGTCATTTTGTATATGTTAGTGCCCCATGGATCTGGGGCAGAAAGCCTCATCTCTTCCCTGCTATTAAAATGCAGAGACCTATACCCTCAGGTCACAGACCTGGACTTCTCATGTTAAGAGCATATCATAGCAGGTTTGGGGGAGGATTTAGTTCTGCCCTTTGTTAGGTGGAAGAGACCTTAGAGATTCTCTCCTGACAAAGAAACTGAAGTAAAAAGATTAACTTTATGGTTAAAGTCACACCTAATTTGTGGCTAATTCAAACCAGTGTTACTGGCATCCAGAACTTGCCTATTATATTTTTAAAAAGAGTCCATTGAATACTACCTGTATCTATTTATAAATTATGTGGGAAAAACATTTTATGTTTCAGTGTTAAACCTAGATTGTTGAAGTTGGTTTTAATTTTGGTATAATACCTGAACACTGTATTTTTTTTGCCAACTTTGATTCTTTTGTAATTTTATTCCTTCCTGTGCCATGTAATTGGCCTGAAAGAGACCATGACCAAGAACTGTCACCAGAAACTCCTCTCTTGATGCTCTGGATGAGTTTTGGCTTTATGTTGATAAAATATTAACAGAGCACATTCTCAGAGATAATGGGCAATTTCCTCAGCTTTTAGAAGCATTTCGTTATACATTTTCACAGAGTCCAAGGCTTGATTATAGGGAACAAATTACAACTGTTTCTAAGAGTTTCCTTAAAAACAAAACGAAATAAACAAAAGGGGGAGCCTTTTACTATCTGTTTATCAAATACTAGTTTTCTAACTCTAAAACTGAGGTTTTTAGGTTAAATTACAATATGACTTTGCTTAAATGCTCTTTATCCACCAAACAAGTAATACCTCTCTCCTCAGAAAACCATTGTTTTTGAGTTGATTAATTCTTCAAGATGCTTTTTTTTGTATGTTTATGTACAGGTGGTATAAGCTACAGTAAGTCCTCATGGATAGTATTTATAGTATGCTACAGGCTATATATTAGAATTCCCAGTATTTTTTTTCTTAAATTCTACTTAGTTTGTTGACATTTAGGTGTCTGAAGTTGAACATTCCACAAGGTGGAGGGGAACTGTTTTCTATAAAACTTTGTTTTTGTCGGAACCAGCTGACCTCAAACTCTTGAGCATCCCTCAGGCAGAGTTAGACAGTGAGAGGTAGAGATAGTATTAGTAGGAAAGCCTTAAAAGAGAAGTTTATTGATGGCAAGAAAGCATAACTTATTTAACTTTAGTAATAAATACCAAATGGGCGTATTGCTGAAGGTAAACACTGATAGGCGGACTGTGCTGCAGAAATCTGCGAACAGGACGCTGTGCGCACCTGTGGGCTCTCCGCGGTAACCTGGTACTTTCCGGAGAGAGCTTGGTGCTTTTATGTGTTAGCCTGTGGAAACGATTCCACTTCTGAAATGCTTCAAGAGTGTTTAAGTATAATGGGCTTTGTACTGCCTGCCTGGTCTGTACCCTGTAGAGCTCACTCAGCCCGTTCAGCTTGAACTCTATTTTATCTAGCTCTTTATCCATTAATTTTCTTCTGACCTTGGGCATAAAATATATGCGCTTTTGATGCTGTGGCGCTCTGTGCAGACAAAGAGAAATAGCGTTCCCTATCCATCACCATTATGAATGATGCAGCTTAAAACAAACACAGGTCAGAGACAGATATTTTAAGAGCAGATTTGTATCGATTCCATCACAACACTGAGCTAAAAGGAAAAGAACTCTGAGACTGTAAATGATGAAGCAAGTTTTGACAAATAGCCACAGTCATGCAAGTCGACTTAAGAATGTGCCTCACGGGCAGCCATGGGTAAGAAAACAAAATTTGTTATTATTATTAAAATCTACCTCCCTTAAATGTATTTATTACCATTCTTTACACAACATGTTGAGCATGAGTGTTTTCGCTTTGTCAGTGTTTCTGACTGACTCTTGAAAGCTTTTTTGTTAAAAGAAACACAAACGCTTATGAGATTCCTGACTCTTTATTAAGTTGTTGCTTTTGAAATATGTAAACTACACTTTAACAGTAGGAGGTGGCTTATTTGTTTTGCAATTTGGTTTTGAGCATATCTGTTCAAGACTTTAAGAGATTGTTGTACAGCAAACAGCATATTATTGAAGCCTAATAAATTATGATTACTGTGTCTTTTATCACCATTGTTAATAATTTCAATGGACATAGAGAGGCGCACTATTTAATAGTCACATATTGTCATGTACGTATTCTTCACCCGCTCTCCCAGCCGTTGTGATTCTAGTGGGCTAGGAATCTGCTGCAGGAATAGTCGTCCTGCTTCTCACAAGAGACTGCACGTCAGAGAATAACGTCCATTCACGTTGCTGTGGTTGCACTGCAGCTACTTCTGCAACAGCCAGCGGTGTTTCCCCCAACAATTCACGGGGCCCCACACCTGCATGTTGTTGTTATGTTTGAAATGATGGCAGATGGCCGGAGAATAGGTGCTGAAAGAAAAAAATATCAAGGAATTAGGTTATATTTGAAAACTTTGAACGGACAACGGAAGAAAACTATTTTTCAGACAGGTGGAATAGTCCATAATGTTAGTGTATTTTCCTGGCACTGAAATATGGCCTTGTGAAATATTTTGTAATTTAGCCAAATGAACTGTTGTTGCTTTAAAATTGACAATATGTTTTAATAGTTTTCTCCTATTTTATCACCTATCCCTATTTTATCACCTATCAGAATTATAGTGACAAAACTATACATACCACATTTTGTGCCATATTTATGTTTAATGTGACTTGAAGCCTGCAAGTTCATATTTATCTAGTAGGCACCTTTCAGTGCAATACTGAGTGTGAGTCGTTTTAGGAAAATGATCCACTGGTCTCCGTGGTTACATTTTCAGGATGGCACACTGTCTCTCCAATCTGAAGTATTGGATCATTACAAAGGTTCTAAGGAGTAAGTTGCCTCTTAGACTTTTACAGGTTTCTTTTAATTGATTTCCAGTGAAGATCAGTAGTGAAAACTGGAAAACACTGGATCATAAGTCAGAGGATCACTTTGGGTGTTGATCTGCCATTAGCCACAGAGGAGTCACTCTCTGTGCTTTCAGTTTCTTCACCAGGAAAACACAGGGTTAAACCAAGTCACTTCTTCCTTCAATCCTTCCTTCCTCTCCTCTCTCTCCTTCCTCTCTCTATCATTCCCTTGTATATAAAATAACTACCACCCTGGGTGCTGTGAGAAATAAGCTCCAGTGTATAAAAAGGGCCTAGCACAGCCCCGGCTGGGTGGTCCATTTGGTTGAAGCATTGTGCACCAAAAGGTCACTGGTTCCATCCCCGTTCAGCTCACATACCTAGACTGCGGATTCCATCCCTGGTCAGTGCATGTACATGTACGCGAGGCAAATGATTCTCTCTCTCTCTCTCAAATCAGTAAACATATCCTCAGGTGAGGATAAAAAATGGGGGGCCCAGCACACTATTTGGAATGTGACAACTGCTGAATAAATGGTGGCCACTATTCCTTCTTTTTTATTTATCTCATTCCCACCTGTCCATGTATTTTCCAACAGAGAACCCCAAGCTTGAGGGGCTATTATGTGCAAAGAAAGCGCAGGGTCAAGTGCATTATGAATCATTTGCAGAACCTGTTCTGAAAGTGTTTCTATTCTAGTTTAAGGGGGTAAACCCTACTATATACAGATTAGCTTTGTAAGGTTAAATTTCTTATAATGTTAATTAAGGTTAACTCGACTGAGCTGCCTCATCCCACAGTGGCAGCTCCTGAGTGTGGTCCCCTTACTCCAAATCTCTACAAAGTCACTTTCTGAAAACTTCCTTTGTTTGTGCTGTTTTTCTTATTCCAAAGCAATATAAGATCTGTGCTGGATAAAGCTACAAAATGTTTATAAAAACATGTAGCATACTGTCATAAGTAATCATGATGGAAATACTTGCTTCCTAAGCCTTTATCATCAAACCCATTTCATTGTCTTCTATGCGTTTCTGGGTTGATTTAAAAACATCCCACTTATTTAAAACAGTATCTTTAGTTTGAAGCATCATTAATTATCAGCAGAAAATTTAAAACTAACAACCTTTAAAAATGAGATTATCTTTATGTAATTGTATAAGCAAATTTGCTGACCTTTACAAATTAATGCAAGAGGTGTGATGTGGAGGTGAGAAAGCAGCGTGTGGTGTGTTTTAGGCATTGAGAGCTAAGATCTCTTTCTGTTTTTAGTCTCTAGTTCGACAATAGCATTAAACACTTATCAAAACTCATTTGTTCAAGATAATATTGTGTTTGTTTTTAACACTGATTCATGTAAGGACATAAACAGGAAGAAAATCAACCATTTGGGCAGACAGGGAAGGAAAAGAAGAACAAGAGTGTAAATTCCTTAGTTTTTTTTTTTCCTGAGAAGCATATTTGTTGCAATCTTTTAGAAAAAATATAAATCATAATAAAATTAGAAATATGAGCTCTGTATATCAAATTTTCCCAATCTGGGACTCTGATTGGATATAAGAAAATGTTCAAATAGTCTCTTTTGTCAGTTTTCATCTTGAATTGATAATTCAAGTAGGAATTTTACAATGTTTCCAATTAGTAGCATGTGATTTTTTTCCTTTTTATCTTACAAATTAATAACATCCTTAAGTAAAAATAATAAGCAAGCTTTCTTTGATAAAGGAGATTTGTAAGATACTTTTAGGGAATTCTTTTAAATATTGAGAGCTTTAAAGTCTCCCTTAAGGATATTCTATGACTGTTCAGTTTTGATATATCAAAAAGAGTGAACAAGCCAAGTTGCAAAGTGTGATTTTTCTAATTTTTATGCTTTGAAAATTAATCACCACCAGATGAAGAGGACTATAGACATACCAGTGGTCGTGCGGAAGGGAGCTGTATAATAATTGGAAGACTCATTCCCCCTCGCCCAGTTTTTATAGGAAGTTATTTCAGGTATTCCTTAAAGAGAAAGAGAGCTTTTCAACAGGAGAGGTTAATAAAGATCTTGTCCTTGCCTGTCTGTGACAGAGGACTAGAGTTTTTATTTTACCCTTAATTTCTACAGGTCCATGATTCTAAATAGGTGGAGGGTAGCTGACAGCCTGGTAGAATTTGGGGCTTGCTTCTGTAAGACATTGGTCTTGCTCCCTGTACCGTCACTGCCATAGCTCTTTCTTCTGGAAGTTTTGAGGCTTGAAGAGCTAGCGACCCTTGGAGTGGAGATCTCCATCCCTTGTTAGGGACTACTTGAAGACAGTTTCATTTAAGTGGATTAAGTGAAATGTACAAAATGAACTCTCAAGGTTGAAGAGAGGTTTTCTTGGTCTTGGAGCGGAGACTTCTCAAAGTAGAAAGGGAAGTTTCTAGTGGAAACGGTAAAATATTGACAGATCATTGTTTTGTCTAGGTCAGATATATTTCTGAATTTAAGCTTGGGAAGCTTTTTCTATGTAATAGACATGGCGTCAGTGTTTGTGCTGCTGCATCCGTAGTGCTGCGTCTGTGCTGATGCCATACAAAAGTCAACAGCAGGCAACTATTACCATACTGTTTACTTTAGGTAGCACCTAAAATTTAAAAGATAAACATTTACAGAAGCCCTCTAAAATACTAACATTTTCCCTGAATTCTATGTACAATAGAGCCTGTTATATACCTCTAAAAGAAAATAATTGGGAAAAACTTAGGTTTATATTAGAAGTTTTCATTTGGCTTTTGAATCAAAAGTCAGTAGAACTAGTGATTATAATCAGGTTAAAAATAACCTAGGAAACTCATAGCAGTCTAGAAAAAAATCACACCTACCTGAGAAACATACCCCTGACCTTTCGCTCCCTCTGCGCAAGATGACAATCAGTCTGGTGTGTTTTCTTATTTCTGTTCTACCAATGGCCCTTTCCAAACCACTTGGTCCAAACTTCCTTTAACCCAGATGTCTCTGGCAGTGTAATTACCAATTTTTTTCATAGTTGATTGAGGAATAATAAGAATGTAAGTTTCTAGAGAGATGAAGGCCAAGTCTTTGCTATTGACAGATAATGTTCAGGTTGCTGTTACAATGCTTTGCAGTCACTGTTAGCAGGGAGGAACAGAGGACTCTTCCACCTTATCCATGAAATTCCTGGTCCTAGTACAATACCTTTGAGATTTTCAGACCCAAGTACTAACTCCCCATGATGTTGATAAATGATATTAACTGTAATTTAACATGTGCACAATGTACAGAACACTTGCATGTGAAAGATTTTGCTGATTAAACAAAGGCCCATCGGATTTTAAAATTATTAATGATTCAGTTGTAGAATCTTGAAAATAACATGTCCCTGTTTCTATTTTAAAGGATTGCCTCTAACTCTCAGCCCCTCATACATCCTAGGAGAATTCATTAAAAAGTTTGGCAGCAGATTTTGTTAAATCTCCATGAAACAAAGGTCTCATTTCCAAATATCTAGTCAGAGTGATGATTGCTTAATATCTTAGCCTTCAGAAGTGATTAATTTAATCATTCATTTGTTCATTCACTTACTCATTTTAAAATGTCATAGTGTACTAGAAAGAATGCTGTGCTTGGAATCCAAAGACTTATGCCTAAATCCTGATTCCATGAATAAATGTATGTAACTTAGCTTGTTGATCGTACCTCATTTATAAAAGAGGGAGGTTGCGTTAAAAAATCTATGATTTTACTCCTATTGTTGAACATTGGAGCACATCTCCTTGAAAGAATATTATACAGCTTTTAAAGATGATGTTTGTAAAGATTATTTAGCAAAATAAAAAAAATTCTAATTTTATAATATTAAATGAAAAAAATGAACACATACAATTTTATATATATCTCAATTACAAATATGTTAAATATGAATCAGAAAAAAATCTATGATTTCTTTCAGCCCAAAATTTGTGTAATTCATTCATTTGTTGACCATGCATTTTGAGTACATACTATGTACCAAAAATATTGAATTGGGAGTTTTTTGACTTGAAAGAACTCACAGTCCAATACAGGAAATATCACATTAATACAAATGCTTTTCTTCATAAAATTTTGAGCAACCACTATGGTAGTGAAACCTAGCAAATTACTAGAAATGTCATAATGATGCAGGTGCTATTCCTTTCCTCAAGGGACTCAGTTCAGTGGGAGATATTGTTTCCCCAGATAATCATGTCACCCTGAGTGAAGAGGTGTTTATGGCATTATGAAAGCATATGGGTGGGCACTTAACCTACCTAGTACTAGAGATGAGGAGAAAGTTAGGGAAAATTTTTTTTGGGGAGAAAGTGACTCCCTAGTTGGATCTTTAAAGAATATTTATATGAAGGGAGGGGCCAGGGTTGTGGGCTGGTAATAATATTTGAGGCAGCAGGAAGAGAATGAAGAGGAAAAGCAGCATAGGCAGAGCAAATTCATAATGAATTCATCCTGAAACACCTCTGCTTTTGCTTTGTGTTGTTTTTGTGTGTGTGTGTGTGTTTTAAATCAGTGTGAAACACTCTTTAAAAAACTACTCAAAATATTATACTGTTCAGAAAAGGGAGATATTACCACCTCTATGACAAACCAGAAGGGCTTATTGAGGAAGGTAATATTTGAAAGAGGTGTTATGTGGAGTTTATATGAAGGGAGACGTGGAAACATACTTTGAGAAAGAGCTTTCTGGTTGATGAGAAGTCCCAGAAATGAGATGACCAGAACAATCTACCCAAGGAAGTGCTGAGGCTGGAGACTTTGGGAAGTATTATACAACCTTAACATTTGACCATTAGTGTTCTTTCTTTGGAATTTTCAATAGGACAGGTCTGGAACTATGTTTCATAATTACTTTCCCTCTTAAAATTTGCATTGCATGCAAATCATTTTACCCCTTTCACTTGGCAAAGAGTTGCTGAGCACCTACCATATTTCTGGTTCTGTGCTAGCCACTGATGAACCAAAAATGAATTGGACAGCCCCTGCCCCCAGGGAGCTTCAGTTAGTGAGACGTATTAGTGGTCTTCTCAGATCTGTTCCTTCAGATCTCGTCTCGCTCAGACATAGAAATATGGGTACAATGAGCCCACATTAGGGAAAACCAGCCTCCTTCATTGAGTGGTTTGCAGTGGGGATAGTATGAAAATGGTGGGGTTTGATTATCAGCTTTTGATAGTCAAAGAGCAAAGTAAGGAATGTGATGCCCAAAGTCCCCAGTCTTATTTTTAGGAACATGATTGGGGAAAAAAAGAAAGAGAAAGAGAGAGAGAGAGAGACAGAGAGGAGAGAGGGGAGAGAGGAGAGAGGAGAGAGGAGAGAGAGAGAAAAGAGAGAAAAGAAGGGAGACTGAGCTCAGCTATTCCTACAGATTCCCAAGCAGTGATTCTTTTTGGCTGACTTCCTTCTCGAAGTAGAAATATACCTAAACACTAGAGTAAGCAATTCGCCCACACATAGCCCTTTTCATATGTTTGTAACAGTGGTTTTAAAAACTGCCCCTGCCAAAGAGAGTGCTTTCCTCCATAAATGAAACCTTCTGTATATGTTTTATATTCAGTGTATTTCTTTTCAGAGGAGGTATTTTCTATTCCTGTTGCACTGGTGATTTTATTCTATGTCCAGCTTTCCTGCGAACCCTGGTTTATTAACCTTCACATACATGATCTGTAATCCTTCAAAACTAGTCTGAGATTCCTGAAGTCTCATAAAATTTGTCTTGTTTTTCCTCCTTATACAAACCACAGTTGAACCGGGATTTTCTATTTCTGTAATACTCATATACAGGTTTGGGAAAAGTGGGTTTACAGTTCACGTGGAAAACAATACATTAATTAATAATAATACAAAAATAAGTTCTGTATTTTGCATACTCACAATTGTAAATTTAATTTTACCCCACTCTTTACTATGGTTTCAAATAGGTATGGTTCTGTCATTAATGCTATTAATAATAAAAATGCAATGATTAACTAGCCCTAATTCTTTGGTTATTTCTGAAATGTGCACTGCAGAAACCATAAATATTAATTAGCCATAAAGCTGAAATATTTTTGGATAGATTTAGTGATTTAAAATTATATTGAATGGAAAAAAACTAAATATTTTGCATTTTCTCTTTCTTTTCATGACTAAACAATTTAATGTACTCTTATTTATGGAATTTTTGTTAGGAAAAGCATGGTATCCCCAGTGTGTTTAAAAAAACTATTTGTATTTTCTAGATGATGGCAATATAGATTTAAAATATAAAGTGTCAAGGAGAGAAAAATGTGAGAGGAGAGTGCTTCCTGGAACACTACTCATGCTTAGGAATTACATTTTAATTTCAAGTCTAATGCAATGTGCTGCAGTTAATATTTGATGAGAAAATGAATTTCATCCTTTTTATGGGTAGTGAATTAATAGCTTATTACTTAAGCAACCAAATGTGGTTCTCACACAAAAACAGTGGTATAGGAAATTACTACTCTAGGGAACAGTTCCTTGTTACAATAGCAGTCGGGTGATCACAGAGAGACTTGTAACCTCAGGATCCATATCTCTGTGTGAGCGGCTGTCGATGTGTACGGGCTGTCGATCTGTACGTGCAAGCTCCCAAGAGCTCCAGTGCCGGCCCTTCCCTGAGCCCCTCCACGTCCATATCACCATGGTTTCCTGTGCTCCAAGCCATTGTGTTTAGGCTTAAAACAACTAGCAGGGAGCAGATCTCACCACCACATTCTGATCTTTTGCCCTTATGCTGATTTTTTAAATAATTTCTGTCTTTGTAACTACCTTCATAATTGGTTTCATTTGAAGGCATTTTTCAGGGAAGACTCTATTATACTTTTTTAGAGAGAAATTTTACCAATGATTTTTATTTAACTAGTTGCTAATTTTTGCTGATCTTGTGGTTTTTCTGGACTTCAACATTAATGGTGTAACTAAAGTATGGGGGATATGTGTTTAATTGGATAATAGATATTTATATTGTTTTGATCAGAAATGTTTTTAAACACTTCTTCAGGTATTTTCCCCCCAATAAGCAAACATGCAAACCAACCAAACACACTCACACACTCACTTGGATAATAGTATTGTTCGGAGAGTATTGCCTTGTCGAGAACAGTGTGACATGACTTCACTGTGATTATTATCTATGAAAGAGGAGTCTGTTGAAACACGTTTTGTATATGTGTACATGTGTGATACATGCATCATATCTAGTACATAACTTTATGGAGGTGTAACGATGTATGGTAAGTTGCAATACGTAAAACTGACAATTTGATAAGTTTGACATGTATATACCTGTGAAATTCTTACCACGTTTTAATCCTTCCATCTTGGCCCTCCCACCCCTAGCTTGGCCCTGACACTCCCCAGGCAAACATTGATGTTCTTTCTGTTACTATAGATTAGTTTTTATTTTCCAAAACTTTGTATAAATGGGGTATACAATATATTGTTTTTGTACAGTTTTTGCATGTACAAAAACCTAATTATTTCAGGGTTCATTCATGTTGTGTATGTCAATTACTTATTCCTTTTTATTGATCAATAGTACTTCATTGCATATCAGTTTGATTATCTAGATACCTGTCTTTTCAAAAAATGATTGTAGAAAAGGTGAGTATCCATATGCAAAAAGAAAAAAAACATTGACCCATGCCTTGTATCAGATACAAAAATTAACTTACAGCTCTGACCTGTGTGTCTCAGTTGGTTGGGCATCATCCTGCAAAGCAAGAGGTTGCAGGTTCAATTCCCAATCAAGGTTCATGTTTCAATTGTGGGTTTGGTCCCCGGTCAGGGCACATGGGAGAGGCAACCTATCAGTGTTTCTCTCCCACATTGATGTTTCTTTCCCTCTCTTTTTCCCCTCCCTTTCCCTCTCTCTAACAAATAAATAAATAAAATCTTTTAAAAATAATTTACTTACAGAACAAAATGCAAAACATCATAAAACCATAAAACCTCTGAAAAAAGCATAGGAGAAAATCTTTATGATTTGGATTGGGAAATATTTCTTAGGTACCACCCCAAAACCACAATTACTAAAAGAATACATTAATAATGTGAATATTATCAAAATTAAAAACTTGTCTTCAAAAGGCATATTAAGAGAATAAAATAATCAAGCCACAGGCTTGGGAGATAGTTTTAAAAATATTTAAATTTTAAAACTTAAAATGCACATGGAATAATATCAATAATATTGTATAAATTGTTTATCCTTATAAATATTTTAGACTGTGGATTTAACTTAAAGTTTGACTAAAGCAAGTAAATTGGGGAATGAGAATTGACAGCCCAATAATGAGCCTTCAGTACTTTCACTGTGGAATTATTTGATCAAACCTGTAATTGATTGATGCCTATAGGAAACCCTATTAGTTAACAAAATGGGAAAATGGGGAGCTGTCTGCCACTGTCACCAGGTGGGATATATAGCTTCATCTGGAATTTTCTGTTGCTTTAAATGTATAAATTACATTGATTTTCCTTTAACAGCAGTTTTATTTGATATAGGTTATCCACCATTTTGTGAGTCAGTGGTAGGTCCTTTAGGAACATGTACTGACTTTCTAAACTAACCCCTGAGAGGGGCACTTTTCCAAACTGCATAGTTTTTAAAGCAGTTGTTTTGCTGAGCATCTAGCTTGGGTATTGAAAGCATTTAGATGATTACAAAATATGCATTTAGGCAATTCAACATTTACCCTCACCATTTACAATATTGCCAACACTGCTTTCCAATTCTGGGTTATAAAGAAGGATTCCTTCTTTAAGACTTTGTAAATGTAGTCAACTTATGACACTTGAATCCATGTTTCCCCATGACTATGTAGCATAAACAGAAGGGGAACTTTTGCATCTTTATTGGCACTTGAGCAAAAGAGTCATAAAGCATGTATTGCTCATCTGAATCCTATCAACAATGACCTGAAAAGTCACAGAAGACAGATCCATTTACCAGTGGAGATTTTCTTAAGCACTGCTTAGCACTTTTAGAAAGACATTCTATGCTGATTTTATAGGTAAAGCATGACAAGTATTACATCAATTAGAGAAACTACTGCTTATCTGAAGTCTTTAAAGGGCATTGTTTGTTTGATGGTTTCGGGAGAGTACAAAAGTAAAAACTGCACAAGCATATCCATTTTTAGTATTGCCTCATCGTCTGCCTACGACTGAAAGACTCTTCAGCTCTTTTCCAGGGTTGATAGACAGTCATCTATACACACATACATGTATTCGTCCACTTTAATTACATGTTGATTACTCTTCATAGCAAAGAGCTCCTAGTTTGTTTTCTCCAGTACCCCATTTTGCATTTGGCCTTACCAACAAAGTTTTAAACTTTGTTGTGTACAAATACATGACTTGCTTAGATTTTAAATATTCATATCTTTTTTAACTTGGCTTATCTACACATAGAGATTATGATTTATTGAGAGATTCCAAAGTCTGTTTAATCTGTAATCCTTAAAGCAGAATGATGACTCTTTATTTTTACTGTTATGCAAATTAAGACATGCATAAAACATAATCCTTTCTTCATTAAAAAGAGAAGTATCATTAGTTTTAATTTTACATCTCCCTTGACACTCAGCTCTATTGCTTGCTAACTACAAATAGACTTTGCCTAAGAATTTCCTGTTCATGGTATCAGTTGAAGATGGTAGTGGTGAAACCAATGCATTATTACTTTGTTGGAGGTACACAAAAGCTGTCAATAAAGACTATGCCATGAATTTATGTTAATTGCTCTAGGTAGACAGAGACACCTTATGAAACTTTACATTTACATTGGATACATATTTTGAAATATCCTTTAAAGCTGACTTCTCAGGGTTCTTGTAAATTACAGCTGTGAGCGTTAACCCCGTGGGTTCAAGCAGACAATGGAGACATGGGATGGAGGGAGTTCTGTGCAGTTGACTTTACAGCATGTTTCTTAAAGTTGTGGCTGAAATTTAAGTATTGGGACAGTAAATGGAAAATAGCACTGGATGTCATGGCGGAGTAAGATCTAGGTCCTTGAATCTGGCTAAGAAGAATTCTGAGCAAAGAACTTAAATACAAGCAAAAATTTATTTAGAAAGTCACAGAAATATAAGAAGTGAGCCACTTGGGCCACGTGGACTCAGGAAGCAAGTTTCAGAGGAAAAAAAAGGGTTGGGGGTCGTGTGTGCCCTTGGAGTTTATGAGAAAGAAAGCAAAGGTATGCTCCTTGAGGAAAGAAAAGGGGAAGGAAAGGCAATGGCATGCTGGGCCCTTTCTCTTAGGACTTTTTACCTGTTTTAAAGGCGGGGACTTTAGGGGAGGCCTCAGAACAGGATCTCAATAGAATATTTATCAGTTTTCCAGGTTAGTCCTTTCAGGGTTTGGTTTCCACTGATTGGTCTGCATTAGGGAGTTGTTAGTCATTTCTGCTGGTCCTGAGGTCAGCCAAGGTTGCTCTGTCTGCTTTTGCTGTTCTTCTGGACCTGGAGCTGAAACACAACTGAGGCCTAGATGCCACCTCTCCTTAGAGCGAAACTTGGCTGCTGTGGTCAACAGATCCAAGCTTTGTTACTAAGATTATATGATGTGTGTCAGAACCTCATTGTCCTAAGGGCTTAATGCCTAAGGGGTGGTCATGCAAGGGCTTTTATGGGAGTCATATGAGATGATTCTCCAGCCCCCTTATTCTTCTTCTAAGGGGTCTCCCACACAACTACGGACATGCCAGGGGAGGAAATGTCGGGGGAGGGTCTGAATTTCATGATCAGTGGTATGAATGGTCAGGGATTCTGAACCCCGTGACCAGCAATATGCTAGTGGAGAAAAAGTCATTCTTCGGGCAAGGTCCCACCCTGCAATACTTGTTTTCCCATTGCTAGATACCCAGGGACCTTCTATACCTGGCCTATTGTTCTGACTCTGCTCATGTCTGCTAACTGCCTGCTCTAACAGAACTATTGCCAGCATGTTTTGTGTGCAGTAACAGAAGAGTGAAAGTGTTAAGTTTCTTGTCCTTGATAATTACAGTTTGTTGCATTGCCCTCATCCTGGGGATCTATAGAGGATGGTATTTAAGAAAAATAATCTCTTGTTTTCTCTATTCAAATAAAATAAATCTAGTCTCTGAGCAAGTTTTAAAGAGATAAAACATTACATTAAATAAAATTTTAGAGTGATACAATGGAAACATTTGAATTATTGGTTATTTTTCCTCATTTCCTATTATTTTTAAGAAAAATTAGGAATTGAGTCATGTCAATGAGAATAAAAAAAATTGGCTTAAAACTAATAGAAAAAAAGAAAAATTGTTAATTATTAGATTGTATATAACCCCATGCCTGTGATTCTGCTTTTGAAAGCACTTGTACCTCTTATGAATATTATTGCTAGATCATTAAATACAGTGTTTTGAACCTTTTCTTATTTAAATATTTTTTAAAACCTTAAACACTACTTTGTGGCTGTCTGCATTGCATTTCAGTTCATCACTGCATGTGTGCAAAGTAATGATTACATGTAAGATCAAAAAGTATTATAAATGAACTTTACCCTTTATTTTGTGTCATGAAAACTGTGTGCCCTTCAGGGAGATGGACATATTTGAAAGGCCATTTCTGGACTCTCCTTCAGAGCAGGCCCGAGGATGCACAGGCCATTGAAGCTCTCTGGGAGGTGCCTGATGGAGAATCTGAGGTTGGGGAGTGGTGTGCCTCTGTGCGACTCACGCCGGCTGGTTCCATGCCCTGACAGGGAGGAACAGAGGAAGATGATATGTTACTGCTCTTTGAATTTAGTCCCAGAAGGGAAGTAGAACAGGTGATTGAGCTCTTGTTTACTTTACCCTCTGAGGGTGAATGATAAACAAATGAAGATGAAGCATCTTTAAGTTGTCTCCATTTGCTGCAGAAAAATAGCTAATTACTGCTCTTAGGAAAATGATTAGTATTCAACACATAATGTCCAGGACAGTCAAACTTCACTATTCAGAAGAGGCCTGCTTTTTCCACCCTCCCTGCTTCCCTCTTTCATTTTTATCAGTCTTAAGCATGTTTCCATTATTTTAAAATTGGTAGGAGAGACCAAGGGTCATTTATTTTTTGTCCCAGAAGTAATAGATTAATTACATTAACTTTTGTTTCAGGAATCACATTTAATTATAAAGTATTTCCTAAATTCAAAATAGTAGCATAATAGAAACAAAAAAACTTAGTAAGCATAAAAGTATAGTGATATTTCCTTTTATTTTCTAGCTTTATTCTTTACATATATATGTAAATACACAAATGTATTTATATATATGTTTATATTTTTGCAAATTTATTAATTACTAAGCTTAATTTTATAACTAAGGGAAAATGAAGATCTTGCTTCTGAAATAACTTTTTTGACTACAGTAGATACATTTGGCTGCTAATGACAAACCAAGCCATTTTCTGAGTTCTTGCGACTTGTCAGGCACTGCACTAGTCTTGGGCACACACACTCTTCATTGCACTAAGGCCTCTCTTATTACCCATCCTCCCAAGGGCCCCTGAATGGCTAAAGGTAGAAACCTTCAGTGTATCCATGGCACATAAAAGGCTACTACTAGCCATGGAGCAGCTTCCCCTGCACCTCAGTTAACACAACCAGACTGCATCCATCTTTTCACCCTTTTCCACTGTGGCCTCATTTCCTGTCAGAGCCCCTCCTTTTGCTGCCCATTCTTTCCTGTACCACAGACCGTTTCCTAATGATCTTCAGCTTCTGCTATAAGCTTTGCTAGTGGGAAACAAGCAATGTATTGTTTTTTTGGTGGAGGAATTTAAAGGAATATAAGCATAGAAATATGACAAAGGTCACCTTGGGACCCTTGGTTGGCCTGCCTTTGTAATTTACTTAGCTACTCACCTTTGTACGGTCAGTGATGGACATGCGTTCAGCTCTGTGACCTGCATCATCTCTTTTAGCCTCCTTACCAATCCAGATGCTTTAATTTCAGGTTTCTCAAGTTTGGACCCTTATAATTTTACACCTATTAAAAATCAATTCCTGCATTCTAAACCAGAAGCATAACTAAGGGCACAGTGAAAACTAGGTACACACTGAAAGTGGCCCCAAATATTGCTGACCCTTGTATGTAAAAGGTGGGATTTCTTGGACAGAAAGGAAATGCTTGATTATATTAATAACAAAATACATATTTATCCCAACAGATATAAAGAAATATAATCTATAAAAATATATACATGCAGACATATTATAAACTATATAATATATACATACATGTAACTAGCATTAGCTGGATAATCTGTGCCTTTCATATGATTTATTTTGGTGGCCTTAAAAAATATTATATGTAATCTAACTCATTTCTAAGGATTAGAAGTTATTTATTGGCCTCAGATAAAATTTTTTTTGGTTAGTATGTATCACACATTCAGCCACAGACTGCTAGAAAAACATTCATGGTTAAGTTTACTTCGGGTGTTTTATAGCAGAATTTCAATTGAGACCCATAGCGAGTAACCAAACATGGCCCTATTCCGTTGTGGCATATGTTCTACACATGGTAAAGTTGAATGCAGACTAAGAAATGGGACATATCCACACAAAATACCATTAATTTTGTAGTGACTTTCAAATGCATTTCTAGCTTCCCCAGCAACAGAGTAGTGGAAGAATGACAGAAATCTTAAACAGGGTGAGAAAGCTTGGAATTATTGCCTCCTCTTCTGCAAAACAATGCAACCAGAGGGGAGGAATGGGTGGGTGGGCTGGAAAGGGAATAAAGGATAGAAACTGTACTGAATAAACTAAAATAAAAATTATAAAAAAAAAAAAAGAAACAGAATAAAATATCAAACAAGATATAATTAAAAAAAAAAAAAAAAAAAAAAAAAAAAACAATGCAACCACCCAGATGTTTTCCCAAATGATAGCATGCTCTTTCCAGATCAGCCAGGACACATTCTTTACATCCATCTGTCCCTGCTCTGTGTCTGATGTCTTCCCAGATTTGAGTCTGCTCTGTCCCATTTCTATATTTCCCGGCTGCCCTGAAGGTGACAATAAAAAGTCTAGGATGGACCTTAGCCTTCATCAAGTGGTGAGCTTTTCAGTGTTATTTATTGCCCACATTTCATCAGTCTGCACTCTCTCCAAGTGCTTTCGTGCATGTGTAGACTCTGTCTCTAGAAAGTTAACATTTCATTGACTGCCTCATGGTCTCTTCCTGAGCATTGGAAGCTGCATTCTAAGTTGTGTCTGGAATAGAAATAAAATCCCACTTTTGGGAGGTGTCCAAAGGAAGATGATGTTTAACCAGATGGCAGCGAGGCTCATGATACTCTTGCCAGTCAAAGCCAGTGCTTCCTCTGAGAAATTTGGATTGAGGATTTCACATCGAATTCTCCAGGGGGAAGTTCACATGGATTAAAATAAAAATCTTTCTGAAAATAAGCATAGTAACATCTTTTACATTAATCCTCAGCTTGCCAAAACTAAACTATAAGAGATTACCAAATTAGAGTCATGTTGCTCTTTTTCTCTTTGAGCCTCAGATTTTAGAGAACATCTGTATTTATTCTGGGAGTTCTTTTTATATAGTGAGACTTAGTAAATTGAAAGCTACTGTCTTGAAAGAAAAGTGATATATGTACACGTATCTATGTATAGATATATATTTCCATCTAAGCAATTGGATTTCTCAGTAGTTAAGTCATATACTTATAGGTACTTATAGGTGCAGAGACTTCTCTTTCAAGATGGTGGATTTTGATCCTGAGTGAGTTTACTCTCACCATACCAAAGTCTGTAAAAATGATTTCGAAAAAAGAGTGAAAAACACAAATATGTTGGTGTGTTATGAGGTATGTGAACTTAAATGTACTTCATATATTTCTTTGGTACCTCTATAGCAGCGATTTTCAACCTGTGTGCCACAGGAATATTTATTTATTTATTTTTGTTTATTTTATTTTTTTATTCTTTTTTATCATTGTTCAAGTACAGTTGTCTCCATTTGCCCACCATCACTTTCCCTCATCCCACCCTCAATCCTTCCCCACTTTGGCTTTGTCCATGGGTCCTTTATATCTGTTCCTTGATGACCCTTTCCCTTCTTTCCCCCGTCATCCTCCACCCTCCTCCCCTCTGCTTACTGTCAGTTTGTTCTTAATTTCAATGTCTCTGGTTATATTTTGCTTGCTCATTAGTTGTTTTTTTTATTAGGTTCCACTTATAGGTGAGATTGCATGATATTTGTCTGTAACCACCTGACTTACTTCACTTAGCATAATGCTCCCCAGTTCCATCCATGCTGTTGCAAAGAGGCAAAGAGTAGGAGCTCCTTCTTTCTTTCTGCTGTATAGTATTCCATTGTGTAAATGTACCACAGTTTTTTGATCCACTCATTTATTGATGGGCACGTAGGTTGCTTCCAGCACTTGGCTATTGTAAATTGTGCTGCTATGAACATTGGGGTACATAAGTTCTTTTGGATTGATGATTCAGGATCCTTAGGGTATAATTCCAGCAGGGGAATTGCTGGGTCAAAAGGCAGTTCCATTTTTAGTTTTTTGAGGAAACTCCATACTGTTTTTCGGAGTGCCTAAACCAGTCTGCATTTTCACCAACAGTGTATGAGGGTTCTCTTTTCTCCACAACCTCGCCAGCACTTACTGTTTGTTGATTTGTTTATGGTAGCCATTCTGATAGATGTGAAGTTTTAATAACGCAATACCTGACTATTTAGTCAGGGGCACTGACCTTCTTTGCCTTAGATTGTCAATAAAAAAATGACAGTAGCCAATACAACAATAAGCACCCAGTATCAATGTATCAAAATTATACCTATTTTTTGTTAGTTTGGTAAAAATATAATATGCTTTTGATGTGCTGCAGAATATGTGTGCCATGAAATGAAAAAGAGTGGAAATCACTGCTTTGTAGTACTTAGTCTAACAGGTCAAAATACATATGTATTGGACAATGAATGAATTTCTGTCCCAGGATTAACTTTATTATTTAGCATAACCTTTACAAAAGTGTATCTCAGTGTATACCTAGTCATTTAATTCACCTCAATAAAGGCTATGGTTGGTTAGCCTATCACTCAATATCCATATTTCAAGCTTTTAAAGAGTAGGTGTCACCATTGCTCTTTGGATATCTTCTTTGTCAATCAAACCAAGCCACTTGCTGCTCTTTTTCTAGACTATTCATATATCTCTGAGTACCCTGCACATTGTACACTCCCAACTTCAGTACCTTGACCAAAGGCTATTCATGACTGTATTTAGCAGGTGAACAAGAAATTTATTTTCCTGTTTTATTTTTCTTCATTTGAAATTTTTCTACATATAATTCTATGATGTGAAAACACAAAAATAAATTGTATCCCATTTCCAAAAATAGATTTATTTCTATTGTTTAAAGTATAACTCAACACCTTTCTTGTTAACAAAGCTTTACTTTTGTAATCCTCCCCTTGGCTGTAATCTGTGATCCTTTTCACTCTGTATTTTCAAGAGCCCCTGCATCTTCTTTCTTATAGGATATATGCCTCACCTCCTTAACTGAGGCTTTTCACTTGATTGAGAATTGTCAGGCTAACAACAAGGTCACACATTATACAACAGTTATGTACTTTCTCTGAGCCTATGAATACATCATAAGAATGAGGAATCTTACAGGGTTTTGTGGCCGTCAAAAGAGATCATACACTTTACAATGACCAGCCTTGTAGCTATCCTGAAGGTGTACTCGGTTCCCCTCTCCCATGTCTTTTCTAAGTCTCCATCTTACTTATCACGATTTTCTCCTTGTAGTTGGGTCAGTGGTTTGCATAGAGTATGAGTCTAGCAAACAGTTGATAAATGAAGTATTGAGATAATTTAGAATGGAATTAATGTGCTTCATCTGTTCAACCCTCCAGAAAATAAGTTAAAGCGAAGTAATTATGCTGCTTGTTTTTGTACCACACAAGGTGATTCAGGCCCATTGTTCAGGTTGTTCCAAACGTTCAAGGTTAGAGCAACTCTACACAGACTATTTTCTGCTTCCCTAGAGCGCTTTCTTATAGTTATAGTTTTCTTTTTATCTTCTGTTATTTTTGTAAAGAAACAGCTTAAGAAAAAACATTGTAGCTTTTTAAAATTGATTGAAGATCAGAGTTCAGAAACACATACTAAATCTTGTAAAGCAAGCAATTTGTGTTTTGCCCAACTCTTGGTTACAAGAAGATTAACATGGCAACCATTCTAACAATTCTTCAAATTATGTGGTTCAGTTGGGCAGTTATTCTAGTCTGGGGCAGCTTGACTAATGCCTAATGGCTCTCTCATGCATCTGTGGTCATGTAGCAGAGGAGCTGATGGCTGGTTAATGGTGGAATATGCTTATTCACATATCTGGAGGTCGGCAGGCTATTGTCTGGTGAAGAGAGGCAATTAGGCCACACATCTCTGGAAGTTTTCTTTCTCTTTCTTTCCAGAGTGGCTGCTGTAAGGTTCACAAGAGCAGCCCCAGTGACCAATGACATGCCAAGTGTCTGCTTGCATCACATTTACTAATGTCTCACTGTCTAAAGCAGGTCATGTGGCCAAATCTGATTCAGAATTTATAGCCATTTTCCATGTACTGTGGAGGGCAGATGAAGGGCTAACTATTCTTGTGTTCACGTTTGGTTTGCTCTTGCCTCCAACGGTGCACCTGACCTTTTCAGGGCAGGATAGTCTTATGCATTCAATCCCTGCCATTGTGCATACTGCCCAGCCCCTTCTCTAGCCCAGAGTTCTATGGCTTGGTCCACCCTTCATTGTCATGACTCTTCTCCTGAAGCTGCAAGAATGCCCCAGGACCTTGTCTCCGACCTCTGAGGAATACAGGGATGTGGGTTGGTAGGAATGCCTCTGTCTGCTTTCCAGGCACTTGAGTGGGACTTCTTTTCTCAGCACTCTGAGAGTAAAGTGGCTACCAAACCCAAAGAACACAAGCAGCACTTGCTCAAGCTAGCTTATGCTGGTCAATGCCGACAGCAAGAAGAGAAACCTGCTACTGCTCTCCCCTTCAAGCAGATACCCCAAACTATACCACAGTTCTCCCTGAGAGGAAGAACTCTGTCCTTTCTGAGTATCTATTGACTTTTCTTTCTCTTCCTGTCCTCTAGAGATCAGGGCTTGGCCCAAGGGATAGGATGTGGGGTTCCTTGGGTATCATTATTAGTAATAGGTCAGTTGTGTCATCTCTTAGAAGCCCTGCCAGGAGGTGTCTGTTTCCATCACCTGTCAGTCCAGCTTGTTGACAGTGTGTTTTAACATAAGTAGTGGGGTAGGGGTTGGTATTACCACAAGTCTTCAGTTCAGGTCTTAACTACAACTGAAATACAATCAGAGAAGTTCTATCAAGTCCCAATATGCATAATTTTTTCATACTTCTTTGCTTAGTTCAACCCCTGATCTTCTCTTTATTTGGAACAGGCTGGCTGGATCCCATTTCTAGTTTGATCTGTTCCAGAGCTTGATTCCACTGACGGTGCTTCAATGAAGCCTGTGTGTGTTTGTTCCCCGTAAAGAATCGTTGCTTTGAGTGGCACTCAAATTCAACATTTGGGGGATATTCATCATGCTTGGAAAATTGAATTATTATACATACAAATTCTGCAGAGATGATGTTAGTGATTTTCAGGGAATGCCAGTTAATGATTTTCCTTCACAGTGAACTGATTGAAAATGGTCAAATCTCCCACATGAGTTGGAATGTGAAGCCATTTATAATGACTGGTTCTTCAGGCTGTTGAATAATTGTCAGTCTTGCATCTCTGTTAATCTTTTAGGAATCACTAATCTTTGGGGTTTTTTGTTGTTTGTTTATTTATTTTTCATGGAAAAGTGTGGAAAAAGAAAAAAAACCTGCATTCACTCTCTATTCTATAGTAATGTGGGTTTTATTGTTGAAGACAAGAAATTGATGTGATATGGAAGATGTAGGGATAGAATTCATTGAGTCAAATTGTAAAGCCTTGAGAGTCACTTGATGAAGAATAATCATATAGACATTTCCTTATGTGGCGTCTAGATTGTGAAAAAAGGTAATGACAAAGTGTTTTTATTATGAATCATGAGGAAGTTAAGATCAATTAAGAAAGAGATTACCAATCATTGGAAATGAACTTTTTGGATAATTAGGAAAAAAAGAGAAGAAAGTGTTCAAAGGAAGTAAAATCACTGCTGAACAAAAACCATCCTCAAGTTACAGTCTTACCAGTACTTTTAGAGGAGCTTTTCCATCCACGTATCAAAGACATGCCAGGAGTAAAGTTTATTCAACCTTACTTTCTAGGCAGAATTGATATTTGCTGTTGGTTGTGGTGAATAATTGTTATGGCAGCTACAGAATAAGCTCGCTTTCAAAGGCAAGAACATGGAAGCAATATTCTTTTCATACTCTGCTCAGGTGCTGCTGCTTTCCTAATTCTCTAGTTTAAATGACGTGACTAAAGGCTAAATTTGCAGAACAGTTGAGCACTAGATATAAATGTCTTGGGTGTTCTTGTCAAGAACTCTCAGTGTCAGCTCTCCAGACCATGGTGGCCAGTGCATCCTTCAAGATACCCTAGGGTGTGTTTTTTATAGTATAAGTTATATAATATTCTATTTCTGGTTTTCTCATTGATAAGATTTGGCTTGAGTTACTTAACTAAAAATATGATGTCTTCTCAGATGGGATACTATTTTACCACAAATTGTGTTGGAGAATATGTATTCATGTATAAACATACATATGTGTGTATTCAAGCGGATGGATTGTCAAATAGGTCTTTAGCCAACTGAAATGTAGTTGGACTTAAAATACATTTTGAGAGCCACTATTTACACAGAATGCAGACTACATTTTTGCTTTCCTTTTTACCTCATACAGTGTGGCAGGAGTAATGGTAAATATGTATTGTATGGCATGTCTACTTTTGAGCACCATACATGCATTGCACTATTTACTGCAGCTCTTCAAATATGGAAGGCACCCTATGCATGTAAACTGCATGTGCTAAAATGGTATAGTGAAATGTAGTCCTCTCTGAAAATATGTATTTTGGAATGTAGGCCTCTTATGATAAATGCCAGAACGATATATAAGCCTGTAGAACATGAAGAACACAATTTTGTATACAGGGAATTATTTTTTAGCAACATAGATTAAACCTTCAATATTTCAAAATTCTGGATATACAATAAAAAGTGGACAGACCATCTGTTTCCATCAACTCTGAATGATTCTCTGTTAGGGTTTCTGCTCTGAGCTTGGTTTTGTTCAGGTTAATCAATGGTGTTTGTATTAGTCTTGCACTCCTAAATTAACTTGAATAGCCCTTTTTAATATCCTCTCAGATGTTTCACATGGAATTAGTATATGAACAGAGATCTGAATATAGATGAATTAAATGGACGTGTTTGAAACATTGGCACCTACTTTGCATGATTATATAGCTTGAAGCAAGAGATGAGAACAGCATCCTTCTTTTGGAATCATTTAAAAAATTAAGACAGTTGGCTTGATATCCTAAGTTAACATTGGAGTTTTCTCTTTTTCTTCTCTGGCTAATTTATAACTTGAATGATTTTATACTGTCTATTTAAATAATTTCCTTTTGGGTTTATTTTTTTACCTATTTTATTTTACTTCATCTACTGTGTCAAAATTTGTGTTGTGTTCTCATATGCCCATCCTTACAAGGCAAATATGCACACATTTTTTTCTATGTTTAAGGACTGCAACCCTTAAAAAATGTAATTCCTCCAATTGATTTTTTTATTTAATAGGAATCAGCAAAGGTGTCACTTTCTGAAAAAATAAGTATTTGTCAACAGTCTACTTTCTTTACAGAAAAGCATGTGAAAGTACTCCAAGTGATATACTGAGTTAAATCTACATAAAAGAATTAGAGTTACTTTAGGAAATTATCATGCTAAACCTTGAAATCTAGTTATTATTAATACTCTTTTCACTGTGAATTCTTACCTGGGTCATCTCATCCATCCACATGATTCTAACTATCACCATCACGTGAATGATTCTCAAAACTGTATTTCAGATCTTGAGTTTTCCCTAGGTCTTTCTGTCTCTCTTATTAGATGACATCATCCATCCCTGTCTACTCACAACTGTTCACCAAGGGACAAGGAAACTAGAAACTTGAGACTTACTTTTACCACAGTTGGTCCCTCTTAAATGAAATGAATACTTCCTTAATCTTCATAATATTTCTGCAATGTGTATCTAACTTCCTCTCTTCCATGCTCTTCCAGGAATCAAATCCAAACATGTACATCATTAACTTGCATTAAAATGAATGCAGCCACCTTCTAACTGACCTTGCTCTTTGCTGTGGACTATTAACCCCCCTGACAAAGATTATGTTTCAGAATGTGAAAGATTTCCTCTTATTCTCTTAGTTCAAAAATATCAAGCTCCACACTTCCTGCCAAATAAACCCTACAACCCTTCCGTGTTCCCAGATTGGACCTCGCTGACCATCTCCACATCACGCTTTAACACGTTTTCCCACATTGTACTCTTACTCCTATCCCCAGAGAAAAGCTACCAACAGAGACCATACTTCACACCGAATATACCACGTAGTTAATATCTCTGCACCTTGATCATACTCTTCCCTGAGGTGAAGTCCTTAACACATTCCTGTCTGCCAGAATTCTTCTTATGCTTTTAGGTCTGGCTTCATGACCTCCAGCAAAATTCATTACTCGTCCCTTTGTGTTCCCTTAGCAGTTGCCTCTTACACAGATGTCCTCTGTTCACATGCGCATTTCCACTATTACACTGTTGAGAGACTGTTGAGGGACTGTTCTTGGACCCTGCAGGTGCTAACTGATGTTTGATGTACAGGGTCTGAGAGGCACTTAACAAATGTTTATTAAATTGAACAAATAGTACTGCTAGTTAATGTTACATATGAATGTAGTTTTTTCAAGTAACATAAGAATGTGCTCTATACAAACATTCTGGGGATGTTATATATTTACAGAAGATACATTCATTCAGTTTTATTATGGGCTGAATATATTAATTGATGTGATTTACCTGAGAAAGAAATACAACACTTAAGCTACTCTGCCTTTTCATACTTCTGTCCATCCCTTCTTCCTTTTATCTTTCCTTCAAGTTGGTGTTCACCAAATCAGTGTTCATATCATTCTCTCTGGGAAGCTTGCTGTAATGACCTTGGTTTTGGTTATCATAACTTTGCCATTTCTCCTGGACGCTTGTGGCAGTGTGGATTGGTTTCTTTGCATGTTTCTTGACATCTTGGAGATCAACTCTTTTGTTCATTATATATTTTGAAAGATCTTATTTACAATACTTATATATTTGTGTCTGTTATCACCTTCAGAGAGAGACTAAATTAATTTACAAAGGAATGGTAACTATTATGAGATAAAATGTTTCACTGGTGGAACAAGAAAGCATTGCAGTAAGATAAGTTGATATTAGGAGTGAAGTTTGAACACGGGCTATGGATGTCTTTCTATGCCTGTGCTAGAAGTACACCAGAGTTTTAGCTTTATATCTTCTAACAGCTCTGAAAATGAGGAAGAGTAGACCTATGACACAGATGACTAATGTCTATAAATTAAACATTTTGAGAAAAATTATAATTATTCCTGAAACTGAAACCAGGGAAAAAAGATTTTTCCCCTGGTTTTTCAGAGTGGAGATAGTGTCCTATTATAAGGAAATTCTCTGCATCATAGTGCATGTTTAACTCCCTTTAAATACATAAGACAATTGCTTATGAAAGTCCCTCATTATGACCTGGAGAGTTATACTCCAGAATAATTTAGTAAAACTAGTTTTTCAGTAAACAACAGAGAATAGTTCTAGTTCCTGATCATCTAACCGAAAGATCACTTTTATATTATGTGGAAGAGTGGATGAGATTACATTATTCAGCTAATTATGCGTAATGATTGCTTCTCTGGCCAAGATGTGATAAGTTTTGCCCATCAGTTTGAACCTGAGGTCCTTGCTATGCAGAGATGAAAGCTCAATTGTGTGGTTGGTTAAGTGGAGTTGCAGATTTGAACATTGATTCTTGTTAAGGCCAAGTTTGTACATATTCTTAAGAAAGCTGAGGAGGATAGGAATATGTGTTTGGATAGGACAGTCACCTTCTACACTGAGCTGGACAAAGGGAGTACCCATAATCTCAGCTTTAGTATATATGAAGTGTGTTGGACCGCTTCTTAAACAGGATTAAAGGGAAATCAAGGAACTACCAATCTATACCATAAAGTGTAAATATAATCATTTGAACCTGAAAATATTTTAAGAAATTTATAAGCAAGTATCTATATCATTCATTTAATTTAAAACAAAAGGTCTCCATAAAAATTTAACTGATTAAACAGTTATAATATATGAACTTTGGTAACTAAATGAGGTGATGTCTTTATAGGTTCAGTTACTGAAAATGATTAAACACTTCAGAATATCTATCTACCAAAAAGCACAGCTTCAGCTTTAGTTGATCTGCATAGCCATTTCTTCTAAAAAAAAAAAATCACTGTGGTTTTATAGTAAATGAAATCTATTATAGTTTACTCTGTCTATGGTTCAGTGTCACATACATATTTTATCAGAATGGCAGTTACCCTCTGAATTATCTCATGTTAAACAATACATAAATAATTTTAATGAGAAATGTTTCATTTAACATCTGCCTTTTGAAGAAGAACCCAGAAGGAAAGAGATTTAGTGATAAACACAGTAGGGATGCTGGGGCCCACGCACCCCCGATGCACCTTGCCCCGGGTTAGATAGAATAACTGAAAGTCAAGTGATTAGAACGTGTCACCATATGTCTGTACAAAGCGGTAGGCTTCTTGATGGGTGGAATTTAAGTACTAAGACAAATACTATTTTCCCTGCCAGGAAATGGATTCATATATAAAGGAAGAAATTATGTCTGGGAGTAAAAAATAGTTGAGAGTTAGCCAACGTAGTTCTGAATCTCCCACTGCATTCTTTTCATCTCACAAATGACAACAGAAACCTTTAAAGATATGAACATAGGTGCTGGAATATTCTTAAATCTCTATCATATTAAAAACTTATCAGGAAAACTGATATTCCAGGAAGATTTTTTCTAGAACCCCACTCCCTGTGTTTCAGGAAAGTACAGTAGCCAGGCTCTAGGAGGAGTTTGTATGTATACCTGAACATCACATGAAAATCACCAAGTGGGGGAAGAAGATTGGCTTTATCGAGTGCTTTGGCTGCTGTTGCCCAAGAAGCAGATCTGTCAGGATTCAGACAGCTAAGTTCATGTGATACATGTAAACGGGAGTCTACAGGCTTACAGCCCGAGTCTTCCCAGCATGGAAAGGGGAGGGGCTGTGACAGAAAAAAAACTAAATCAAAAATGACTTTTTCTCAATGGGTAAACATTTTTTATTACATTTTATGTTCCTCTGAGTTAGTTCCTGAAACCCTGTAAAATTTGGCCACTTGATTCGAATTTGCCATGAAAACCTGTTGTGTATATTTTACAAAGCTGTATTGCAAATATTTTATCTTTATAACAATCAAGACATACATAGCATGAGTTATTTTAGGGATCAGTAACTGAAATATGCGTTCTCCATTTCTTTAGTAATGTGCGCGTCACTCAGCAGCCTCAGAGCTATGATCACTGGGCAGCTGGAGGAGCCTGGGTCTTGCAGTCCACGTACAAACTCTGCTGGTGGTGTGGGGAGGGCTGTGGGTAATGTTGGCTCCCTATGCCAGTGAATTCAAGGCTGAGATACTATAATTTTTTCACCTGTCAGGTTGCTGTCATTTTGTTAAGAATTAGAGATTGTATGTTTCCCAAATTTATAACAATATGTCAGTCTAATGCAACTAAATGAAAATGAACAACTCTGGGTTGTTTTCCACATGTAAGAGAAAGGTCTGTTATATCACTTATGAATACCTTTGTCATTGGAAACTTGTGTCTGTTTAATTGGCATGTAGCATATTTAAATGCAACAGCCACAAGTTATCTTTAAAGAGATTTTTAATGTCTATATAGGAGTCCAGCTCAGATTATTTCCCTTTTATTCAGGAAGCCATGGACTGTGATGCTCTTCTCTGGCTAAAGGGAAACTACTCAGCCATGCCCACTGTCTTTAGATTGCAGGAATTGAGCTGTTGTTGGGGGAAATGGTTAAATCCAAAGGTATCTCCATCCTATTCTTGATTGGTGCTCAGGGAACCCTTGCACATCCAGAGTCAGAGTGCTGAGCTCACATGTGTGTAGATAGAGGCAGTCCTTTCTTGCATTCACCCTGAGACAAAGCATATAAGGAAGCAAACAGGCTAATAGCCCAGCCCTTCTTTCAGCTCCTGAAGGTAAATGTGGGTCCGTATTCACTTGGCATATAGTTACTTTGTACTTGGTGCCATGCTCCACCCTGGGGGCAGCTGCTCTGACAAGGCAAAGACAGAGCCCAGCCTTCCGGGGCTCATGGCATCTGTGCTGTAGGAACCCCAAATGTATGGCATTGTTCCCTAGGGGAAGGCATGACTAAAAATATGTTACACAAATCCATCACATAGTGTTAGAAAACCATCCCTGGTAATCCGCCCTCATTCCCTATTCTCAGAATACCTCCAGGCTCTATAAATTTGACCTTGAAGTTATTTTCAACTTTCACAATATATATGTATATGAAGCCATCTCCATGATGTATACTTTAACTATCTTACTATTTTATTTGTTAATTATACATCAATAGAGCTGAAATTAAAAAAATATTCTCAACTCTCAACTTCTCATCTCCTTTACCACTTTCCTGGTCAAAATGTACCCTTATTTTGCCACTGGGCTAACACAGTCATCTCCCTATCTCCCCCCACCCCATTTTTTTCCTGCATCAGTGTATTTTTCACACTGTAGCTGAAAGGGTATTTCTTGAAAATAGCACTTTGATAAGCAACATGCCCTCCTAATACACATATTTACCTCTCCCTTTACAACTCTTCTTTACTTTATGGTGGCTTCTAGGAAATAGACCACAGTCCTTGACGTAATTCCCTCAGGCTTTGCCTAATTTTTTTCTAATTTGCTGAGTTTATGCTACCATTAAAGTCAAGCCTTTACAGCTTTACATGTAAAGGACTAATATCCCTTTTAGCAGCAAAGGATAAGAGATTTATGCGTATATGTAATTTTGAGTGTTGATTTCAGGTATTTTTCGGTAGTTTTTTTCTCTGCCTGGTTATTTTCTAGATGTCTGACCTCCTGGTGAGTCCTATATTAATATTTTCATATATTAAAACATACTGTATAAATTTCTACCCTATGTTTTCACTTTAAAGCATTTTTAAAAGTAAACTTATATAAAGAGGGAGGAGAGTTCAAAAATTGGAAAAAGAAACGAATCACAGTTATGTTTCTTTTGGGTAGTTTCATAAATTGACGACTTGTAATTCCAAAGACTTTTAAGAAAAAGTCTCATACACTGACTAATATAAGTAAGTCCCATTCGGTAATTCTTCAGTGTTAAAATTCAGGCTCACTTTTGCCATATAAGAAGAAAATTATTTGTATTTAGGGGAAATTTACCTACCTCCATGGGTAATACATTCTTGAAACCTAAGTTATGGTTAAAGGTTTATTTTCATGCTCTTGTACTTTTTATTCTATACAGTGAAATAATTTATATATGATATTTGGTGTTTCCACATTTGATCTTTGTTATTTCTCCTAGAGAAAACTGTTATTACCTCTGTTTTCAGAATCTGTCTTCTTCCAGTAAAACAAACAACCACCACAGTTTGCCTTTCAAACTATGAGAAATGCTATGGGATGGATTAAAATGGTGTAATGGTCTCATCAAAAAAATTACTTGGTCAGGTGTGAGTCACTTTGTTTTGTGCTTGCTTCTCTTGTCCCCACTCTCATAAACAATTAAAGAACACAGGATAACGAGCATTTTATTTACTGTTCTGGGTCTGGGAGGAGAACTGAAAAGCTAGAGGGGGAGGGTGGATTTCTCCTGAGAAATTTCAAAAGTGTGTGTTCGAAACCAACACTTAGATTCCTGAAATTATTCTGGGTCTTAAGTCGATGATGTTTTAATTGGAAGGGAGCTCATCAAAAAGTTCATTTTTCTATTTTAAACTTTATCAGATGCATAGAGAGACAATAAGGGGTCTCTCAGTTTCACGTCTACACATCTCTAAACAAAAATTGTGAATGTAAATTTTTTTGAGTACTGACCTCTCTACATTTTATTTTCATGAGCTTGAGCCTTGCTCTTGATGTATTGCTTACTTTTTTGCTCATCATTCAGGTTTGATAATTAAATATTTGTAAGTCTTAATTTTATGAATTTATATTTTTCAGATCTAACAGTCTTATGGTATTTCAACAATAGTATAAATTTGATAACTGAAATGTCATTTAATTAGACTTGGTGTTCAAGAGCATCTCAGAGGAAGTGTATTTGGGAGAATACTTTTTAGAGTCAGAACAAAAATACCTAAGTACATCCAGCTAACCAAAGGCTTTGGGAATAACTCTTGCACAATTTGGATATTAATAAGATAATCAAGAGATTTTTACAATCTCATTTATTCATGATAAGATAAAATAATTATAATGAGTTACTTATAAATGATTTTAAATTTTGAAACAATCCCAGTCTTATTAAAAAAAGTGGAAATTACAATACAAAGAACTGGTTTTTCTCAGCTCTTTGAAAGAAAATTGATCACATGACCTCCCTCAAATAGAATTTCCTCCAAACAAGGACATTCTCCCACCTACGATGCAGCCATCGACATCAGGAAGTAAACACTAATGCATCATAGAGTGTAATCCTCACACCCCATTCTCCTCCGACCACGTTTCAGCAGCTGTCCCATTTGGGTTTCACCCACTGTCCCTATTCAAGTTTCTCTACCTATCCTCAGAGGTTCAGGGTTAGACTTGACCCTTAGTTTTCAATCTGGTATTTCTCCAGTCTTTGTTTGACATAGCTCATCTTGGTAATTTTGAACATAACAAGGTTGTTATTTTATAAAACTGTTCTCATTTGAGATGTTTTGCTGATGTTTACTCATGATCCTATGTAGATTATGGATCTGTAGCAGTAATATTGTCTTAGCCTGTGCAGGCCACTGTAACAAAATACCATAGACTGAGTGGCTTATAAACAACAACAGTTTATTTCTCATAGTTCTGGAGGTTGGGAAGTCCAGGATCAAGGCACTGGTACTTTTGTTGTCTGGCGAGGGTCTGCCTCCTGCTCATAAAGAACCCTCTTTTGTAGGTGTCCTTGTATGGAAGGGGTGAGAGATCTCTCTGGGGCCACTTTTATTGGGACAGGAGTCCCATTCATAAGGGCTCCATCCTTATGACCTAATCATCTTCCTAAGGCCCCAATCCTATGCCATGCCATCACATTAGGCCCTAGGATTCAACATAAATTTGGGGACATGCAAACATGTAGTCTACAGCAAACATCATGGAAGTAAAAATACTGTGTTTTTCTCAACACATAATTTGGATTTATCTGATTATTGATGTTAACTTTGATATTTTGATCAATGTTATTTCTGTAAGCCTTCTCTATTATAAAATTACTCTTTTCATTTATAGTTAATAAATTTATATGAGGTGTTACTTTGAGACTATGCAAATATACCTTTCCTTCCAAAACTTTTCAATATCCATCCATTCATTTATGGGCTCAAGTCTTTGTATTATATTCAATGTGTTATAATTTGTCAATGCACATATATGTGTGTGTATATATATGTGTAAATATATATATAAATTCTGATGTTTGTATTAGCCCACTTTTGGCTAATGAGAACCCCTTTAAGCTGGCATCTTTATCTTTAACATGTCACTGTTATTCTTTGAGTACTTTCCTATACAACAGATATCCTAGGTACATCTTATACTTTCATTGTCTCGGTGCTGTATGAAATCAGTCATTTCTCCAAGAAGCTCTAATTCTTTTTACCAGAGAGTCATATTTGGAAAAAAGATCTGGATGCTAGGTGTTGACCATTGCTATCCAGTTTATCCAAAGAGAGGATATGTACGTGTGTATGCACACTCATTAACAGTTACATTCATTTCTATATCAATGTGTATATTTTTTTAAAACCATGAGTTCAGCACTGGTTGGTGTGGCTCAGTGGACTGAGTGCCCACCTGTGAACCAAAGGGTCACTGGTTCAATCCCCAGTCAGGGCACATGCCTGGGTTGCAGGCCAGGTCCTCAGTACGGGGCGTGCGAGAGGCAACCACACATTGATGTTTCTCTCCCTGTCTCCTTCCCTTTCCCCTCTCTAAAAATAAATAAAATCTTAAAAAAAAATGAGTGCATACCAATACCTGCAATGCCAGTTCACCATGCAGTCCACTCTAGTTTTCTGTTTTCTATAACATTAGATGGCTTAAAATTTTTATTTTTATTTACATTCACCATAATATAAAGAAGCAGTCAGGATGAATATTTTCTTGGCCCTCTTTAACTGGAGTTCATTAGAACCCCTAACTTTTACAAAGCCGACTCACAGCAGAGGCAGGGCCCGCCCCAGTACTCTGTCGTGTTTACTGTTTTCTGCTTCTGTCTCTGTCAGAACACAAGAATTTAACTTTTGAACTTTAGCTCCATTGTACATTTTTGTTTTATTTTTTCTTAAAAAGTCATATTATGATATAAATATAAGTTTATTTAAAGTGGTTAATTTTTAATATTCAAAATAAGACACAAATCTGGGTGATGTTCAGAGTACCATGACACCTGCTTTTTCATAAAAATAAATTAATAGCAGATTTTCGAAAGTGGATTGTTATTAGATTTAGTTATCTTAATGAGATTTGCATTCCTGAGGAGGGAATAAAAGCATAAATATTTACAGCACTTAATTATTCAAGTATGAATAGTGTTTCTAGGTAGGAGAGGGTACTTCCCCCCACGGTGAATTTATCTAATTTTGAATCACAAAGAGAGTGATCATTTGCTAAGGCAAAGCACTAATAACAAAGAGGTTTAACTGAGTTAATGCCATGTGAAATTGCAGCCACCACATTCATACAAGTGGTAACGAAATCTAACTGGATTTGTGTTCTGCTATGTAGACATTACTTCATGATTGGTGGCATAATTGAATACATTGCTTCTAGACAAGTTTGCTTCATTCTGTGCCAAGAGTGCCTCCTCAACATGTGAAGAATATTTCAGAAAATGTAGCTTTGCTCTGGAATACTCTGTGGCTCTCTAGTTAGTATGCAGAATATTTAGTAGCTGCTAATGAGGCTCCTATCAGTTTATCAATGTCCAATTTTCTATTCTTGCATGGCATAATTCTGGGAGAAATCTTTGGAGACTCTTGTACCCAGTAACTGCCCTTAAGAGACACCTAATTCCATTCTGAAATAAAAGCTTCTCTGATTGATGGATAGCCATATTAACCCGAGCATACCATCTGTACCTAATAATTTACAAAGAAGATCTGGGACTAAAAAGTCATTGAATCTTGTTCATAATTACTTTTCGGTGGCCAGATCTTATATTTATTAAATATGCCATTTAAAATATCATTTATTAACTGACAGTTTTCTCCTGCATTAGATATTTTCCTTCTAACTTTGAGTAGCCTTCGACTTAAAATTAGAAACTACTTTATATATACTTTTTTCAATTTTACATATGAATATCATTTTGATAATAGCCCAGAGATCAACTTTGCCAGAAAACATTGATTTAGCTTTTATTTCTTTTTATTCTTCTGTTTTCAGTCCCTTAGTCATTCACTTGCAGGGACATTGATTTTGAATAATATGGTCATGATGTCAAAACAGTACAAACTGCACCCTGCTGCCATCTGGAATGGTGAAAATAAAAGCTTTATTTACACTGTTTTCTTTAAGGAAAGACACACATGTTCTCCATTCCCACTCCCCTTTCAGGGACTGTATTCTGGAACGAAATGGCCCTTGATTGTAGTTTGATAGTGCAGTTTATTCTGAAAGATAATGTCTTGAAAACTCATTTGCTCGTCAACAAAGCAGCGTTTTCCAACCAGCAAGCCCTTGACCATCCAGCCTCTGAGACACTGATCTGTCTTCTTAGACAAAAAACTCTTTGGGGTCCCACCCCTATGTGGCCTAAGGTCATAGAATTAATATACTGAGTCTACTTATGTCTACTTCTCTGGTCTGTGTGCTGTATTTTGATGCCTGCTCAAAGCAGAAGCACTGCCATTTTTAGTCCTTCCTAGATAAGTAGTTAGAAGTTACAGAAGGTTAAAAACATAAACATAGCACTGAACTTGAACTTCCTAGGGAAATTATTTGATATTTAGCATCCGTTGGCACCCTTTCTTTTCACACATTCCTCCCCACGTTTGATTGGTTAGCATACATGGCAGAATTCTGTCTCTACCTGGAACCAACTCTAAACAAATGAGGAGCCCATTGATATGTAACAAACATTGGATTTTTTTAATGTAGAACTGTTTTAAAATTATTATTATCTCCATGGAACTTGAGTCTCAAGTTCTTTCAACTTAAAATATAAAAAAATAATTAAATGTTCAAATTATTTTTGTCGTGCCTTCTATTATGGGTTGACTTCAAATAAGAATGTTATTTATTCAGGCCCTGGCTGGGTAGCTCAGTTGTTTAGAACGTCATCCTGACACACCAAGGTTGTAGGTACAATCCCCGGTCAGGGCACATACACGAATCAACCAATGAATGCATAATAAGTGGAACAACAAATCAATGTTTTTCTCTCTCCAACTAATAAATAAAGTTTTATTCAAAGGGCAGCAACTGGAATAGAGGAAACATGATGAAGTAAACATACACCAAATCTGGTGTGAAAAGATTTATTTTTATTTTTGCTATATGTATGACCTGAAACAAATACTTAATTTTGCTGAGTCTCTGTTTTGTATCTACAGAAAGCCATAATTTCTACAGAAAATGATGCCACCCTAGCTTGCGTCTCAAGGAACCCTTGTAAGGCACAAATACTTTAGTGTTTTCAGTCATTTGCAGCAAAGCTTTTCTGTTCCAAATATTTAGAGCTATTTTCAAAGTTCACTTTTGGGAACAAGTCACATGACAATATAGATTTACTTTTTATGTTGTAGATTAATCAAAAAGCCTAAAAACCTTGTTCAGAGAGAAAAAAGAGGGCATTTGTGAGCTCTGAAGAGGTTACTTGACAAGATACTACCCTCTAAATTCACTTGCATGTTTAGATAATCTGTTTTTTATTACTTGCATACAGTATTTTCCCATTTACAGTTTATTGCTGTGGCTTTTGTTATACCATGCCTTAGAGTCATATGCTTCCATTCTATCTAATCTATTGTGGGAGCTTGGGTTGGAGTAAGTAAATATCTTACTAGGTGCCAGGCGCTAGTGCCAGGCACATTCAGTTCATTGTCTCATTCAGTCCTCCTGTCTGTGAGCTGGGTACTATTCTTATTCACAAAGAATCTAATTACCATGCAGATACAATTCATCACAACCTAGAGATTCTCTAGATTACCTCATACCCAGTGTCTGGCCCAGTCCTGGCACAAAAGAGGTCTTCAATAAATATCTATAGAATGAATGGTGCCATTTATTGACTATCCTGTAGATTTTTAAAACTAATAGTTTAAAGGCTCTTTGTCTTTTAATATAATGAAATTTTCATAAACATAAAAATATTTTATTATTTGACCATCTTTAGATCTACATATTTAAGTTTTTCAAGAAAATTTTCACATTTTACTAGGTATAAAACACACTGACTTTTTGTTGCATAGATGAGTACTATTTCTCTAAAAGCACAAGATACTGCCTTTCAGTATATTTAAAAGGTGTAACACTTTTATTTAAGAAAATATTGTTCATATCATCCATCTAACATTTTGACTTTTTTTATGTTAATGAAAATTTCCCTTAGTCTCTTCATCCTTAAGAAAACAAAGAAACAAACAAACCTTTTCTGCTTTTGTTAGATTACATAGTGAATACCTAAAGCTTTAAGATATCCAGCCACTGAAAAATCTTTGCTCCTGTCAGTGAAAGAAGATCCAGAGTGTTTGCCTCAATATATAACTGAGTGATTCGTTTGGGTTTTATTATTAGTTTGAACATGAAGAATTCCACCACAGTATTCTAAAGATGGGATAGCAGAGTATAGATCCATATTCTAGTGTGTTCTTTTCAATTTCATTGTGCTTTCATGTCAGGTCTTCATTATGTGGTTGCAGTTTTGACTTGTAGGAACTTAAAACCAATGTATCAGAGAAGCCTTCCTGTCAAGTTAGAAAGGCAGGAACTGAATTTTATGTTTCTAGTGCAGCATCTGCACCAAATTAAAGAAGGAAGCAAGTATAAATCATTATCTCAACTGATGAAAATTGTTGTCTAGTTAACTAAAGCATAGGAGTATAAAAATAAAGAAAATGTTTATTAACAACTACTATTGTTAGTCTGTAAGTCTGATACTTAAGACACTTTTTAAAAATAGAAAGAGGTTGTAAGATAGTTTTTGCCTCTTAGACTCATATTCAAATTGGAGAGGCCAAATTTTTAGCCACAAAACAATTAAAGAATGATTAACTGTTTAACTTAGTGGCATTAAATAAGCACAGTAGGAACTGAGAGATGCTGCACGAGTGAGCACTGGAATGTCCGCCATGATTCCCTTTACATGTCTCATTGCAGGTGTTTGAACACTGTGGTGGTTAGAAAGTAAATAACATAGAGCTCCCCTGCCTTCCATGGGCTTGTGTGTTCAGGAGTACTCGCTGACTGTAATAGGGATTTACAAAGAACACGAGGTGAGAACTTTAAAAGAGGAGCCACTATGAACTTGTTTGATACTCAGAAAAGTGATCAAAGGGATTAAGTTTTCTAAGAGGAGGGGACAATAAACAGCTCATTCTTTCTCTAGATTCTGATTTGGCTGTATTGTCAGTTTGATGAGAATGGCAGTTCTCTATATTATTAATAATATCTAAATGATCAGGTCTACTTTCCAAATCTTTTAATGCTGCTTTTAGAAAAGCATGCTCTTGATGTAATTGACATGATTCTTCATAAAAAATTTTTACTGTAAATCTGAAAAATAAAGGATGTGGGACAATGACAAATAGTTCTTATTAAAAAAACTTTAGCTCATTTGGGACCAGAGGCAAAGCCACCACCCTGGCTGTATTCACTTGGAGTCCTAGCAGAATTAGGCAGGAAGAACTGCGTGGGGCCACCTTGGAAGGAGGCCTTAGCCAGCAGTTTAGTTTTATAGTGCCTTATCAAACAAGTGAGGTTCAGGATTTACACAGTAAATCCTGTGGAAGGATTTGGAGTGGAAGTAAAAGCATCATTAAATTGTTTATGGATGAACAATGAAATTAGTTTTACTGAAAAAACTATGTAAAAGCTATTGATCGTTCACATATATCTAAAGCATGACTCCCTACAAAACAATGTCAGACTATTTCCTCATACATTCAAGTCCTAGATAGGTCAGAGGTCATTCACAGAAGTTCTACAGCAATGGATGTTAACTCTAGAAAACGCTGACATTCATTTTTCTCTTTCTTTAGTGGAAATGTAAGTTTCATATCAGCATATTTCATTAAGACACCAAACAGATTTAAAGAATGTGCTGTATTTCCAGGCCTATTATAGCTGCCATTCCAAACAAAATATGTATGACTTCTATGATTCACTAAGCACAAGTATGTAGTAATATGCCCTTTAATGGCCTCTCAAAATGACAGACCAAATGGCTTTGTGAAGGTCAAGTCTGATTTAAATTGTTGATGAATTAATAGCTAATTCTGCATGATTGAATATTAATATGGAACAGTGATAAGTAAGGCACTTTAAAGCTTAATGAGCACATTAATGAATAGGACAAAATGTTTTTTTTCTCACCTCATGTACAAGTTTAAAGCTACTAACATATTGATAATTTGTTAATTTTTGCTAGCTACTTTTTTCTGTAAAAGCTTATATGGTTAAGGTATAAAGGGTATTGCTTTTTTTCCCTAAGTCCCCAGTACCAAACATTTGATGAACTATCAAAATTGATATCATCAAATGGCCTAGGCAGTTTTATATAAATCACTAATAAATGTAGAGGGTGAAAAAAAGCAATTAACATCTTCTAAACTATACCCACCAAGATAAGCATTCCAATTAGAAATTTCATTATTTCCACAGTTTGTTTTATATTGAATACTGAGTTTTATTGCCAAATACCTGACAGTCAAATTGGAAAGAAGCCACAACTGTCAACATGTAACTGCCCCAGCTATTTGAATCTGTTACAAGTGTGATGTTTCTCATGAAAATTTAATGAAGAAAGTGCATTCAAAGAGGTTCTGTGCAAAGGGGGAAGGATAGAATTTAATTACCCTTATTAAAAATAAGAAAGCGGTGCTCTTTACATTCTCTGTCTGATTAGTATGCAAGAAAGATTATCTTTGTTGTGCACTTGTGTATATGAAAAGGGGCTCTGGAGTGTTCTTTATGAGCCAGGAAGGGAAAGAAAGGGCATGCAGTTGTATTAGCCCTCTTTCCATAGGGCACAAGTCAATTTTGTCAGCTCTCCCCAAGTGAGGACTTCATTGCTTATAAGTGGGTATTAATTCTAGATTTTTTTTTTGCTAAGTCTTTAGTAAGTGGCTTACCTTAAGTCTTTGACACTTGCCACCAGTGGGCACAGAATATTGGCATGGTTCTTTAGAAAGATGAATGGGGAGGGGAAAAGTGATGACTGGTAGAGCCATGCCGATGCATGCTAATGGGACTGGTAGCTAGCGGACCGCCAAGGGGTGGTACAAGGCCCTGGGAAATACAGAGACAGCTCCGGAACCCTAACCTGACTCTTACTGACCTAAGTTGGTTGTTTTAAATATGGAAAATTACAACAAAATCTAAGAACTTTCTTAGAAACTCCTTGGTAGGTAACTAAGGCAGTGAAGTTGACTTCAGAACACTTGAGGTAAATTATTTTTATCCTTTGAATCATTTTGTGTCAATAGCTGCCAAGTGAGATATTTAATGGTATAATGTGTGCGGTACAACAGCTATTGATTGTTCTGCTTTTTTTTTCTTCAAAATAACAAAAGAACTATGCTGCAGATGTAAAAACATTGACAAAACCTTTAAAGCCATAAAGAATAGCTTGATGAAATAGTGGAATAGGTTAAAATGAGCATAGCCTAATTTGAAAAATACTCTTCATTCAATTTGTGAGTTTCAGCATTCCCTTGGGGCCCTGAAAAATCACCTTGAGATTTCATTCTTAACCACTGTTTCTGACACTTGTCCCCTGTAGATGTCCGCTTAGCTGACAGCGTGTAAGAACTCAGATAAATAGAGTGTATTACTACATCCTCAGAAGAGCCCTGACTTTCAACTTCAGTAAAACGTAGCTCTTTGAAGTTAACTAATTTTATAAATATTTTAATCTCTAGCCCTAACTAGCTGGTGGGATAATAAAATATTCCCTAGGGGGTTCAGCTATCAACCCAGATTGCCTCAGCTACTTCTTTTGGTCCATCATAAATCTCGGTTTGTGAGAGCCAGAGTCCCCACTTCTTCCTATGAGACCCTCAATTTTCTCCTACAATTACCTGGACTGGGTGTTCAGGGCACCTTTTCTTTCTTGGGAGCTTTTTGCTTTGGTAGTGTTTTGACATTCTTTCACTATTCACACTCAAAAATCTCTCTACTCCTTAACTATTTTTCTGATCAACTCTCTACCAGAAGTACTTTGCTACTATGTATAGTAGAAAAACTCCTTTTAATCATTAGGATGTACTCATTCTTAGACTTGGAAATACTGGAGGTTCTCCTACAATCGGACAATCCAGACCAGTTGATCAATACAAGTGAGACTGGAATAACTCATGGTATAGAGGGATAAACCGATGTGAATTAAAAAGTGCAAGACAGATATAGGTCCTCACTGCTGTGGTGTCTCTGAAGAGGAAAAGATGAAATACATCTCAGAGAGTTTCAACAGACTTTATAGAGAAGGTGATTTTTGGCTGTGGGAAATGGTGAAAAGTTCAGTGTGGCCATAAAAACTTCCTATGAGAGAAATTGGGGCCTGACTTAAAAGAACATTGCTGGTCAGATTTAGGAGATTGAGTTTACCCTAAATTTATGGAGGGGGACGGTGGAGAACACATCGGTTTGACCGAACACAGTGGAGTCATCAAAATGGAGCCTTTCCCCTAGAAATTATAACTCACTCAGACTTGAACAAGACTCACAGGGCCACACCAGAAATTGTAGAAGGCATTCAAGGAGAAGTCATGCGGCACATCTGATGATTTCTAATGTTCGATTCACTGGTGTTTGTGCTTTTGAGTCATTTTGGAATCGCGGCTCATGAAAATTCATCAGAAATCACCAGAGATTGTTGATTAAATTAACATCAGGCTTAATTGGAAGTCAAAATGTTTCAAAACGGTCTTCAAACAAACAGCTGAGTTGTAATTTAGAAATTATCACCAATATAACTACGTTCCTTTAAGTGTTTGAATAGAGTATCTTTCTTTTTTATTTAATCTTTTTTGTATTTTTTCTCATTACCATTTAGTCCCCTTATACCTCTTTCTAATGCTGCCTGGAAGAGTTGGCAGTGTGGGTCATGCTTGGGGATTTCAGAGGACTTTATTTTCTCAAGATCTAAGATCTGGGACAATGTGGGATATGTGTTCGATGTGGGATATGGGGAAGTGAACTGCAGATGAGTTGAAGTTTAACTTTTGGTCATTCAACTTTTGAATGACCAAAAATGGTACAGATCTTTTGAATGGGGAAAAGTATTTTCTTACACTAAGGTGTTTCTTTTTGAGCTGCTTTTGTTCTTTTTTTCTTTATGGAAACTCTCAGATAATTTTCTGATTAATTGAAATTTCTTACAAAAGAATTCATTTAGGTTGAATATCACACTTGTGAAAAAACATACATAATGTTACTGAAAAGTTACCAAAAAAATACTAGAATTGAACGCAGATAGGTTAGCCCAGCTAACCTGTTTGCTTTTTCATCTACCTGCTAAGTTAGGATCCCAGGGTTTTTCCTCACGAAAAGTTTCCTGTCCTAATGCTTGTGCTTGTGATGATCCCTTCTTACTGGCCAACTCAACTCATCCCTACAGGCCTTGTACATGCTTTCAGCATGGTCTTTATCACATGTGTCTGAGGTCTTTGCTGGGCTGTTGGCCTCTTACACTGTGTACTCTTCCGGCCAGGAGCAACACTGTGACTGTATCCTAGTCTAATAATGCCATGCTGCCTGGTTTGTATCAGCTTTTCATCGAATACTGAATATGGTAAAGTAAAAGATCAATAGGCAATATATCTTTAATCTTGGGCATCTGACTTGTTACCATAATGATGTATCATCTTTTGTCTTGCAGAGGATCAAATTCCCAGGGGCTTCCCTACCATTGACATGGGCCCACAGTTGAAGGTGGTCGAGCGTACACGCACTGCCACCATGCTTTGTGCAGCCAGTGGGAATCCGGATCCAGAAATCACTTGGTTTAAAGATTTCTTACCTGTCGACACAAGCAACAACAATGGCCGTATTAAGCAGTTACGATCAGGTAGGGTCTTGTTACTGTTTCTACTAACTCCTAGTGATTCTTTTTTTAGCTTTCTCTCTCTTTATTTTTTTTTTACTTAATTCTATTTATTTTCAATTTTTAGGTATTGATTTTTCTCCCTCTTCTCTTTCTCTGTTATTGAATGTGTCGTCCATGTTCGTGATGTCATAGCCTATTTCAGAGTCCGTCTTTCTCCTTCTTGTGTGTTTTGCAGCTTCTGTTTAATCCACATTGCTCACTGCTGTGACTGTATTTTTGACAATTTTTTTTTAATTTACTGCTTTTCCGCAGTATTTGATGGATCCATTTTCTCTTTCTTTCTTCTTTCACTGTTTTCTTTTGAAACAAATTTATTTCAACATTGGACTTCATTCAGAACTTGCAAGGAGTTCCAATGGTAATATCCATTAAAAACTAAAATGTTCATATGAAACACTAAAGTGATTCAATTTTATTAACGTGTGTTTTCTCTGTTGTTTCTACATTTGAACTCATCAAAATACCAAAGTTTACTAAGTTTGTTCACATCTACTTCCTTTTCACTAATACATAAAACACAGAACTGTTATCTCACAAGTAACCAGATGTGTTTTTTTTAAAGTCTTTTACAAAGTACCAATGAAAGGAGGGGATTTTAAAAATTAATGCTGTTATTATTATATTATGGTGAGTGAGCACGTGTACACACTAGCCACAGTAGTGTGCGCACACACTGAAAATCTGTGAACCCTCCCGTGACTGGATCTACAGAAGTCTGCTTTTGGTGTAGACTCCAGCTTTTGCCGCTTTCTCTCTCTTTCTCCCTGTTGCCTTTTTCTCCCTCTCCCATCCCCATCTCAAGTTTATTCCTTTGCTCTCTTTAGATTAAAGGTAGAGGTAATTCTAAATTTCTAAAATTTTAGAGCCTGTCCCTAGGTAATTTCACAGGGACATTTACTAATAAACGGTTTACTTTGACTTTGGTAGTAATATTGATATAGAATTCTAAGCTGTTTAACTGCCTGTCTTCCCAGAATTCTCAGCTTTTGACCTGTCCTGTGATGTTAAAGCGTCTTGTTAACTGCCTCTTTTTGCTTGTTGTCAGCAGAATTGTGTAGATTAGCATTCTGTTATTGTAAATAAAGAATTAATTATTCACATGTAACATAGATGATTTAGTATATAAAGCTTTAACTCTGAAAAATTTGTACCAAATTATAAGGAATATAATAATATTTTTATGCTGTCTTTCTTCTCTCCGTATTTAAATCTCCAGAATCTATTGGTAAGTGCTTAGTTCTGAAGCGCACTTCACCCCCACTAATTTCCATATTCAGACTATTATTATATTATTATTAATAATAAAATGCATGGCATGCATTTTACTAACTGTCAGTGTAGACACCAGACCTCCGTAGTGGCACGTACACGCACACACCCACAGAACTGTTTGCGTGAGAACACTATATAGAAAAATAAAAGAGTACACAAGTTAGAACACACAAATGTAGCATAGTAAGTGGGATAAGATGTTCGATCAAGTGTTTGTATTTAGTTAGTCTTTAACATTTCCTGTGACAGTATATATATATGTGTATATCTATATATATACTTAAATAGATTAGCCAGTATTTTCTAAATTGTCTTTGAAAAATATTGTTTAGTCCATTTTATTTTTTTTGAGACTATGAGGCATATAAGATAAATTCTAACCCGATATGACCCCAGACCTAAGAACTCAGTTGCTGCTCTGAGAAAGGCAATGCTGCCTATTGTGGTCTTTGCCCTCTGTGGTGTAATGCAACTTGCTTTTATGATCTAATAATACTATCTAATATATTCCTGTTTTACCAATATAGTAATTCAAGTTTCTTTTAAGACCTTATTTAATTCTGTAAATCTAATTTAATTCTTCTCCCCAGCCCTAGCCTCCTTCTTCTCGTACTAATGCTTCTTCTTTCTAATCTTATTTGCATTCATATTATCCACCCAGGTGGTACACCAATAAGAGGTAAGAGTGCTGAACTAACGTTCACAGAATGATCTTACTCATTCTTTCTGTCCTCTCATCACTGTCATCTCTGTCTTGTTTTCAGAATCATTCCGATAATGTCCATCAACTTTATTTTGTTTTCTCTGTACTGTTCGGTTATGATTGGTGAATCTCATATTGTGAATTTTCCGTTCCTTTTTCTTTTTCTCTTTGTTTTGTTCATTTCTTTCTTTATGAAAATGATTATTTCAGTTGTGATATGCTTCAAAGAAAGCATATCCAGGTCTTGAGACCACAGACCAGTCACAGCGTACCATCTGTCCCTCTTTTTTTCCTTTTCTTCTTCCTTTTTCCTTCTTTTTTCTTTTTTTTTCTTCTTTTTTCTCTTTTTTTTTTTTGTCCAACTGGAGAAAAAAAAAAGATCATTTTTTTCTTCCTTAGCTGTTCTTGTTCTGGACCAAAGCCAAGATGGTCTGGAGAACAGTGCCAGACATGCAGAAGACAGCCTGGAACGCCTGCTTTTTGTCTTTATCTTTCAAAAGGTTTTTGCTTTTGTTCTTCAATTCTTTTTTCTCTTACTGTCTTAAAGTCAAAGAATGACTGCCCTTTCCACCCGCTCCCACTCGCCTACAACCTGACAGCAATGCTTTTGTCCCCCACTTCTTTTTTTCTTGGATTACTCGCCTCTGGATTTTTGGATCTTCTGTTCTTCAGGCTATGGAAACCAAAGGTGCTCAGTATTCTTGGTGGTATGTTGTGTTGCTGGTTTTTCATACTTTGACTCGGTGTTCGTTTCTTGTATAATTCTTGTTTTGCATTTTTCTTGGGGTTTTGTGACACCACACTGCTAATCCCACTGGTGGATTTTGACGGGTGTCTTAGGGGATCCGTCTGGAGGCCCTCGAGCCACGGCTGGCTGGCTCGACCTCGCTCGCACAGGCCTTGCTTTTTAACTTTTTACAAACCTTCTAATTCAACTGCTCTTTGTTTTTCAGCAAACGTAATCAATGATTGTAAGTTGTGGCAAACTGTCTTTCTTTTCTTAAAAATCTGCATGTCTTAAGGGAGTTTTGTTTCTTTAAGTAATATTTTCATAATATATAATGACTAATTTTAATTTTTTTTTGCTTTGTGCAGCCTTTTTGTGTTCGCTGCGTATTTTTGGCTTTCTTCAGCAGAAGACTTTCTTGAAAACCCGGCCTGGTTTTTTTGAGCATACCTATCTTTTGCGCCACTTTTGATACCAAAATGAAACAAAACAAAACCAAAAATTAATCTTTTGTTTTATTTAAAAGCCATACTTCCTTGAAGCAGTCTCACCCATCTTCATTTTATTAGTCTAGGAAATAAGAGTGTTTAATTATGACTAGAATTCTTGCTTGGGAAAAGAGATATTGTTTTCTTATGCTAGCATTGATGATGTAAAAAAAATAATCTCTATATGTTTTTCTCATCACATCATTTTCTGTCTGTGCACCTTAGCAAGAGATTGAATCGACGCTGAGCGGACCTTCGCTTTGCAGGGCTTTTCATATTGTTAAGAGGTTTAGTTTTCTGGACTGAGAAAGCCTTCTCTGACCATCTCTTTGGCAATATATTTTATATCCATACAGGCGCCCTTCAGATCGAACAGAGTGAAGAATCTGACCAAGGAAAATATGAGTGTGTTGCCACCAACAGCGCGGGCACTCGCTATTCTGCCCCTGCCAATCTGTATGTCAGAGGTAGGAATGACATAACCCTGGCATCACTTCTTCATTCAGGTTCAGGGGGAGTAGAGACACCCACAGCACCTGTGTTATTATGTCAGTATTTAACAAGCTGGTTTGCCGGTATTTACAGTAGCTGAAGCATTTTAGTGAATAGAGCATTAACAAGTGTAAATATATCATTTAAAAACTTTGACCACTTTCAAATAAAATCTGTCCTGAGGCTTGAAGTTTGTAAGTATCTGTGCATTTTTACATCTTGATTTCTGTTTTTACTGCATTGAACTGTGCTTGGCATTTGTTTGGGGTTTTCTCCTTCTTTTCCTTCTTTTTCTGTTGCTGTTTCTCTTCTGTTTCCTTTTTCAACCCTGAAATAACTGCTTGGTGTGCTACTAATCAATTCCCTGTGCAACTCCAAGCGTAAACGTGTTTGCGTCTTCAGGACCTCTGCTGTGGAGCTGTAAGGATAAAGCTTCTAACTCTAAAAAGAAAAAAAGGTGCTACATGCAAATAGCACAATTGTATTCTCTTCCTTCTGTTATACATTCATATTTATAAACACGTTATTATGTATGTGCATATATTTATGAATATACATACATATATTTTTTAAAATTACTGACTTTCTCAAAAGTTTAGTTTTTTGATTGACATAGAACACTGATTATATTTTCATTAAATATTAGTTGTTTTGGGGACAAGAATGAATGAGGATACCGCCATATTTTCTTATAAGAAATAGAAATGATTAAATTTTTAGCTTATGAATGACTGTGCTTTTCATTTCAACTAGAAAGTATTTCTTCTCCCCTAGAGTTTCCAAAGCTGGTTCCTGTACTTTGGGGTTTTTTTTTTTTTACAGTAAAAATGCTCTTATCCCAGTTCTATGTGTCTGTGAATAATCACAAGAGGCATGGGTGGGGGTAGGGATAGATAAAAGACTGAGAGGGCTTTAAGTTATAATAGGGTGGGTTCCCTTAGGAAGATATCTAGCTTGATTTTGAAATTTTTGTTTGAGATAATGTGGTTTTTGTGGGGTTGTTTTTTTCTCCTGTGGCTCTCTGGCATCTGGGGTGGGAGAGTATGAAGAAAACCATTTCTTCTCTAAATTCTTTGAGAGCCCCTTGAACCTTTTCCTCACGGTGGCGACCTCCTTTGCTGCATGAGGCATGTGAACCTTCTTCAATGGAAAAATTTCAAAATGATGCTAGCTATTGATTCTAATACCAGGTTAGCCTGTGAGGTATTGCTAACTTTTTAGCTTAGGTAGGAAGAATTAACTAGAGCAAATAAAAATGTTCAAGTAGTAGTTGAAAGCCTTGATATGGCCTTTTTACTCTCTCTGTGTTTCCCTTGTTTTTCTCCTTTCCTCATTTCATTGTGTTCTGCATCAAACCCCCTACATCCCTCAGAGCTGCGAGAAGGTTGGTGTGTTTTTTACTTTTTACCCACCTTACAAAACTATTAATTAAACCAATAACAAAGAATACAAATGAAATGAATGTAGCTGCATTGTGGTCTTCTTTTGGTTAATGGTATGTTTCAGCAGAGAATGCCCTGGCTGTGGCTTCCAGTGCTTGCTGGTGGTATCTAACTGCGGTGCATGATGGGAGAGAATGTCCCTGGGTGCATGGTAACGGGTCACACTTCACTCTCTCAGGTCCGGCGAACTTGGTCAGTGTTCCTGCTTTCCTTCCTGCTCCACTCCTCCCAACCCCCACCCCACCTTTAGTTTCTGTCTTACAAGGATGCCTGCTGCCCACAGAATGACTCTTTGCAGTTGTTCCCCTAATCCCAAGCATGAAGACTAAACTGTCCTCCGTTTTTCTTGATATGTTCTTTGACACCTCAGAGTCTCCACTAGCTCCTGCTTGCTCTGTGTAACCTGTGGATTGGCTGCAGGAGGCATGCTTAGCTCTCTTGTTACTTCTCCTATGCCTGTCATTCACCTGTGAGGCCATCGCAGCGAGCCCTCTCCAATCAACGGAGGTTTATCTGAACCTTAAGTGCAGCCAAAAAGTTGACAGACAGAATTATTTACTCATTGCTTTCTTGGGGTTATGAGATTGTTTGTTTATTACTTGATTTATGATTTTAAAAACATCACTTTCTTATCTGTATTTAAGCTATGCTCCTAATGATTACCTCTTAATCTAAAATACTCCTGGTGTAAGCTATTGCCAATAAAAGCCCAAGATGAAACCTGTGTCTCTTAACCTCTCCTTGCACTATGTACTTAAACTTGACACATAAACGTGCAGATTATCTGAAGCAGGAACACTGAACTGTAATTGCTTGGTAATTTTTTTATGTCGTGGTGTTTTAATATGACCTCTTTTCGTAATGTCACGTGCTACTGTATGTGTTAGATGCAGTGTCCCTCTACTTGAATGTAGGCATAAAAAGCCTCTTAACCACATTTTGTCATCATTGTCTGTGTTCTCTTACCTTAGATATGAACTGAATGGAATCCTGAATGTCAAATACCCAGCTCCCTTTCTAAATTTGCAGTCCTGACCTTTGACAACCTAGCTTAATCTAATATCTTCCTACTTACACCCTCTCATCCCCTAAATTCCTGTCTCAATCACTACACTTTACATCCTGCCTTTGTGTTTAGTTCTATTACCCTGTTACTTCTGTCACCATTGTCTTGGATTCCAGACATTTCCCCAGAGTCCTAAGCACGGGCCTTGAGACGTCACCTTGTGCATGCCTTGCATGACCCAGTTGGGTACCTTTACTGGTGTTGGCTCTGTTTCTTCTTCTATGACCGTGAATCGATATGTGTACATATTTCTGTGTTTGGTCCAGTGTCAGTGTGAGGTCTGGAGGCTGCACCTCTCTGAGTCTGAAAGCAAATCAATTGTACTTCCACTGTACTCTCAATGATGTTTTCCAGGGCTTGGATGTAACAGTGTGGTTCCACACGTACATTCACAGCAACTGGAAGTACACAGCACGGCAGTTGGTTTTTGATACCCGACTTAAACCTGCTGGTGACCTTCCAGTCCCCTTTTTCACATATACATGAATGCATAGAATCATTGTTATATGCATGTATGTATATGTTTTGTGTTTACCTTATGCATGACGTTTGTGTATTTTAGTTTGTAGATAGTTTCTTTGTGGGGCCCTTATAGGTCTGAATCAACTTTTGTATGAATGTGTCTAAGATATCAGTGACCAAACTAAATAAATTTTTTGTGTGTATACACATACCATACTTGTTTGGTCTGTATTATCCACAATTTTTCTTTGTTTTGGACAATCCACAATATGTTCCAGTTGTTTAATTTTGTCTGTACAGTGCATGTCATCTGTTTAACAAGCCATTTTTCTTGCCTTGTATATTTTATCATTTTCCCCTGTGTTTTGTTCCAGTTCGTCGTGTGCCACCAAGATTCTCTATCCCACCCACTAATCATGAAATCATGCCAGGTGGAAGTGTTAATATCACCTGTGTGGCTGTGGGCTCACCAATGCCTTACGTGAAGTGGATGTTGGGGGCAGAAGACCTGACACCTGAAGATGATATGCCAATAGGAAGAAATGTCCTAGAACTGAATGATGTAAGACAGTCAGCAAATTACACCTGTGTTGCCATGTCAACACTGGGTGTCATCGAAGCAATAGCACAGATCACTGTCAAAGGTATGCTCAGTGACTCATGCTTCGAGGGTCTGGCTATCCTCAAGTCACCTGACTGATGCCTCTATAAAGTCTATCCTAGCAATTCTAAAGTGAATCTGTTCATTGTTTACTGTTTTAGATGTCATAGTCTAATCAGTCTGTGGTATCACATAAGAAAAACTTATCTATGTAGGCAGTTTCTCTCTTAACAGTTTTGGCAGCCTAAGAAGCAATGATCATCAAACTACTTAACAGCTGGCCGCACCCAGGAACTACCCTGGCACATGAGGAATGCTGGACATGGTCAGCTGTTATGGAGAGACTGAAGGCTACAAGTTTCATAGTAATCCAGAACTTGGATAAGAGTCGCATGATAGAAAAACCCAAATAACTGTTACTAAATGTCAAAAACTCTGAAGACAAACAGAAAAGAGGAAAGAGTTATAATGAACATGGTTAAATAATAGATCCTTTGAAAATTTTTAATGGACCCTACAATTAAAAATCAAAATGCAAGTGGATTTATATTCTTTTAGCTTTACCTTTTCACCTTGTATTGATGAAGTGCTCAAGAAATATTCTTTCCTTGAAAGAAGTGAACTAAATATAACCAAAAGTACTACATTCCAGAGATATTTTTGAATCAAAGAAAGAAAAAAGTGAGTGTGTGAAGGGTATTGTTTTTACCCAGTGTTTATAGATTTCTAAAACACTTTTGCAAAATGGGTCAGGACGACTGAGGACGACTGAGGACGACTTGAAGTTTCTGCAGATATCTGGAACTATTGTAAAATAAACACAAACTATCTTCCCTTTCTAGAAAGTTTGATCCTAAGAAATGCAAAACACATTGTTATTGCTGGTGCTGTATTTCCAACATTATAGTAATTATTTTATTCCTGATTAATTATAATTATATTATATTCCATAAATATACGCCTTATAAAATCAATCAGGTAGTAAGAGAACAAAGGTACACACCATTGGTAACATTTAACCATTCAAAATAATAACATTATATTGCATATTCTTAACTATATTAAACATACTTATCCATACATAACAGACACAGATTTCATACTGTACAATAAATGTGACTTAGCAATATTTTTACTTGCCTTAAAAATTCAGAAATCTAGGGAAAATATGGATTATCTACTTCCTTGAAAAATGACAGGCCAGATTGTTTAAACAAATATCTTTTTTATTGTTTTTAGTAAAATCTCAGATATTATTGTTCTGTCCTTCTTAGAGTGATGTGCAAATAGTGAATCACCTTTTCATAATAAACATTTCAGCTGTAAATATTTGAAGGTTTACTGGAAACCTTCAGAAATCAAAAGCAGGAGTCACATTAAACTAATATCTTGTTTAGCTTCTTATCTTTATTTTCCTGGCTCTTGCCATTTCCCTACCTTCTTTGCCTCAAAAGTAAATAAAACATAAGGGTCAATCTTGAAGGCAAAAAGTGAACCAACACAAAAACAGCAGCTTGAAGAGACTGAGGAGAATGGGTACTGACTCTTTTGTTCAGTAGGTCATTTAACAATAAACGAAAAACCTGCTCACAGCTAGGCAGCGTTCTAGGCATGGAGTATCAGTTACCAAGTGCAAGTGTGCTGCTCTTAAAAAGCTGTCATTCCGGGGAGGACTGTGCTCTTTGCCTTTATATCAACAAGGAAAAGGGAGTAGTAAAGGGCCAGCTTGTGAGTGTTACCTTCTGAGTCGTCCCCAAAAAGTTGGTGGTGTATTCTCCCCTGATGACTCTGCCTTTGAGAGTCATCCAGAGAAAGGCACGAAAGTGTGAGGTCACCAGTGCAGATGGTTTATATTCTCAGTTAATAACATTTTAAGTTGTGTTCTTCTGCTGAAAGGAAAAAACAGGATCTCTAAAAGATGGATTTAATTACAAATATTTGTAATTCAGGTATGACTGGTGGTGAATATAGAATACATGTCATTATAATAATGCTTTATTTTTAATGAATTTTGGGGGATGACATTGGTTAATAAAATTGTGTAGGTTTCTGGTATACAGTTGTATAATACATCGTCTGTATATTGCATTGTGTGTTTCCCACCCCAAGTCAGGTTTCCTTCCATCACTTTTTATCCCCATTTACCGTCTTCTGCCTCCTCCCACTCTCCTTTCTCTCGGTAACCATGATCCTGTTGTCTATGAGATTTTTTTTGCTTAATTCCTTTATCTTTTCTCATAATAATATTTTAAAGTGATTTGTGAATATGTTTCAATTTAGATTCTTTAGCATTTTTAATATAAAGTGAAAACATGAATTTGAAATTAACTCAATTACTATTGTTTCTTATTTTAATATCTTGGTTAGATATTTATGAGAAAATTATAATAATGTTACTTATGTCTTACAACTGGAAAACAATATGGATATCATTCTTCCATAGCAATTTAATACCAAATCAGTATATTCTAAAATACATTCAATATACTATTTTCAACATTTATTGGTATTTAGTTATATCATTTATATCTTAAAGCAAGTGGCTAATTGGCCAAGCTTATAATAATAGTAATAATTGCAAACAATATTTTTGAGGGGACCAGATACATGCTAAGAGCATTACTGGATTAGGTCATTAATCATCAGAGCAAACTCATGAAATAGAGTAAGCCAGCTGTACAATTCCAATCATACCGTTCTTCTTATTTTTCACATGAGAAAACTAAAGCAGAGAGAGGTTAGGCAGCACATTCAGAATCACATAGCTAATAAGGGGTGGATTTGTATACCTGCCCCAAAGCACAATGCTATGATGCCCTTCTAGTAAAATGGGATTTGTCATGTATGCAAATCTTAGTATACTTCCCTGACCATTTAGAACACATTCTTTGCTAGAATTTCATCTAATTAAATGTTTAGTAGATACATGATTCTGTCACTTCAACAGTAAAGTTTATGGATTCTTAAAATGTCTTAGAGATGATGGGTAGTAACTATCTTTTTTTCCTCCCCCCACCACCCCACCAAGCCTTACCCAAACCCCCAGGAACTCCTGTGGTGACCGAGAGCACCGCCACAAGCATCACACTGACGTGGGACTCTGGGAACCCTGAGCCTGTCTCTTACTACATCATTCAGCATAAACCTAAAAATTCTGAGGAACCTTACAAAGAAATTGATGGGGTAGCAACCACACGCTACAGTGTCGCTGGACTAAGTCCCTACTCAGATTATGAATTCAGGGTTGTTGCCGTCAATAACATTGGGCGTGGGCCTCCCAGTGAGCCCGTGCTAACACAGACCTCAGAGCAAGCGCCATCCAGCGCCCCACGGGACGTCCAAGCACGGATGTTGAGTTCGACCACCATTCTGGTGCAGTGGAAGGAACCCGAGGAGCCAAATGGACAGATCCAAGGTTACAGAGTTTATTATACGATGGATCCCACTCAGCACGTCAACAACTGGATGAAACACAATGTAGCTGACAGCCAAATCACTACTATTGGCAACTTAGTGCCCCAGAAAACGTATTCTGTCAAAGTCCTGGCTTTTACCTCAATTGGAGATGGTCCTCTTTCAAGTGACATACAAGTGATCACTCAGACAGGAGGTAAGTCTAGGTATGGATGGGGAGCAGGGCAGGAGGGAGGAGTTGATGCTAACAGGTGGGAAAAAACAAAGAACAAAGATGTTATACATTTTAATTTTTGAGACTTAGAGTTTCTAAGTGAGGGGTTCAGGTAAGGCATCTGGAAAGGAAATAGGTGTGGACACCTACGAGACTTAATAATCGTGTAAGTAGAGGGATGATGCATATAACATCCTGTCCTTGTCATTTGTACCCAAATGACTTGAAGACTTTATGACATGGATGAATGCATCCTCCATGCAGCATTTTGAAAACAAAAGAACCATTCTTATTTATACGCTGAAAGAATAGTGTCAACAACTATTTAATTTATGAAAGATTGGAGAGTTCAACATAGAGTTGAAAATAAAACCATCTGTCAAGGCCTTGGGTATTTAAATGGCTTATATTTGCCAGGAAGCTATTTGCTTAAAAATAAATATTCCCCTAATGTATTTTTGATTTTTTATTTTTTGGTATGGCCTCAGGGGTGAAGGAAGACAGTTACCAAGATCTAGGGTCAAATGCTAGGGCCTGCTTCATTCATTTCACTGGGCATGAGAGCAGATGCCAAACTATTTTATTAAAAAAAAGTTGGCACTGCCAGTGGTTTTCTTTTTATAAGTGGTTTTATTTTTATTTATGTTACAAATCAAACCTCTCTGCTGTTTGATTTGAAGTGATCGGTTTTGAGTTGGGTTAGGAATATAACATAGCAGCTTTCTTCTGCAGTTTACTCTTGAATGTCTGGAGAGCTACTCATTCGACTCCTGATCGCCTTGGCTCCTCTAAAATTTGAATGACTCTAGCAGTGTTTGGGTTTGCCACTGGTTCTGATAATTTTATAAGAACCATATTATTGGAGTTAGTATCTGTAATCTAGAAGTATGTTACTCATTGGTAATCTTGGATATGCATTAGTGAATTTTCTCAGGTATCAGAACTCGATTAAACTGTTTAATCACTGACTTGTTTTCATGTCATGGGCTTTGTGAATCACATGACTGTTTGCCGTTTGCCCTGGCTACTAGAAACCTCAGGACAGTTTACAGCCAGATGGGCTGTATTGTATTTCCATACCATTACTTGGTTCGCACTGGTTTGTTCATGGATTTACAATTTTCTTGAATGGTATGAAAGATAATTATATAAATAACTTTTACCACAATTACACTAAAACCATTCATATGTTTTCCCTACCTGGCTTTTGCAGTTCTGCATTTATTTGCTATATTAACATATAGAAAAATACTGTTGATTCATTTTAATTGTTGTATGTTTCTCATTGGAAAATATAGAAATCTGTGAGTCATGTTCTTTTCCTTGATTGAAAGTGGTCAGCTGTTATGAGATTATTTTATACTGTTTTAGCAGCTCCAGGACCATTCAAAGATATAAGAAAGTATGGTATCCGAGGAGAATATATCCCTACAATCCACTTTTAGTTTTTAATGATTTTTCAGATGTATTATTTTTGAAATCCCTGGTCTTGGAGTAATATAATGAGGGAGTGCATCCCAGTCTAAGATTTTGAACCTTGGATGAGTTACTTCATCTCTCTGGACTTTAGTTTTCTCATGTAAAATGATAACTACCCCATAGAGAATAGGGATTTCACTCATTTTACTGGACCGCTATAACGAAACGGCACACACTGTGTGGCTTAAACTGCAGGAACTTACTGCTTGTCTGTTCTAGTGGCTAAAAGTCCAATATCACGGTGTCAGCAGAATTGGTTCCCTGTGAGAGCTGTGAGGGAAGTTCCAGCATGTGCTGGCAATCTTGGCTGTTCCGTGGCTATAGAAGCATCACCCTGACCTCTGCCTACATTGGCATATGTCATTCTCTCTGGGCACATGTCTCTGTGTCCAAATTTCCCCTTTTATGAGGATACCAGTCATACTGGGTTAGGACCAAATTAATGACCTGGTTTTGACTAATGAACTCTACAACAACCCTGCTTCCAAATAAGGTAATATTCTGAGGTTCTGGGGGTTAGGGATTCATTATGAACTTTTGTGGGACTCATTTAAACCCATAACAGAGCTATAGATTAGACAATACACAGAAATATTTTATAACTTAATAAGTAATAGAAATTATCATTATAATCATAACAGCTAAAATATGCTGGGCACTCTGCTGTGAATTTTGCATGTATCCTTACTACCCAGTTAGATAGATAAGGAATTATCCCATTTGCCAATGAGTAAATTGAGGATCAAAGAAAATAAAAAAGATTTAGGAACTTGCTTTGGGTCATAAATGACAAAGCAGAATTTAAATCTGGGTACCCTAGATACTTCTGAATACCATTATCTCTCCAATTAATAATTTGCAAATTGATAGTTTTAGTGCCCACTAGGCTTTTGTGCCCATGAGTTTGTTCAATGAAAGAATAGAGATAGGAAATACAGTGTAGTCATTCCTTCATATCCTTATTTAAGGATTATATATAATTTATCTCTGCAATACTTGAGGTGGCTATTATATTATCCCAATACAAAAGTGTGTTAAGCTATTTAGATATGAAAAAATAAGTTTATCTGAAAGAAGTAGAAGGGAATACCTTTCTTATAAAAGGTTATTATACTTAGTCACTAAATTTGATTCTAACTTTTCTAACCACAGATTTAAACATAGACACTTATAATATTTTATAACCTCTTTTCTGATAACAAGGAGGTTCAGCTGTCTAAAAAACCAAATCATTTCTGAAAATAAATTCAACTAAAACACAAGAATCCTTGGAAGTCATGAGAATCCTTATATTCAGAATACGGAATAAGAGATAATCATGCCTTTGGTCACGGTTTATTGAAAGATATAGAACTGATGTTTAAATAGACCTTTGTTTTTATTTTCTATATTACCAGCAAACATAAATGTAAAATAAATCATAACTCAGTGAAGGTAGTATTATGACAGGGGAATTGAATTAATGTAGTCTAGGGACTCTGAAATTAGAAAAATCTAGATGAATGGGTCACAAGTATTTAGAATAGTTGTCCCCAATCTCTTTCAGACATTTTATACATTAAGATATTTCCAAGAACCTTCCACAATAGTTGCACTTTTAATGCTCATTGATTGAGGAGATATATGATGACCTAATGACTTGTGCCTGCCAAGATCAATAGGCTAAAAAAATCTTCCAAAATAGTGCAATGATTTGATGGGTTCTGTAGGCTTAATTAACAAAGGCCATTGGATGTTAGTGGGTAACTGCCAAACACAATGATGTGAGATCCTGATGTAATTAGTGCTGAGCTGCTCCTTTTTCTTGCTGCTGACTAGCTAATTCTTGGGATCACTGCTAGGCAAAAACATAAACCATTATGAAATGTTCTTTTGGTCAGGTTATATAAAATTTAAAGACATGATTACTTTCACTGCAATTTTACCTTTTTCTCCATGAGAATTTACTGATTAATAATGTGTATGGATTTCTCAAGTGTGTTTTAATTTCATATACATAGACATAAAATTTTTGTGTGTTCTGTATCTGAAATGTATTCATTTCTTTTTGGTATTTTTAATTCCCCAATACTCACGTTCCTATTCTTGTTTAAAATCAGACCCTTAGGAAACAGTGTTTAGTAACAAAGTGAGTTTAAGAGGGAAGTTACCACTTTTGTTCTTTTCTAAGATTACTGTCTCATGTTAATATATTAATATAAATGGAGGGTTGATATAATTTGTATATTTCTGGTCTAGGGTAACTATATATTTTATGAAATTGCAATTGAAACTGATAAAGAAATGCAATAAATTACATTTGAAACCTAATGCAGTAAAATAAATGTTGACATTCATGTTAATTGGAGGCATTCTAAATCTTTTAAATTTTAAATCTTTTTTCTGAACTTGCTTTAGAAAACATGTTTGACCTCAAATTCTTCTATACACTTAATAGATTCTTGGGAAAAGTCTACTGATTTACATATGTGTATCTTAATAATATAGGTCTTTGGAAGGAAAAGAATTATATACATTTACTAACTGAATACTAATGAGGGTTATCAACTTTAAACATTTTGAGGAAGGTAATTCTACAAAGTTGGGGCATTGCAAATTATTAAAGTATAAAACTACAACATTTAGAGTCATTGTACTTTACATTTCCAGAACTTTAAAAAATCATTTTATTAATGTCAACAGGATGCCTATATCAGCAAACTTAAAAAAAAAAATACGTCCAATAACCAAAATGACAAACCCAGTTTACATGGTTTCTCTAAATAGTTTTACAAATGAGTAAAGGAGCTCTGGATGTAAATACAACTGTGATAACATGTAACATTCTCTTGTTGATATTTAATGACAATGGAGAGTAAGATTTGTGTAGGTGCTTATGTATTAAGTACTTACTTTGTCCATGATATACTGTGGCACTTACTAACCAGACTCCTTGTTCAGAATTTTGTTTTACTACACTATAATTCTGTCTGTTGCTTTTATTGTTTTTCAATTAATTGTCAATATGCTAGATATACATAGTTTAAAATACATACCTTATTAAAGTACTAGATATTTTAGCGATACTAATCTTTCTAGTCTCTGGTAATATTTCATATTTATAAATGGCTCGATGAAATGGTGGTTCAGTTATTTAATATGTGCTAACCTTTTTCTCTTTAGAGATGTGCCCTACATTTTGCTCTTGATCTCTTCTAATATTACCAGCATTTCAGATGACGTGCAGATTTTTCTTCATTTCTTATGTATTCTCCATTCTCTGTCTTTAGGTTGCCTTCAGATATTTTTATAGAGTATAATGGTACTACTGGTCAAATACTTTACATTTATCAATGGGATTATAATCTTATTTATGAGAGCTGATAGTTCATATTTGTATTTTCTTTTTGGGCATTAAATAAGTAAATCAAGAAGAATATAATCTTGAAACCACTTTACAGAATATAAGGATTTCTTACATAGAATTTTAAAGAAAAGTTTGTGTTTCTACTTTAATTTCCTCTTTTTACATCTAAATCCTAAATGTGGTTTATGGTCAATATTATCACATTCCCCTTTTTCATGTGGAATAATTGCCCATAAGTTTCTGGATGGGTTGTTTTTATTTGCCCATGAGTTACTCTGAACTTCAGAGTTTGCCATAAAATTTATGTCCAGGTAATTGGTGAGGGAAATGCTACAACACAGAGAAGCTCTTAAATAAAATAAAGTAGACATAGACACACAAAAAGTGAATGCTAGTAAGTCTGAGGTATGAAGACTGTGACAGCATTAAAACATGTTACATATATGTGTGTTTGTATAGCGGTCATAAAACACAACTACTAACATTTCTTAATAGAACCTCAGGAGCCACGATATTTGGTACAGAAGTCCAGGTGTCAGATGATGAAGTGCCCCATGTCTCCAAGCAGAGAAAATAAAGACGACAGTTTGCAGTCCCCTGAAGTGTTTTTTCATATACCTACGTTATCATCATTAGGGCTAGTGTGTTTGGGGAACATAAAAATAAACCCATTAATTTCACAACTCTTTTCTTTTCCTTTGATGCCTCAGCTTTATTGTTATTGTTTCAACTAGGACTAAAGAACCCTGAGGAAACAGTAGCTGCAGGCGAACTCTCAATCCCCAGGAAAGTCTGAGCAGCAGCATCTTAAGGCATTCGTGAGCACAGAACCTGACATCATGTAAAGATCTTTTAAAACCCCAGTCCACGTGCTGGATTTCATCTGTAGGCACAGTTAGCCCCATACTGTATTTTTCAAATAGTTTCAATTAATTTAATTTCCAATTGTTAGAAATGGAAAGATTTTACCTAGAAGGTATATCATCAACTTGTGTTGAAAAATCAGAAGCTGGGGCAAGACTGGGCCCATGTTCCAAAAGGCAGCACTCTCCTGGTGCTGAGCCTCACCAACTCCCTCAGGCGGGCCAGGGGGCACTCTCCTCGGGTCCCAGGCCCCACGTGGCCTCTGCACTCATTCATCACAGTGGCCTGCCAGACACCTCTAGGCATTGGTGTTTCTATCACCAGTTTAAAACCTACTAAGTTGAATTACCCTCCAAATTATTTCAAAAGAGGGAGACCGTGGAAGCAGAGGAAGGGATCCCCTTAAGTATTAGTGTAAGAGACTTTACATTAAGTCACCTGGTCACTACTTTGTTCAAGAATAAAATAGCACACCCTCCGAGACATTGATGTGCCCATTTGACTCATTATTTAGAAGGAGTGGGCTCCTAATAGAACCAAACAGCATTAGAGAATTAGATGCGGTTTGTGTCACTAAACAAGGATAAAATATTGAGGCCTACCGGGAATTTGTTCAAGACAAATTAAAAGGTAGAAAGTAAACAGTTTAAGTAAGAAAAACTTAATTAGATTTCCAAGATGTTTTCAATCAGTGTCACTTAACTTATTATTAGAATTAGGCAGGGAGGAAATACGTAATAAGCAGTTATTATCCTGAGAGCCGCCCTTCAAAACTCTGTGTGTTTTAAATTCTTGACAATACTGGCTGTATTCTGGTTTGGTTTAAATCATGAGTTATCACAGGCTTCCTTCTTTCCCAGACCTGTGCAAGTATGGGGGAAGAAAAAAGGGAATGAAACTAGAGAAAATAAGTGATCATACACATATGTGTGTGGTGTGTGTCTGTCTGTATGTAGTTTTAGCCCGAGAAACCCTCTCATTATGTGGATATTAGAATCCAGTCATAATTTCCCCATCTGTCTAATAGTTCTTGGCCTCCATTGTTGCTGCTGCCAGTGTTTTTGGTATTTCTCTTTTAGGAGTAATGCATTTGCTATTTGTTTTCCTGTTTGCATATTTGCTTTTTATTTCCCTCTGTTGCTCCTTCTCTTGCTCTTGATCTTTTATCTTCTTTTGTCTCAGTCTGAACGATTGTGTTAGGTCACCCACTGGGCAGGTACTTAAAAAAAAAAAAAAGCACATGCTGCTATCCTGTTCAGAAAGTACATTCCCGGAGGCATCAAATTAATGAGTATCTCAAGGCCTGTGATACAAAAAGGGAGAAAAGATGATGAATGGAATTAGAAATAGGAAGCCGTAAGCATCAGCCCAAATATGCGTGTGCGAGCCTGCCGCACACGCGCACGCGTGCGTGCGTGCTCACACACACACAGAAGCACAGGTTAACAGAGCAGGCTGGAATAAGGTGGTAATTAGGGATCCTAGGAACCGCTCTGCTAGGTCCCTTTAGACTCTAATCTCTTTTTAAACAAAAGGCAGTTTTTAAATCAGACTACAGAGACATTGATTACAAAAAGAACGTCTTTCCAAAGATCTTCTTTCTTATGAAGATGATGGTTCAAGTATTATTTAATAACTTGAATTTATACATCAGCTACAAATTACATTATTTTACATGTTTTTGAATGTTTATCCTCCTTTGCCAAAAATGCTTTAGATTTTTTTGACTCTGGTATAAAGTACCAATCACTGTTCTTGGTTTTCTTTATTAAATAAACACTGAATTTTCATGTGAATTTGTAGAAATATGGACATCTGTTTAGCTACAGCAGTTTGAAACATGATACAATATCAGGGATAATAATCAAATTTGGGTTTTTTTTTTATGATCAAAAATTTTCATCGCCATCAAAGCATGGGTACCGACCAATGAGAGCAAGACATTGTCCAAGAACAGTGTAAGGTTAGGTGTGCCAGCGATGCCCTGCAGTGCATTAGCCATGTATAATAGATGGAGGGCCTGATGGGAACCAGGTGTTAACTTGGACATCAGGGTTAGTCAACTTATTGTTATATAGCATTTGAGTGAAGTGTTTTCAAATCTGACATACAGCCCTTTCAAATTGTCTATTACCTGAGTTATATGACTAATATGAGAAGTATAGATTGTATTCATTTTATTATATTAAATTAGTATATTTTTGATAATAAGTATTCTATAAACTTTTTAATTTGTGTAGTAATTTAGCTCCCTCTCACTAGGGACAGTATTAACTTTAATACTGGATCTAATGTATTGAGTCATTTGAAGTTATTGAGGGATTAGAAGCAATTATTTGTAAGTGATAGTTTATCTCCTTTCATTTTAAAATAATTTCTTAGCATAGGTTGGAAAGAAAAATGCTAAGTGATTCTGGTAGCCTATAGGTGTGTTAATGCTGGAAGTTAAATGCAGTGCTAGAGAATAAATTCCCGCTTAGTTTCAAAATATCAATAACTTTTATGTATTTAGCACTCATCATGATTCAGGCAATATTAATTACAAAGTGCATTATATAAATCATCTCACTGATTATGTACAATGTTATGAAGTAAATAATTTTATTATATGCAAAATTGAATTCAGAGACTAATATATTCTACTGGGACTGGCGGAAGTAAGGCCTGCTTGAGTATGGTTTGTAGGGTAATAGTATGAGTGTAATAATTTATAGTTTTAACTTGAACATTTCACCTAAAATGTCATATGGTGTGCTGGAGTGTGATATTGTTGTAGAACTACATGCTTATGATTTTATAATAAAAGATTTTGTAATAAAAAGGGGCATTATTTGTGCTGAACCCTGTATATTTGCTCATTCTGCATCTTGTATAAATGTCCTACCTCTCAAGGACAAGGATAATATTCATAATATCTACCTTGTTCCTTGAAGGAGGAAAATGGGCTTTATATACACAAGTTTATCTGGACATTATAAAAAAAAAAGACCTAGCACTCCATTAAGCTGATACATGTGGACACATTTTGAAAGGTTTAAACAGATGCACTAATGAAAGAACTTGTGAATATTTATGGTGATGGTAAGCTCCTTTGCCTCCCTGTTTTTAGTACCAGGGCAGCCACTAAACTTCAAAGCAGAACCTGAGTCTGAAACGAGTATTTTGCTCTCTTGGACACCTCCACGTTCAGACACCATTGCCAACTATGAGCTGGTCTACAAAGATGGGGAGCATGGAGAGGAGGTAGGACCATGTTTCTCACCTCTGGAATTAGTCACTGCCCTGGGGCACTGCTCTGCTTTTGTGTACTTGTCCAAGTTTTGTAAAAAGCCAGGTATCCATTGAGGACCTTGGTAGAAAAGATTTATGGATCAAGAGATACTTGACTAAACAGTGGAAAGGGTATTTGGAGACTTTCTGGGGAATGGGGCAAAACAAAACAGGTATTGCCCTGTTGGAACTATTTTCTATTTAAGTTTCCAAATTATTTATGGAAGTATCAGGTTATAAAATATTTAAGATACCCCCTGAAAGTTGGGGACTTTTTTCTTCTTCTGCATTCAAGCTCCAGAATTTTGAGTAGAAGAACTTGTTCAAACTGGTTTTACAGAAAAATGTTTTCTGTAAATGCAAATGTTTATTTGTATGCCAAAATTATGATATGAATGTGAGTATATATAAAGTTTAAGCCCTGGCTGGTGTGGCTCAGTGGATTGAGCATGGACCTGCAAACCAAAGGGTAGCCGGTTCAATTCCTAGTCAGGGCACATGCCTGGATTGCAGTCTAAGTCCCCAGTAGGAGGCATGCGAGAGACAACCACACATTGATGTTTCTCTCCCTCTCTTTCTCCCTCCCTTCCTCTCTGTCTAAAAATAAATAAAAATAAAAAATCTTTTAAAAAATTTTAAAAAATAAAGTTTGAGTATGTTATGCAAATAAAATAACAGTAGATTGCAGAAGGCTGGAAATTATTGATAATCACTGAAAAGAAGCAAAAATCAGAATAACTAATAAATACATTAACAGGCAGTGTTCTGAGGGTTTCATATCTACTCATTTAATCCATACAATAGTGCTTTGGGTTGAACCACCTCTGTTATTAACATACTTCACATGTCACAAAAGGGAGGCACATAAAAAAAGTTAAAAAATTAGCCCAAAGTCTCATGCTACTGGATAGAGGAACTAGAATTTGATTCTAGGCAGTTAGTTTCAGAATCTGTGTTCTTAACCATTAGGGTACACTGTCTCTCGAGTGCACTTTAAATAGTTTATAGAAACCAGTTACCAGTTAAGATACCACTTAACTTCTTTAGAAAGGGAATATATTATAGTAATGAATATGTTTATTATGTAAATTCCAGTAGGGAACATTGGGACAAAATGTTGGTAAAACTATATGTGAAAACTCAATCCATACAAGCCGTTTTATGTTACTTCTTAGCATTCTTCATCTTAAAAAATATCTTCACAAAGTTTAAACTGCCCCTAGGATCTAACAAGGATCCTGTATTATGTATATACTTTTTTAAAACACTCACATACTAAATGAAATGTTATCAGTTAACTTGTGGGCCATCATTTTGTATGCTATGGTAAATTAATTTTTTCTGTAAGCCTCTATTTTATTACTTCTGTTTGAATAGAGCAGAATCTCCAAAGGCCAGTTTCTAAATGCAGTGCTTTCAGATTTAGCTGACCAAGCCCATATAAATTAATCACTTAAAAAGTTGTATAATTTAAATATTGATATAACTTAAGGTACTCATATTACAACTATTTGTGTTTTTAATAAGATATAAATCAGCATTACTTTAAGTCCTTACCACCACCCAACCGAGAAACAAATAGAGTAAAAACAGCAAAGAGAGGGGCAGCTTTTTTGAGAATGCTGTGGGTGCTTGGGTGTCGGCACACCTACTCTGCTTTACCATTGTTTTTCAGGGAATGCCTTTTTTTCTTGTTATTTGGTAAATCTAAAATTTTAAAAAGTTTTTGTAGTTTCAAGCCAGAACAACCTAGGGATGTTTTCTCTGGTTTTATTTTTGAATTCTCCTTAACTGATTTCTGCTTGTGTGAACAGCAAGCAATATTTGATAAAAAGCCTAAGATTATTTATGCCATATTAGATTATATATTAGCATATATTTTAAGATTTACTACAGACTAATTGTTCAATCTGAGATTGATTTACAATAAACAGCTATATTTTTGCTAAAATACAAAGGCAAATATCAAGCAAGAAGAGTAATTTTAACATTTGTTTAAAGAAACTTTATTTCAGAAGTCCTTTATGATGGTGAAAGTTATAGAAAAGTTTGTGATTATTTTTGTAGCTGTCGACTCTATATTCCCAAGGGGAAAATGTTCTAAAATTATTTTAAACTGACGTAGGTTTCATATAAATTATCCAGCTTTCTTTAGTAACTAACATCTGATTTTTATCCCATCAGACCTTGGCAGTCTTAGTTCTCTTTTGCTGTAATCTCAGATAAACTGTAGACCAGTTTCTGTTGTTGCTTTTGGCCATGTTTTCTTCATCCGCATTTAAATTGCAGACGATCACAGGCCATGAGCTTGAAATCTCTTCAGCTGAAATTGCACATGTTGGGCAGTTTTTGTTGTGGGCCCTGTCACAGCAGCACCCATGCCTTAAGGGGGACACCTCTGTGGGTGACAGCTTCTCAATCTCCCTTTTATCCAATACATTTGGGTGCTGTGTTATGAGAAAGATCACAGGCCACCCTTATTCCAATTGCCTTATTCATTGTAGAAACTTGCCTTTTAAATGCTATTTTCATTATATTATTCCCCTGATAGTGTCCTGGATATTCTGTAGGTTCTGTGTGTGATTTTTTGATGACAGGCACTGTGATAAAAAATACTTGCCCAAACCTTAATGAAGGTGACCAAGTTCTCTGTTACTTATCCACAGCAACGAATTACCATTGAGCCAGGGACATCTTACAGACTTCAAGGGCTGAAACCAAACAGCTTGTACTACTTTCGTCTGGCTGCACGCTCTCCTCAAGGCTTGGGTGCTTCTACAACGGAAATATCAGCTAGAACCATGCAGTCAAGTAGGTGTCTCTCTTTGCTTACTTTCTGCCCCTTTTTTCACTAGGAGGTGTTGCCGGAGATTATCCCTACCAGCAAACAAAGCTGCTACTTAATATTCTTAATAGTCAGTAGTCTCTATGCTAGCCAATGTCCAACTCTAAGGATTAGAGTACAACCGCGACCTATATTGTTTTCAAACTTGGTCCAAGTAGCAGATTCTTTTCTCCCACTTTCTAAATTGAAAGACCTTCAGAGAGATTGAGATGAGAAAAATGGGTGAAAGGAGGTAAATCAAGCCCCATTTAATGAAATACAAGGCTCTAAAGCAAAATTCAGGTTGAGAGCACTGCATAACAATCAGAGGAAGGCTTTAGCAAAGTAAAGAGGCAGCGAAAGACCACACTGTTATCTTTTGTAAGCACACAGGTTTTAAGTTTGCTGACAAATAATGCTTTATTTCACATATTTGTTCCTATTCAGAGAAAAGCTCAGCTCTTGTGATTAGTTTGTTATTAACTCTGCCAGGAGTACATTTGGAAGTTTGGAACATTCACAGCAAATCTGTATTTGGAAAAATTTAGGAACAATGGAGTAATCACAAGTACATTTGCAATCCTAAATTTTATTTTGTTTCCTCAGGTTCAATATCTTTTTGGAACTGTTGCTATAAAGAATAGTTGTCTTTATCACAATGGGGGTTCATTGTGTCCAGGGAAGATTTTTAAGATTGTTTTTTGTAAAGTCTAATGTGGGAGATTGTTTTTGATGGAAAGTTTGGTGGCTTATAATACTATTTGATCTTTATTAATGTTTTTATAATTAGTCTATTAAACAATGATTTGCTTTGAGTTGAATAGTTTTATGGAGTTATTTCCTTAATTTGTTGATATTTTATAAGTGATTTTGATATAATGACATGCAATAGATTTGTATAATAGAAATGCATTAAATTTTGTAAAGAGAATGCTATAGTGATCTAATTTTTAGACCTGTCAACAAGCATAATATTTATATATTTTAAAAGATGAATTTCCTTCCATAGAAGCAAGTCTTTGTATTTTATTCTTCTATAGATACTTGACATCTTTTAGGATTTTTGATAATAAAAAATCATTTTCTTCTCTTTTCTCAAAACATAGTTATTCATATGAAAAGTATTAGGTTCCTGTGCTTAATACATTAGTGATTATAGCTTATTCCCATAAAATTGTCCTTCTTTTCAAACCTCAAGTATGTAAATACAGTTTGTATGTCTGCTTTGAATTCCAGGTAGGCTAGTAAGTCATATTGTAGAAGATCATTCTTAAATCCAGATATTTAACCAAAGGAATGTGACATGCTTTACTTTATATTTTGCATGGTTTACAAACTTGAGTTTTTTGCATACGTATATACATATGTACTTATATAGAGACAGAATGAACTTTTTATAAGCATACTGAAAGCTTATCTTTTCTTTATTTATTAAAATAAAAGTTTCAAATGGTATTGAATTTATTCAAAGACTAGGACTAAGATTACCAATGTCATAAAAACTAAACCAGTTTTTTAGAAAGAATTACTAATGAGTCCTAGCTGTTATATGAATAACTCAATTTATTATGAATAATGATGATGCATTTAAAATAGTTTTATAATTTGAAATATAAGAACCTGTAGTCAGAATCAATAAAAATGATATTCTAGTGATTTTACAAATCTTATTCCAAATCTAGCAGGCTTTCGATGAGAATTTTCTTTTTGTTAGTAAAAGAAAGCTTTTCGTTTTGATTGACCTTAATGAAAAACATAAGACATGTAAAGACTGATAATAGGCTGAACAATCTGATAAACCAGACACTACATAATATAAAGATCCACAAAGTCAAACTACATATTCAAATACAAAAAATTAGAAATGATTTACTCATGGTATCATATATATTGCCTTAAAAATATATATGTATTATGTATATCTTATCCCATTTGTTGGGGTTTTTTAGGAACACGTATTATTAACTTTAAAAATAATTTATGATAATATTGCAGTGGTCTTTATTGCTTTTTAATTTTTTCAAATAATGATATGTTTGATTAATTTAATTGAAAATAATTGCTCAGAAGGTGACTAGTTTATTTTGGAATGGGCAATAGGAAAGCTTATCTTTTAACTCTTTCGTCAACACTACTTTATATGAATAATTATATAGAAAAATAAAAGGAATTATGTACAAAATGAAAGAAAGATGGTTCTCAGGATTTTTTAAACAGTTTTTTTAATGGCTATGTTACATTTTGTAAGCGATAGATCATTATTATTGATTTTACCAAAATTTGCTGGTGGGGTCTAATTCTTCACTAGCAATGGTGTCTCAAGAAGAGTTATAATTTTTTTAAAAGCTGAAAGCTGATGTAGGGTAAGTACAAGTTACAGTCAGAATCAACAAGCCTGATATTACTCTCGGTAGGTAAATCTCGGGCTATGCCTTTTCATCCTTTACTGATTCTGCATGCTCGCTCTCTTTGGGGTATGGTCAATGTTTGGTTAATGCTTTTCATTAAAGTTGGTCAGGCACAGTCATTTTTTCAGATAGTCAGAGGGAACCCTTTTATGTTTGTTGGGTTTTTATTTGTTTTCTTTTAAAGAAATGGAATTGGCGGAAGGGTATCTAGTAGTTATTGCAGTTTTTCACACTTAAGACTGCTTTCACAACTGAATACTGTGTATCAATTGCCCTCATTCTAGAATGTAGAAATGAAAGCTTGAAACAGCATCTGTGAAACCCCATCAAGCTGCTCATGTAGTAGATCTTGCAGTATTTGCAGCTGTTTTGAAGTTGGATAGTCTGTATAGTAGGGCTGGGGAATACCGAGAGATTGGTTTAGAAGAAGAATTTAAATTGCAGGTAGGTAACTCTATTGGAGGCTTTATCATCTCAAGGTTTCATGTTCACATACTCCCCCCACCCATTACTTAACATTTATTTTTGGTCACTTATTCATTTTTTGGTTTATTCATATTCCTAAGCCAAGGTATATAATTTATCTTTAAAATTTTATTTTAAATTTCAAAGCCTTATTTTTGTTTTGTTGCCCTTAATGTTCGTTTATTTATTTTTGCCTTTTCTTTTGTTTTATCATTTTTTTTCCAACCACTCCTGTCCTTTCACTCAAACCCTCCTTTAACTCACTACCAAAATAAGAGCCGTCAGCTCCTCCTCAAGACATTAGTTGTACCAGCCCAAGTTCCACTAGCATTTTGGTAAGTTGGCAACCTCCACCAGTGGAAAAACAGAATGGCATTATTACTGAATACTCCATCAAGTATACTGCAGTGGATGGAGAAGATGACAAACCTCACGAGATTTTGGGAATTCCTTCGGACACTACCAAATACCTTTTGGAACAGCTGGAAAAATGGACTGAGTACCGGATCACTGTGACAGCCCACACAGATGTCGGCCCTGGCCCCGAGAGCTTGTCCGTGTTGATTCGAACCGATGAAGATGGTATGTTGCCTCTGCTACGTCAGTTTGCTCCCTTCTGCACAGTCTTGGTCTGCTGTCTTTTGATAGGCTAACAGTAACCCGTTTTTCTCTGCTCATCTTTTTTTACCCAACATCGCTCTAACGTCAATAGTTTTTGCCAAAGACCTATCTTTGCTACAGCCTGGGCATTGTTTTTTTTCTTTTGATCTCAACACAGTAATTTGCTTCCCTTTAAAAGAACAGTTTGCTCCTATGATTTTGCAATCCAGGCTCTTCCTCTGTACCTTCATCTAAAGTCTTCTGCATTTTTTGTGGCTATTTGTAGTCACTTCTTTTGCATTTTGAAGTTAACTTTTAAAAACAGCCTTCTTATCTTCTTGTTGCCTTTTTGTCTTGCATATTTCTGAAGCACTGGTGCTCGACATTTAATTTTTGGCATTTGCTGTATGGAATACCTTTGATATGAGAAAAAAGAAGAAAATTCCTATAATCAAGAATCTTTTTTTTTTCTGCTAAAAAGAAACCTTTAAAAAAACACACAGCAATCAACAAGCAGTTTTTGTTATTATTTCAATGCTATACCTCTTTGTGCTTTAATGCTTTGAACCTCAAAGCATCTTCCTTGGCTTTTGTACATTTTTTACATGTTTTTCTATTTCTCTGATACTCTTTTTTTCTTCCATACTTTTTTTTGGCATTGGTCATGTTTTTTGATCTTTTCTTGAAAGGTAGAGCAGATTGGTTGAGCATTTTCATTGGTTGAAAATGTCTGTATTCCACAAAGGAAACATAGTGGGTCTGCCCATTTAAAAAAAGAAAGAAAGAAAGAAAAACTAAGTAAAGAAAATGCTCTGACTGGGTGGGACAAGTGCCTATAATTTTCTTTTATCCAATGATATTGTTCCAGTTCCTAGTGGTCCTCCTCGAAAAGTCGAGGTAGAGGCTGTCAACTCAACATCTGTTAAAGTCTCATGGCGCTCACCTGTGCCCAATAAACAGCATGGCCAGATAAGAGGATACCAGGTGCATTATGTGAGGATGGAAAATGGTGAGCCCAAGGGCCAGCCCATGCTGAAGGACGTCATGCTGGCTGATGCACAGGTAAGCCTCCAAAATTACATACCTGTGTTTTCTTATGATACCTTTTTTTCTATTCCATAACCCTAACTGGGCCCCATTTTAATTTTTTTTTTTACATTTTAAAAAATCCTGCAAAAAATTCTTGTTTTTAAAACACACGATATGTATATACCTTCTCAATCTGGGTTGCCATCAATTGAGGAAATGTAGTGAAGTAACACATCTGATTAAAAACATGTTACTGTATCTTAAAGTATAGATATTCAGCTCTCTATCGCTGTATCTGAGTTTGCCTTTCTGACTTTAAAAAATTGATTGATTTAATTAAATCAAGGGGTAGAATTCTAAGGAGCAATTTTGTTGATAGCATCTATTTTCTGTTGTTAAAACTACTTAGAATTAGCTCTGGCTGGAGTGGCTCAGTGATTTGAGCGCCAGCCTTCAAATCAAAGGGTCACAGGTTCAATTCCCAGTCTAGGGCACATGTCCTAGGTCCCCCAAAGAAGGCCTATGGCCCCAGCAGGCCAGGTCCCCAGTAGAGGGAGCATGAGAGGCAGCCACCCATTGATATTTCTCTCCCTCTCTTTGTCCCTCCTCCTCTCTAAAAATAAATAAATAAAAACTTTAAAAAAAATAAAATAAACTTAAAAAAATACTTAGGATTAAGTTGACTTAATTTCTAAATGTGAGACCTCCTGCTGGAAAATAGACATTTTTATTCAGGCCAATGTATACAGATAGTATTTTATTTAGAACCTCTTTATTAAATTGTGTTTTTGATGAAAAGAATTGTTTCATTTCCCAAAACATGAAGATAATGATCATGATAAAAATTAAGAGTTTTTAAGGGACTAAATGGGATCCCCATGTTGAGCCAAGTTAAGAAACGTATTAGTTGAGAATGTAAGAAATTGATCCTAAGGCAGTGGTTTATATATATGGAGTCATAATTTGGTTTCAGAATCAGTTGTTTGAAGTAGAGCATCAGTTTTTTCATAAATTAGTAGTGATTCAAAGATAGTACCATAATAAACCCCTACACCATGTTTTTCTAAAAGGAAGAGGAAGACTTTAATCAATCACTGCCCTGCAGGGGTTGTACATCACCCCTGGACTAGCTTATCTGTGCTTGGTTCAGACTGATGGGAAATTCTGAATAGGGAAGTGCTTTGCTTATCCAGCAAATTGGTTACCTGGGCATGGCAGTGGATGATATTTGTGAAAATTTGAAACATATCAATGGAAAACTTCTTATTTTGTGTGAAAGTGAGGAAGATTATGAACCAAGCCGTGAACCACTGCTCCAGGTTGCCAAATGTTACATCCTTGTCCCAATGAATATGAGAAGGCAAATATCTCTGTAGCTCTCAGGGAAGTATTTACCCCAAGTCTTGAGAAAATCTATTTGCAAAGGGGCTAATGTTTGCTTTAGTCTTGAAACATTCTAAATAAAAGATCTGGGTTAGTGGCTAACTAATCTACCTGTAGTCCAGTGTATGGTTTTGGTTTACAGGCCACGTCTCTAAGTGCGGTTCAAGATTCATAGTGTCCCTTAGATTTGGGAAAGGGCAGCTGACTTGCACTTTCAAATATTTATTTTATACTGCCTCTCAGATAGAACCTTCTCATCATGTAAAATAAAGCTATCAGTGCTTATGTTTTGTTGTTAAGTCTGCAGTTGGGAAAAGGACATTGATAAGACCATCATGCTTTGATGTTCTTCCATTCTTAGATAATATTACATAGAACTGTAGTTCTGTTGTTCTTTTTATTGGGAGTGTGGTAGTTAATACAATTATATAATAATACAGCATTGCCTTAAATGCTACTCAACCTTTTTTTCCTCTCTTCTATTTTGACTTTTCTTTATTAATTTGCTGATTTTCCTTGTATTGTTTTTTTCTTATTTCTTTTTTCCCCCCATCTCTTATTTTCTCTTTGACTACTCATTGAAATTTCATTAAGTCTTGCAGGACTTCACCAGAACTCTTGGATTTCAATATTAATGAGAGATGTTAATCTTAATAGTGACTTGAATTAACTACGTAACTTAAGGGAAAAGTCAAAATAAATGTCACAAAGTAGTGTGCATTAGCTTTTTGCTATGCCTTCTTCCTTTATCTCAATGGAAAATAGCTGGTTTTAGTGATAACAATACAGAGCATATTTACTTTTGACCTTTCAGTTGAGAATGAAAGTGGCAACATAACGCACTTATACTCCTTGGAATTTTATTGTATACACTGATAAAATTGCTTATTTTTTTAATCTAACAAGGGCACCATTGCCTTTATCAGGCTACAAATTTCTCTTCATTTCTTTTTATTTTGTTTCTACCTCCCCAACCTTCTTAATCTCAATCAGTGGGAATTTGATGATACTACTGAACATGTGAGTAATTTTAGACTGCTTTGTCAAAATATTATAAATGCTTATTTTTTTCTCTTTCACTTATTTGTGATATGTCATCACTGTTTCAATGCATGAATTAATAATTTTTTTAAATTATCTTCATTACATGGTACACGTTGTGTTTTTGGTTTAATTTTGTGAAATTGGCATGGTGCTACTGATTGCATAAGAAATATCATGAGCTCGTGTTATTTTGGTGGCTGCTACTAACTCTGCCTCGTGACACAGTTAGAGAAGGCATGCTTAAAGTGGAGACATCACAGACCCTAGGTGTCAAAGTTTTACATTGTAGGCAGCTCTCAGATCCTACTCCAGTCTTACATACTCAGTGGATAACATGACTAGATCTGGGACTAATTAACTCTATCTAGAATTGGCAATTCTCTGTTGTACCCATACTACTGTGAGTGAACTTGAATGAGGCATGCAAATAACTAGAAAGTATCTCACTCAATGAGGAGTTTTTAAAAAGATTTAAATGAGCGTATTATGTTATTTATTAAGAGCTAACTATATATATATATAGGCTACAGAGGGAGATACAAGATGCGACACCTGCCTTTTAAGTGCTTATAGTCCAGGTGCCTAGGAAGGAGGTAAATTTCAGAAAAGTTTCAAGGTAGTCAAGAGTGTGATATAGCCAGGTAACAGGGAGCTTGCTAATTTGACAGAAATAAAGGGTTTAGGTTACTAAGTTAGTGCTAAATATAACTCAGAAATAAGTTTTAATATAATATTAAAAAATCAATGGTAGAGCAGTATTTTATAAAATTCTTTGACCATGAACCATGGTAAGAAATGTATTATATGTCATGACTAATGCATGTGTTTAAAAATTTCTCAAAATAATACCTTACCTCTAAATATATGTAAACTTTAATATTTTACATTCAACTATATATATATTTGTGTGCATGTGTGCAAGTGTGTATATATTTATTTTTTTAATGCTGGTCATGACTGACTACATTGATTTCATGTCTTACTGAATGGGTCATTACCTGCAGACTTAGTGGAGAGATTAGGGAAAAAAAGATAGTAAATAGAAAAACAAATTAAAAAATCTCTTTTATTAAAAAATAAAAATTCAACAGAGTTGAGAAAGCAGAAATGGAAAAAGGGTTGGTTATGATCAATATTTTTAAGAATTGACAAAAGCTTTAGCTAAGAATTTGAGGAAGAAAAAAAGATCGAAGTGTCACTTCTAAGTTTTGAAGATGCTCCACCATTCACCAAAATGTGGGAAGTAAAGAGAGGAGTCCACTTCTGGGAATGACATGAAAGCTTCAGTTAAGCCTAGCTCTAGGTGACACATGACAGTGAAGGAAAAGTGTCCAGCAGATATTTATGATGTATATGTCCCTGGAGTCCTCCTGGGAAGTCAGGGCTAGAATGAATTTAGTGTATGGGCATAATAAAGGCCTTTAAAGGTTTGGGAATGAATGCAGTTTGGTTTTCGTTTGGGATTAGAGAGAAATACAGACCAGTGACTGCTACCAAAGACCTGGTAATGCCAGCCTTTAGTAAGCAGGGGCAAGAAGCCAGTGGAGCTGGGATAGGAAAAGACAAAGAGAGGGAGGGACTGTGGCTGTGATGTCAGCCACACTGACCCACAGAGAGTATGGAACCTCTAGGAAGTACACCCGCAGCTTAAAAAGAAAGTGTAACCTAAGAGATGATGTGATCCAGGCAGAGAGAGGTGTAGCCGGCTGAGATGATACCACCAGAGAGGGCTTGGCAATTTCAAATCGCATTGTTTACATTATCCTGCCACATCCTGTGCTAGAGGAAGGACACGTGTCATTAACCCCAGTTTTATAAACGAGTTTCTCGTACAAGGCTCACTGTATATAAATTTCTTGCCACACAACCTGGTGACAGAACCAAGTCTTGCTTCTTTTTCCCTCTTCACCTTGCCTGCTTTCAGCAGCAATCCAGAGGCATGTGAAAGGGGACCTTGAAAACAATAATGTCATTTTTACCCATCATAATTTTTGGAATATCTATTATCTGTCACAGTTTAAAACACCACTCTCAGGTGGTTCACTTGTTTTTTATATTCTCTGTAATGATAGTGAAACCATTCCAAGTTCCGGAAAATAAAATTTCACTCCCAAATTTAGTCCACTTAGCTTACAGAATAGTATTTCCAATGGTTCTTAAAGATGGTATCCGAAATCCTTGAATTTCCAAGTTGATGATACTCCCACCTTTTTGAGAAAAGCTCCTCGTGAAAGCTGTCATACTTGGGACCAGATTCAACAACTGAGTTCCATGGTGCCCACTATGGCCTTGCACAGAACAGCCCTACTGTCCCTCACCCAGTCCGGCCCATTCACCAGACTCCCACTGGCATTGTCTTTAGATGTGGAAACAATGACATTGTCTGTTTCTTAAATTTGCCACACTTAATTTGAAAACATAGCTGTACCAAAAATCTGAAAGGTCTTTTTCATTGTTGTGTGTGGGGCGGTGTGTAGCTCTAAATAAAATATTGGGACAAATTCAGAGCCAGCACTATTAAAAGAAACGTGGAACCTCCACTTTGGAAGAACAGTTGTGTGATCATCTATTCTTAATAACTATCACAGCTGTGGGCCCTTACTAAGACAAAACTGAGAGTTTTGATAAATAGTTGGTGATACTTAACATTTTCTAAACAATCAGTATTAATAGAACACATATTTGTGATACAGTAGAATAAGTCCCATTCTTCAGTTTTAGGTCAGAAAATTCTTCAAATGAACAGAAAAGTCTCTTTAATGTATAATGATTATAGTTCAGAGCCTATATAGTTAACCAGTAATATGTGTCTTGAGTCCCAAGAAACTTCTCTGGCTCTCAGGATGTCTAGGTCCCACAGATCAGCCATTTGGCAAAATACTCCCATGGTGATAAACAGACTATTGGCATCAGCCCCATCACTAGTCTGTGGGCCAGGCCATAGTGGGTGCATATGGAGAGCTGCTGGCATAGAAAAACAGCTAGTTTATGGATTTCTCACTGTGAGCCAGGCATAGTTCTAACTGTTTTCCCGACATAACCCATTTAGTCCTCTAGTGGCCCTGTGGGGTCTTATTATTCCTACTTTCACATGGGAAACTGAGGCACAGAAGGGTAAACTGATAAACCCTGGGACACCAAGCTAATAAATAAAGGGAAGCAGGTTTAAGTTCAGGAATTCAGGAGGTCTGGCTCCAGGTTTCATGTTTTTACCTACCTTCCCTTAGAGCTGCCTCTTAGGAGGACTGACCCCACTCCACTGTCAGCATGGGAAACAGATGACCCATAGCATGAGCTCCAGGCATGAATCTTCCAGTGCTCTGCATGGCTGCAGCGAATGTTCACGCATGCACAGCAATGAAAATGGGTGCCTTGATGTTCCTCCCCCAGAGCATTCAGAGTATGTTTTGAATCAGTGTCATTCTACTGTGTCATTTCAGGACATGATTATTTCTGGGCTACAGCCTGAAACTTCCTACTCCCTCACTGTCACAGCCTACACCACCAAAGGAGATGGTGCTCGCAGCAAGCCAAAACTGGTGTCCACCACGGGAGCAGGTAACCACATCTGTGCATATATGTACCTTGAATTCACTTTGGGTGACAGTAATACTAATTTTCCAAATGGGATGTATGGCTTCTCACAGAGGGGGTAAAAACAGCTGTGGTCAGCTAACTTTTGTGTATATGTATATACATATGTGTGTATACATATTATCATATGTATACTATTCATTGAACAAATATTTTTGGAGCATCTACTATGTGTCAGACACTATTCCCATTTCTGGGCATACATCCATCAGCAAAACCAACTGTGTCCTCCTGCAATTTATCTTCTCACCAAGACTAGCTAATTAACAAGTGAACAAATTAGTACATGATACAATGTCAGTGAGTGATGAACTGAAAAATAAAGGCATGTTGGCATTGAGGGTAAGGGCTGCCCCTAGGAGTTATTTTGGAGAGAAAAATTGGAGTTCTCTGTGGGGCAGAGTATTAGAGCTGAGGCCTGAGGGGGTCTGACGGAGCGGGTCCCATGGGGTTCAAAGAGCACATCAACTAGGTAGGGAAGTCACTCAATAGCTTCAGACTCTCTCTGCAACAAACCCTGTTAAAAGAGCTGCCACCTGGAGCTAGATGTGGGCTTAGTTTTATTTTTTGTCATTTTCTCCTCCTCACCCCCTTGCTATGGGGATTTTAAAGAGGACACATTTCACAGAAGATAGGGAACAGAGAATGAAGGAAACAAAAAGGCTAAATTTCAGATTGCTCTCTTCCAAAGCTCAATGTTCTTTAGAGTTTTTTTGGCCACAGTAGGAAAAACCAGCATGAAGGAAGAACTGGCACAGTAAAACCAATAAATTAAGAACTGTTTACAAAAGGATTCTCCTCCAGTCCTTTGTATAGAATTCTCCTATGGAACATTGAAATCGTGATTTGATTTACTCCTCCAAAATCACTTCTCACATAACTTTTTAGGAACACACCTCTACGTAAAGACATAAAGCAAAGAACAGCTGTGATGGCGAGTACCCTCCTGGGTGCCGTGCTCACTGCCAGATTTGTCTAAATGTCATAAGATTTGCCTCACATCCTGCCACCTGGAACTGCCTCAAGCAGCAGGATTACAGATGGCATCCTTCAAGACAATCTTCTGGGATTTTTTTCTTTTTTTAGAATACCTTTGTATCGAGCTAATTTGTTGCCAGGCACAGGAGATCCGTGTTCACTGGGGGGCGCGCTGCCTGCCTCGCTGCGGAACCAGCCTCTATCTGAATGTAGACAACCAAGGCTAAACCCGTGAAATTTAATCCCAGAATGAAGGAAATTGATCTCCTTCGCCCATATTTGTAACCGTGTCTTAATAAGCCTCAAATGTCTTACACAAAGCATCCAACTGCTATTCCCAATAAGGTGGAGGTTCTACAATGAGAAGGTAAAAATAGAGAACTTATAGCCAAAGAATGTGGATACTAGAGAAAGGATAATATTGTCTTTTTTACTCTCTATTTTAAAGAGTAGCTCATCACTTTTTAGTCACCATCCGGAAAATTATTTAGAATTGTCAGTCTTATTTATACATAGAATTATTTTGGAATTTTCATTCACAATTTTAGATCTTTGTTAATCAGTGAAGACTTAGGTATTGAGGTGGGGAATACTTATAATTTAGATGTCTGCACATTTATTTCATTTATTTTCTTGAACCTTCCCAAGGAGCCTGGGTTGGAGGTGCTAAAACCCAGATTTATAATCCTTTTTAGAGTAAATCTGTAGTTTGTTGTGTTTTTTTTTTCCCCTGTCAAACTACAAGTAAAAAAAGCATTTCCCAATCATGGTTTATCCACAAGTAATCAGTGAACTCATTTTTTTGGCTTTGTTTTCATATACTATTTTAAAAAGTCCTTATATTTATGTGACTATGAAAAATTATCAAGTATATCTCACACATATGAGCTTTTAATAACCCACAATTATAAGGGTACTGTATTTAGTAATGGCTCCCATGGAAAATTCAGGAATTCTTGTGAAATTTTATTTTGATAGTAAAATTCCTGATTGTAGATGAGTTGATGTATAATAAATTATTTCTAAAATCTGTAACCAGTCATATCTTTGAAACAAAATGTGCTGGCCATAACCAAAGCAATCCACATAAGAGCCGTGCAAGCTCAGGGGCACCTTTGAATAAAATGTTGACTTTATGTTGCAGTGATGGTGACATTTTTGCAGTTTCTTTGTTAATTCTCACATTGTCCAGTTTCATGCAGTTTGGTCTGCTGCATGAAGTTGAGATGTAAGGCAATCAGCCAGTTCATTGTTATATTTGTACATAAATTTCTCTACTGTACCGAGCAGCTGCGTTTAAGGACTGTAGAAAAGATGACTGTGACATGAGGAATTTGGACATAATAGGCTTAGGTCAGCCAATTATGATTCTTTCTTCTTAGGTGCTAGGTTAAACTGAAGCTACGTTTAGCACCATTGGGACTGACTGCCTCGCTTAATCCCCAGTGATTGTTAAGCTAAGAAGGAAAGGGTGCAACATGTGTATATCATTTCTGAAGTTCTATAAGGTATTTAATAGGGAAGAGTCCAGTAAGGTAATAGGAAGAATTAAAAAGCTAAAGGGAGGAGAGATTACACATATGTCGTGACACAACTTATAGTTAGCATATTTACTCTGCAGCTGGCCTCTCTCTGCTTCTTCCAATATGCTCACTGAGGCATTACTAAAAATGACCTCCAAGCTTTCCTGAATTATTATTTAAGACTCTTTCATCTTGCCAACTCTCCTGTTCCTGTGCTGAAGTGAACAAGACCTTTGAGCCTGCTACTGGATGACCTTTAAAGTGGTCCACACAGTAGCCTTAAGGCCATGGAAACCTTGAGCCAACTCCACATACGGTACCACCCACTGCATCTCTTCCTTTACCCCTAGAGTACGCACTAATCAGAGGACACAGACCCTGCATTATCTGTCTTTATTTTCCCACCCAAATGCCCGTGTGCCACTGAGTAAGTCTTTGCACAAAGTAAATAGATGTATGTGTTTTATGCATAAATTTTCTGGAAATCAGAAACGGAATGGGTTTCATTGCTAATATGTGGAGATTTGGATAATTCTCTTAAACCATGTATGCAGTGTTGTAGACCTCTCTGCATTTATTTTCCCTTTTTCTCCATCTATTACTTGGGATGAGATACCCAAAACTCTTAACCCAGCTTGAACTACTTCTATTCTTCACACGTTTGTAGACATTTTAGTCATTCCCTTCATGTGGCTGGCCTCTCCTGAGGGGATGGTGGGATTCTTTGTCTAGCTGCCACAGCATTCCTTTCTTTCTCGAATTGTTTACTTGTGTATCTCAGTGTTTCAGGACTGGTTGTCTCAATAGTTTTCAGGCTTGGTGAAACTTCTGTCAGGGGAAGGATAACCGTTGTGGGCTTGAATGGGGAGCAGACTGAGAGGCTCCTGGCAAAGCGGTGGAAATCAGCAGGTCAGAGCAGACACTGTTATTTCCAGAGCATTATTTGATCCCATGATTCTAAGCCCACAGCATGTATATCCCCAAATAAGAAAGGGCATGCCAGCATTAAAACAAATGAACAAAAAAGGCATTAGCCAACCTAAGCTTCGACTGCCCCAGAAGAATAATGTACATTTTTATAAGACCGGTGTGTTTTTATTTGAGAATTTAACTGTCCATTAAATTTCTCCAAATTTGTACCACAGAAATATTATGAAGTGAAATGCTGTATGATAAAAACATATTCCTATTTGGCTGATAAATATTATTAGAATGAAACTATATGTGTGGTTCAATCAAGAAAATTAGAAGTGTTTCCTTTATTCTAGTTTTACACACATCTCATAGAAATAGTGTGCATACTACTATATAGTTCCTTGGAACCAGAATTTTAGAAAATTTGATAAATATGTTTAATAAAATATTATTAAAATATTGTATCTGTAAAATGTTGAGACTTAATAGTTATGTTTCTACCCAGTAGTTTCAACTTGGGTTTTGTTTCCTAAATGATGTATCTTCTGCTGAGAGCCCTATATTTTTTTCAGCAGAGCCTCAAGTGTTTAATCCTTGACATCACTGACATTTTAATGGGAAAATCATGTAAATGTTACACACACATAAAGGGAAATGAAGGATGCCTCCCAATGTCTATCTTAAAGTGATTTCTTAAAGATTTTATTTATTTATTTTTAGAAAGGTGGGGGAGAAAGAGGGAAACATCAATGTGTAAGAGATGTTTCCTCTCACACACGCACCCCCAACCAAAGACCTGGTCCACAACCCAGGCATGTGTCCTGACTGAGATCGAACCCGTGACCTTTTGGTTTACAAGCCAGCACTCAGTCCACCAAGCCATGCCAGCCAGGGCTTAAAGTGATTTTTAAAATGAAAATAATCTTAAATATATTTAAAATAAAAATGCAGTAGTGCCTCCTTATATACAGGGGGTACATTACAAGACCCCCAGGGATGCCTGAAACCAAAAATATCTCTAAATCCTATATATACTATATTTTTCCTATACATACATACCTATGGTAAAGTTTAATTTATAACTTAGGCACAGTGAGAGGTTAACAATAACTAATAATACAATAGAACCAGTCTAACAATATGCTGAAATAAAAGTTACGTGACTGTGCTGTCTCTCAGTCTCTTATTGTACCGTTTTCCCTTGAAGGCGGCACTTTAGGGCTTGTCTTCGGCATATCCGGGTTGCCAACATCACTGCTCTTCCACTTTGGGGCCACTGTGCATTAAGTAAAATAAGGGTTGCTCGAACACAGGCACTGCAGTTCTGTGACAGTCAGGCTGATCTTGGAGATGGCTACTAAGCAACTAACCTACAGTGTGGAGACACCAGACACACCGGCGATTCAAGTCCCAAGGAGGATGGAGTGGGGTAGCTCGAGATTTCATCACGGCTACTCAGAATTTAAAACTTATGGATTGTTTATTCCTGGAATTTCTCATTTAATATTTTCAGGCTGCGGCTGACCAAGAGTAACTGAAACTGAAGAAAGTCAAACTGTAGACAAGGGGAACTACTGTAGATGGAATAATTCACACACTCTAACTTAATGACTGGGTTCTAGTTTGAGAATTTCTTAGTTGATAAGATCTCTGGTTTGTGTCTTTTCCTGAGAAGCAATGAGTACACAGTTTTTGGTTTGGTTTAATTTGGTCCCTGGGCCAGCCCTCAGCATACACATACGTAATGGCCATTACAACCTTCAGGGACTACTCTTCCCACACATCGTGGGTTAGCTGAGTGAACCCACATGTAGCGTGTGGAATGAAACCATTGCTTCATTGGTGAAGGATACAGTGATCTCAGTGAACATGTTCTTGGGCAAAGCATGCTACCACGGGGGTTATGACTTTCTAAAATATAGAAAGAGCAGCTTACCCAGGTCCTTACTGAGGTTAATATTCTATGTGTTGTCTCATCATCTTTCTAGTTTTGTTGTTGCTTATCTTTTTATTGTTTTCTACATCCCCACAGTACTATTTTTCATTGCCAGTCTCTCATTACTATAAGCTTTCCTGCCTTTCCAGTATCTTCTTCCTATTGGCTTTGTTTCCATTCTGCTGATTCCCTTCTTCCTCCCCTGTTTGGGTTATACCCAAAGAAACTTTGGGCTCTGTGTTGTTTACTATTGTTCTTCTCTGTGGGTTTCAGGAGTAATTGCTTTCCATTTAAAAAAAAATACAGACCCTGGCCAGGTAGCTCAGTTGGTTAGAGCATCATCCTGATACACCAGGTTGTGGTCTGGTTCCCAGTTAGGCGCTTCTGAGAAGCAAACAGTGAATGCATAAGTAAGTGCAGCAGCAAATCAGTGTTTCTCTCCCCCTCCCTTCCTCCATCCCTCCTTCTCCCCCCTCTTTCCCTTTCTCTCTCTCTCAAAAAATCAATAAATAAAAATTTTAAAAATTATAGTTACAATTCATTGAATGAGTAGATGAGAACTCTTTATACATCTAAACTTATATAACTTAAAAAGAAATAAATTATGTACCTACAGAAAACTGGCACCTTGCTAGAAATGGTTTATATTCTGATTACTGATTAATTATGATTAATATTAATGAAATACAAAACTTGTGTGAAGACTTTCACGTGCATCTTCTCATTTAATATTCACAACAAGATTTTGGGATAGGTTATAACATAATTCCTGTTTTAAAGATGAAGAACTCAATGAGAATGACTGGAATGGATAGTAAAGTATAGACAAAAATGCAGATTAAATTCACAGTAAGTCAAAGCAATTTTACTTTGAACTACTATTTTGGAAACTTACAAGCAACAGAACACTATAGTTAATTGGATTCAGATACACCTGGGTTTGTATTACACCTTTCTCACTTATTATACATCTGACCTTGCATAGTGTTCTAGCCCACTGGGTTTTACTTTTTTATTATAGAAAATGATGATAACTAATCAGAGCATGAACACTTGTAGCACAGTGCCTAGTACATTACATGTTACCAGTAATTACATGTTATACTTATTATTAGCTCTATCAAGTTGGCTAATTTTTACTCATCCATTTCTCTGTGGCATGAACCTTTATGTATGAAACTCTGAAGCGTGAAGATATTAAAATATTCCCTCAAATTATTATTTTAATTACTCCTATTTTGTGTTCAATATCAAACTCTAGTAGTTTACCCTACCTTAACAGAGTAGAAGGAGCATATTGCCACAAAGGTACACAGATCAAGCATTAGCCTTTTATTTTTTTACATAAAGAAATGGGAATGGCTGTAGGGTGGTATTTCCACTCAGCAATGATTGAAAAGTGAGCATCCATGCAAGTTGGTCTTAGCACTGCATCCTGTGTGCTTCAGTTCCAGGGAAGCCCCGGCTTCTGATCAGCCACACTCAGATGAACACTGCTCTCATTCAGTGGCATCCCCCTGTGGACACATTTGGACCTCTTCAGGGCTACCGACTAAAATTTGGCCGGAAGGATATGGAGACGCTCACTACTCTTGAGTTCTCTGAAAAAGAAGATCATTTCACAGCTACAGACATCCACAAAGGAGCATCCTATGTCTTCAGGCTCTCAGCCAGAAACAAAGTGGGCTTTGGGGAGGAGATGGTGAAGGAGATTTCCGTTCCAGAAGAAGTCCCAACTGGATTCCCTCAAAGCCTCCGCTCAGAAGGCACCACTTCAACCTCCGTCCAGTTGTCTTGGCAACCACCTGTCCTGGCAGAGAGAAATGGCATTATCACCAAGTATACCCTTCTGTATAGGGATATCAACATCCCTCTTCTTCCAATGGAGCAGCTTATTATTCCAGCTGACACCACTATGACACTCAGTGGCTTAAAACCAGATACCACATACGATGTAAAAGTACGTGCTCACACGAGCAAAGGGCCCGGGCCATATAGTCCCAGTGTCCAGTTCAGGACACTGCCTGTGGATCAAGGTAGGATTTGTCTGCTTATGGCCTTCCTCCTTTAAAGGAATATCGGTCTTTGGAAATCAGTATTTTGAAGCTATAAATAACTGATCGACCCATTCATATTAATAGGTTCAGCAAAAGCAAAAAGGTAAAGTATATGAAACTTAATATGTTTTGGATGCACTAGATTTCAGTTATAGAATGCCAACCAAGTCTGGCTCACAGCGCCCCAATGTCCTCAGGTAAGGAAAATACAATCTAGTTGACTCATTGGAGAGAAAGGAGAGATCTTGATGAGAATGAGGTATTTAAATGAATGCTCTGAACAGGTAGGCAAATCACACTTCTTTCTCTGATCAAAGCAGAAAGCATCTAGCTTAAGCTCTGTGGCCCATGGTGGAGAGGACAGGTCATGGCTTTTAGGAGTGGTTTAAATACACTGTTTTTCCTTTTCCAGCAGTGTTTGCAAAAAATTTTCATGTCAAAGCTGTAATGAAGACTTCAGTGCTACTGTCTTGGGAGATTCCAGAGAATTATAATTCTGCCATGCCTTTCAAAGTAAGTTTGTTTTCTGATATGTAAGAAATCACAGGTAAAAGTGCAGGGGGCAGCTCAGCTGGGTAAGTTACCCACAGAGCATTCAGACTGCTCTGATGCTGGCCCATGGACCTGCTGGGCTCGTTTGTGGCTTTCATGTCATAGATTGAGCCTGGCACTTTGGCAGTGTGACCCTTCCACTGGAGAGAGGAGGCAGGAGCCCCAACCCAGTGACCTAGTATTTCCAAGTTAAACTTTTATGATCTAAGCTAACGTTTTTGTTTTTCCAGCAGAAAATGAAATTTGTGTGTTTTTTTCCTCTGTATAATGCAACCTATTTGTAAAAATTGTTTATTGGCCTGAATTCTTTGCACATTTTAAACTCTAGCTGAGAGTTTAAACTCCATTGAGAGATACTAAGAGATGCTAGTAAGAAGTACAAGTCTATGAAATAAAGAGTAGAAGAACATTCTTGAAAGTTAAAATATATTTAGGAACAGGAATGGAAACATTTAGAAAAAAGTGATGTGTATAACACATTGCAAACCTAAAGCATTTCTGCACACGTTCTATTTCTGCACCTACAACTGACAAGCCAAATACTGAAAAGTTGTTACGCATTTCCTTGTGTATTTTTTCTACAGTTATAAACATTATATCATTACACAGTAAGAACTGAATGAAAAATTGATACAATCTCTAGAATTTATGAATACTTATTGACTTAGGGATTACCCAAAATTAGAATTCACCTAGTAGGTATTTTCTATAAGCACATTAGTTTAGAAAATACGCATTGCCTCTCTGGTAACCAAATCTCTGTGATTGGTTATATCCCCCTAGATCCTCTATGATGATGGGAAAATGGTAGAAGAAGTGGATGGTCGAGCTACACAAAAGTTAATTGTCAACCTGAAACCTGAGAAGTCATACTCATTCGTGCTGACAAATCGTGGAAACAGTGCTGGTGGATTGCAGCACAGGGTAACAGCAAAGACCGCACCGGATGTCCTTCGTACCAAGCCTGCCTTCATTGGGAAGACCAACTTGGATGGCATGATTACTGTGCAACTGCCTGAAGTTCCTGCAAATGAGAATATAAAGTAAGTTGATTGAAGAGTTAGCGCTGAAGGATAGAAATGCCTAAAAACAAAAAAAGAAAGTCAAATCTCAGTATTACAGAGTTATAAAAGAATATATTGCTGTACGCAGAGTAACAGCTTCTTCTGCATAGGCTCAGAGTTTTGCTATTCAGTTTCTGTCGCACGTGTTCTGGCGGTCATTGTAGTACAGATTCTCGTTAATTTCACTTTAAGTATTTTTTTTTGTTCCAGGAGAAATGTTACTTAGGAAAGATAGAATGGCAAACAGAACATGGTCTTATATAAAGGTGTTTATGTCATAATATGTAGAGTAAAGTGAAGAGTTGACTGACTCTAATATGTGGCAATATACAGTGCAGAAATTACTATAAAGCTAAAAGAACTTTGATGAATTAGATTAAGGAAAAATATTCTATGACATTAAAATTTGAAATATGTGCTCAAAGATAAATATTTCAAAAGTTAAAGTTCAAAATGACACTGGAAAAAATCATGTAAGTTCAAAATTCAGGTTTTTCTGGACTAGATGGAGCACAGTATAGAAATCAATGGGCCTGCAGTGGAAAATTAAATCCAGTCAGTTAAGAGTTTGTTGGTTGTATGTAGTTATTTGCTTGTAGCCAAGAGAAGACATAGCCAGTATAATTGCTCATTGGTTATAGCCAATAGAAGAAAAGTATGTTCACCAAAGTATACTAAGTATGAGTACTGTGGTAGGCCCTGGAGAATACTAAGGATATTATCCTCTCCTCAAAGAGCTTGCCATCGAGTGAGGGATAGAGAGAAGTAGACGTAATGTGTGTTAATGGTAGTGTCATACTTATGTCAAGAGCAGCCAAACCAGAATGGAGTGGGTTGAAGAAGTTTGTGAATTTAATCTTGAAGGACAAATAAGAGGCCAACATAAAGTCAGAGTGAGAGAATATATGCAAAAGTTCATTAGTCCAGGAAGCAAGTGATTCTGTAAGGCTGGAGCCCAGACTGCTCGTGCAAGCAACGAGAGAGGTATGTGAGAGCCGGCTCGTGCTCAGAAGCCAGGACTGTGTTCTGTAGTCAGGGAAAATCCACTGACGGTTTTTATTTGTATAGTAACCAAGTTTCCCTTTTTCCATTTTAGGAAGTTTTTATTAAGTGTCCACTGTATTTACGTGCAGTGCTCTCTGCTTGGGATAAGACTAGATCCTTTCTCATTTCTTCTATCTCACATAATCAAGTTTAGATGAAACTTACTATGAATGATTTCAAGGCCAAATAGAGGCATTTATACATTCAGGGGTGAGCAAAAGTAGGTTTGCAGTTATGAGTACTTGAAATATGGAGTTATTAAACCTATGGTAATAATCATAGCCTGAATGTCTTTTTCCATACAAACAACTTTCAACCTACTTTTGCCCACCCCTGTAGAACTATAGAACTGTAGACCCTTGGAGCCTTTATGTTTAGTGGCAAGCTAGTGGAATTACTAGGACAGTCATTAGGGGACATGGCACCTGAAGGTGCTTGTTAGTGGGAATTGCACCAGCATAGACAAAATTGTTGGGAAGTTATCACATAGTTAGGTGACACGAGGCAAGTAAAAAGATTCTGAAGATGGTGATGGTGCATCTATGCAGAGGCAAACCAGAGCAGTAGTGTGGTAGTAGTTAGAAGCTGCTTCAATGAAGAGATCAATGCCAAGAAAACCGCCATCCATGGCTCTGGGGTTAGAGTGTGGATGTCAAAATGACTGATGCTGCCATTCATCCTAAAGGATAAAACAGAAGAATCAAGAGGAAATTAACGAGTTTAATTTTGTCTATATTTTACATTGAGGTATCAGTGAAATATCTAATTAGAGATGTGGGCTTAAAGAAATGACTAGGATTAAGGATAGACATTTGGGAATCATTAACAGAGCAGCAACAGTTTTATGAGGAGACAGAACCACTGAGACAATGAAACGAAAGTACGAAACAAAAGCTAATAGTAAAGGTCTCAGTTATTAGGAATAAGGGAGCAAGTAGAGGGAGGACATGGAGAAGAGCTTGTTAGAAAGTCAGGGGAATTGAGCCAGGGTCATAGCAAAGGAATTTTTAAGAATATGGGTAGAGTAAGAAATTTTCAAAACTCCAGAAAACTTGAAGCACATGACTGAAAAAATCACCTATGAAAATGTAAAATTATAAACACAAAGTTTTCAATTTAGTGCCATTTGTGAGATTTAAAGAGTGTGATAAATTTGGCCACTTTAGACTCAGCCAAAAAAAGCAATCTTTCCAGGCCCCGGCTGGTGTGGCTCAGTGGATTGAGCACCAGCATGTGAACCAAAGGGTCACTGATTCAATTCCCAGTCAGGGCACATGCCTGCCTGGGTTGCGGGCCAGGTCCCCAGTGTGGGGGTGTGTGAGAGGCAACCACACATTGATGTTTCTCTCCCTCTCTTTCTCCTTCCCTTCCGCTCTCTCTAAAAATAAGTAAATAAAATCTTTAAAAAAAAGTTTTCCTGAAAAAACATTGTTATTATTTATTTGATAAAATAATTTCAGGATTTCAACCAAATGATAGAATTTCCAAAAGATTATTACTAAAATAAATTCACTGATAATCAAGGTCTACATTTTTGTTCACTCTTCTTTGTCTATCATTCATAAAATTGAAAATGAGAATGAAATACTATACAATTTTTATTCCAATAAAATTTAATATGAATGTGAGGTTATAGTTATCTATTGATTGTCTAAATATTCTGGAGATATTTTTTGATCTCTCACCATAGTGTCATGCAGTTTCAGGGGTTTTAGGGTAATAGCACAGACTTTTTCATTGCTATTACACAACATAGTTAAGTGGGGAATTTGGACAAGTAAAAAATCAGTTGAAGTGGAGTCCTGTGGTACCAAAGACTAGTTAAATAAGGAAGGCCACAGGAGAGGCTCCCAATCCTGCTTTAATAATTCAGGGAAGGGGTCCTAGAGAGAGCAACATCTGAGCTGAGGCTTAATAAATGACATGAAGTTAGCTGGCTCGTGGACTGGGGGTGGGGAGATACTGGCCCAGTAGCTCAGTTGGTCAGAGCATTGTCCCCATATGCCAAGCTGTGGATGATCCCTGGTCAGGGCACATACAAGAAGCAATGAATGCATAAATATGTGGAACAACAAATTGAAGTTTCTCTCTCTCCCTCTCTGTCTCAAATAAAAATATAATAAGAGAACAGCATATGGGACAGTACATAAACAAGATAAAGACTAGCATTTATTATTTGTCCGTGTCCTAACCATCCACTAAGACTTTTTAGTTGTCATCCAATGAACATATAGTCTGTTCATGCTAGGACAGTGCTAGGACTGGGAATAAAGAGATGACTGAGATAAAGCCTGGTGTCACCGTGGGAGAATAGATACAGGAGATGGGTAATGTGAATGTAATGGGCTAACTGCTGCCGGGTACTATGGAAACATACACACAGGGTTTTAGCCCAATTTGGATGTCAGGGGAGGTATCTAGAAGAGGCTAATATCTAATCTGAGTTTTGAAGGATAAAAAAATTTAGAAAGTATAAAATAGTTGCAAACAATGAAAGAACATGGAAAGGATATGGACTCTAAATTCAACCCATTGATACATGCACTATTTAGCAAAAGAGCAATTGGAAGATGAAGAGTATATGTATTCTGTACTATTTACCATTATTTTTCAAGACTTTATTTATATGAAAAAATATTTTAGTAGATATTTACCAAATTCACTTGGTAGTAGGTAATAGATGTTATTGTTTCATTTTCCAACTTCTGAATGAATTGAGAATATCAGGGAATCTGGTCTTTTAGTGTTTTTCTTTGGCTTATTTAGATTTTATTTTTTTATTTATGTACTTCCTCCTCTTGTATTTCAAGTGGGAATCATGGAAAAGGGATGAGAGTTGGTAACAAAGAAAAGATCCCATTTGAAAACAAAACAAAAAAGCAAGAAATTATGAAAAAATGTTCTCAAAATGAATTAAGATTCTCAAAAATATATTCTAGCCATTGTAGGGATAAGAAACAGCAAAAGGACCTGAATACACACTTCTCTAAAGAGGACATATAGAGGGCCCACAGATGAAAAGATGTCAGCATCACTAATCATCAGAGAAATGCAAATTAAAACCACAATGAGATCCCATCTCACACGGGTCAGAATGGCCATCATCAGTAAATCAACAAACCAGTGCTGGTGAGGATGTGGAGAAAGGGGAACCCTAGTGCACTGTTGGTGGATGCACAAACTGGTGCAACCACGGCAGAAAGCAGTATGGAAATATCTCCAAAAATTAAAAATGGATCTGCCTTTTGAGCCAACAGTCCCACTTCTGGGAATATATCTGAAGGAATCCAAATCACTAATGTGAAAGAACATAATCAGGGTTTGGCTGAGGTTGGGGGGAATGTGTGTGTGTGGGAAGGGGAATGCAGACAACTGTAATTAAACAACAATAAAATAATTTAAAAAAAGAAAAAAGAAAGAACATAAGCACCCCTATGTTCACTGCAGTGTTATTTGCAATCACCAAGATCTGGAAGCAGCCGAAGTGTCCATCAGTAGATGAGTGGATAAAACAACTATGGGACATTTATTCAGTGGAATACTAACTTGCATGTAAAAAAAGAAGAAAATTTACCCTTTGCAATGGTATGGATAAAGCTGGACAACATTCTGCTGAGTGAAATAAGCCAGTCAGAGAAAGACAAATACCACATGATTTCACTCACATGTGGAATCTAATGAACAAACTGAACTAACAAGCAAAACATAGACTCATAGATGGAGATCAGATGACAGCTAGTGGGGGAGGGGGGTTAGGGGGTGAAGACCTTGAGCAGAAAAGAAAATGGATTCATGGACATGGACAGCAGTGTGGTGATTGCTGGGGGAGGGGGTATAAGGGGACTAAATGCAACAAAAAAATACAATAAAGATAAAAGAAAAAAGAAAGAGCAAAAAGCTAAGTTAGACAAGTACTTGAATGGAAAAAGTATCAGAATCGTAGGAAATGAAAAGGCAAATCCCCACTTAGCAAAACAACAACAACATCTAGATAATTTACATTGGGGCGACTTTTTATAGCGTAGTTACCCACCCCTCCCTTTAGGTGGGTTCATGTGGTATGGTCACAAATTACAAGAGTCCGTGTGCCATGTCCTGCCCCTTGCAGTAACTGGCAAGTGTAGAAACCAAAGAGGAATGTAGCTTTTTGTTCCGTATTTTATGGATGGAATAAGGGGAGGAAACAATTGATTACAGAGCTGTGGTATGCATTGCTAACTTTTATTTAGGTGAAAGCTATCTAGAAAAATGCTTCCAATTTGTTTTCTAGTAAAATGCAGTTTTGGTGATTGAAGGGTTTTGTTTATCAAGAAAAACCATGCTTTTCTCATTTCCAGCCACGATACTTGGGAGACCTGATCACTACCCCCAACTCCTCACCAGTTAAAAAGCAATTTGTCTGTCATTAATGTAGTACAGCCATAGTTCTTGCTTCTGCATTAGTCCTCACTTGGTTTTTGTGTGGCGAAGCAGAGGTGCGCCCTCAGGGAAAGGCTACATTTCCCATGAAACAGCATGTTCTGGTACCAGGAATTTTGTAGCGATTCAGCCTTGTGTTTGAATACTTTTAGGAGGCAGAGTGCTGGTCAGAAAATGTAGGAAACCCACAGTTTTTCAGTAGCAAGTGGTGGTCACAGACAGAACTTTATAGAGGCAGATTTCACTCTGGGTGGTAAGAAGAAAAGGTGCCATGCAAATTACTCTAAGAGAAAAAGTTGCCAGAAGACACCCAATATAAATTAATTTCACAGTAGACATTTTATATTTATGAAAAATAGAAACAAGGAGTATTTTATGAAATTTTAAATTTATTTGGTCATATTGATTTTGCTTTCAGATTCTCTACTTTTTCTTCTTTTAATAAAGAAGATATTCTTGGAAGCATGGCTTAACAAGTTGCTTTATAAAGTTTGTACCACCGATATTAGCAGTTCAGTGAAGTGATATCTATTTAAAATTTAATGAGAAATAATTCATTCATCACATGTTGGCAATTGAAGTGGTAAAGGCTTAAATTTGTATAGTGCTTTATTCTGTACTGAAGGTACTAGAAGATTTATTTAAGCCTCACAAAGACCCTGTGCGGTTGGCATCCTTCTCCCTGTTTACAGATGAGTTAAGTGGGGCCCAGAATGACTAAATAGCCTGGCTAAGATCACGTAGTTGATGCTAAAGATAGTTAGTAGTGACACAGGGCTTCCTAGGTGCTATTCAGAAGGACATGGCACACATTAACCAACGCAATCTTCACAAGAAGGGTGCTTTTCATTACAAAGCTGAGGAGATGTGGAGATGAACAAACTTGCCCTGGCAACACAGTAGCAGAACCAGAAAGGCAAGATTTGAACACAGGCAGCCTGGCTCCAGAGCCCGCATATTTGCCCACGACCATAGAATTCATTGGCCAAGCAAGGATAGTTTTTTGTAGGACAACTGCTAGACCATCAAGAACTCCACAACAAGTAGGCACCGACAGGACTGGCCGGGACAAGCCTCAGTACCAAGAGGAGGCGGGCACAGCCACAGGGCCACAGATCTCGGAACCGGGAACACCCTGGAGCAGTGCAGCCTGAGGATTTAGATGAGAGGTGAAGGGAGAAGCCGGCCACAGGTCGGCATTATCACCTGGACTTTAAAAATGAGGAAAAGAAGGCTTAAGACAATCAACTTCTCTGACAACATAGAGCTAAGCCCAGAAACCTTAATTTAAACATAGAAACCAGAAGGAGCATTCAACTTGCTTTAGTTTTCCTCTGGTAAATTAGTTTTATTTGAACAATACATACCCAAATGACTATAGCAAAGAAAATCAAAACTTATGAAAGGAATAAAATTCCTTATTAAACCCTGAAATGGATTTTGACCTCCCAGTTAAATAATGAGTTTGAGAATGTTAATACAGACTGCTCACACAGAAAGCCTGGCTGCATTGGAAGTGGGACTTCCGCAAAGACCAGGGCTCGCCTTCCCGTAAAATTATATGAAGCTGGGACCCTGGGTAATCACATAGTAAATAAAATTAGTAAAACTTTACTTAATATAATTAAAATTCTGAAGGTTAGATTTAACCTACCTAATTAAATGTAATATATTGGGAAAACACAGCTTACTTTATAAGTAGTCAAGGGCTTTCTAGATATATTTATCCTGAAGTTATTTGTCTTATTAGTTTAAAAGTTAAACTCTATGTTGAAAAGGGTGTTTTGAATGTACATTTGATTCAGAGAAGCAAAGCAGAGCATGAAGTTTAATGTTACCCATACATAAAGCTGATCTAGTTTCAGAAGCAATTTCTTTCATTTCAAACAAGTTGTTTTTAGATCATACAATTTGGTCAGAGACTGGACTAGAGGGGTTTGAACCCAATAGTGAGAGAAAGTTAGGAGATAGAAACGGTCCAGATACATGACTCTGGAATGAGACTGAGGCGGTGACAGCTGAGATGACGACAGATGAGAACACTAGAGACAGGGTTTGGCAGTACTAGGACTTGGTAGAGGGTTGGGTATGAGAGAGGGAGACATTAAGTGCAGATTTATTTTTGAGGCATTTTTTAAAATTTTAATCACAGTAAATTTGAAGTTCTTTTGTGACATGGAAATGGAGACATAAAGTTAGAACTGGATAAACCTATAGAGCTCAGAGGAGCATTCTGGGCTGAAGATATGAACCTGTCCATCATTTGGATATAGGTAAAAAATGATGTTCAAGGAGAAATGAGAACTCCTAGGAAGAAAACGAGTGAGGAGAAGTTCTTCGACAGCCTTGAGGAACTCTGCCATTTAATAACCAGGTAGCAGATAATAAATGCTGCTAAGGAAATAATGTTAACCTGGTGAGGAATATGAGTAGAAAACCCGGAGAGTTGGATACAGAGAAAAAAGACAGAGGTTCTTACTGACTTTGTCAGATTCTGTTAAGAGCTCAAGAAAGAAGAGAGTCAAAAACTGTCCTTTTGGTGTAGCATTACTGAGGCAGCTGAGCACCCTGACAAGGACGGTGAGGTGTGCCGATGAGGTAGGAGCCAGAGCACAGTCAGCCAGAAGTGAGTGGAAGGTGAGGAAACGGAGGACAGCAGAACATACAGCTCTTCTCAGAATCGGGGCACTGAAGAGTAGGACAGAGAGACTGAGGACTCGAGTGGGATGTGGTTTGCTTTATGTCTTTTAAATGGCAGATACTTATGTAAGGGTGAGAGCAAAGTTTAGGATCCAAGGACGAAGAAGCGGCTGAGATGTACAAGAGAGAAGGGGTACGGTGTCTGGTGAACTTCCTGAGAGTGAAATGAGGGGAGCAGTAGGGCCAGTTCTTCTACTGTTCCAGAAGGAAAGCGTATGGTTGTGTACAAATCTAGGTAGGCTTGTACTGGGTTGGCCAAAAAGTCCATTTGTTTTTTTCTGTTCATTGGCTCCAGTGGTGCTTTGTTGTCTTTAACTTCATTAGAAACAATTTTGTTAGATTGTATTGTGGTAGCTGTTATTCAGTGGGCATTTAAAAACAACATCAGAGTTGGTGAGTTTTGCGCAGCCATTTTAATATTGAAGATGGAAGAAAATATGCAACATTTTCAGCATATTATGCTTTATTATTCAAGAAAGGTAGAAATGCAAAAAAAGATTTGTACAGTATGTGGAGAAGGTGCTGTGAATGATCGAAAATGGCAAAAGTAGTTTGCAGAGTTTCCTGGTACTGTTGACATTTTGGCCAAATAATCCTTTGCTGTGGGACTGTCTTATGCACTGGGAGATGGTTAGCAGCACCCCTGACCTCTACCCCCTATAAGCCAGTATTATGGAATAGCTGACATACTCAAAGCATCCAAATCAATAAAGTTATTGGTGAAAATGAAAAATGTGTTTTTTATGGAAAAAACTAAACAGACTTTTTGGCCAACCCAATAGTTTGGTAGATAGAAGAAAAGGCAATTCTTGTCTGAATGTTTTCATTTTCTCTGTGTATAAGTGATAAGGCCATCATCTAGTGGAGGAGGGGTGGTTAGGAGATTCAAGGTATGAAGTCAGGGGAGAAAGTTTGAAAATATTAATGTGTAAAATGGAAGGACTAGGTAACTGAAGAAGTTGTGGTTGATTGGCAGGAAGTTTTGAAGGTGCATGTGAGTTTGCCGATTGCTAATTTATGGCATCATCCTGCCCTGTGTATTATTTCTCAACCTGTGTTCAGCTCCTTGGCTTCAGGCGCAAAAAAAGGCAATGACAGATTTTGGCTATGGTAGAGTGGAGGATGTTGACTTTGGAAAGGCAGATTTCAAGGATCTCAGAGCCCTAGTGGTTCATGGACCAGTCTTAGAAAAGAAACCCCAAACCCTAACTCTGAGGTTCATGGGAATAAACCACCACCATGTGAGACTGCAAGTGAAGCAGTATTCTCAGGAAGAAAATAGGTTTCAGGAGAGGCAACCACATGGGTGTTTACAAAGCCATAGTTGCAGAGAACACAGTTGAAATGTATGGATTTAGACCCAGGAAAGACATTCTACTACATGGAGTTCTGAACTCCCAGCACCCCATTTCTTTCACTGGACAAGAGCTGCTTTGAAGCAGGCTCCACTGTGACTATTCTAGATGAACGCTTTAGACATCAGTGGGGATCATATCCAGCCACACAAGTAATTGCTAAAGGGGAGGCTCTTCAGTTCTTCTTGCAGCTACAAGTAATATGAAAAGTTGGAAAGTGCTGCAGAAGAAAGAACAGATTCTTTTTTCATGTACAAGAATGGCAACTTCAAGTATGAAAGCAGAAAGAAAAGTTAATAGGATTCATCAGCTTACCCTTGATTTACAAGATTCTAAATGAGGACAATAGGAGCTCTGTGACAGTGTTCATTATCATTACTTTAGGCAAAGAGAACCTGTCCTGACTTTGTGCAACTGGTAGGGAGAAGCGAGAGGCTCCCTGACAAGTGTGTTTATCAAGTACATCTGCAGTGTTATTTTGCACGCTCAGTTGCATTCCTGTCATTCTTCTCCATGCTCATTTAACATGATGGACTTGTTTGGCAAATTCTCCGGGTGGTGGGAGGACAGGGAGAGGAGGAAGCTTACTCTGGATTACAAAACAAAAGATACTAGCTCCTCTCATACAACCCAAGTCTTTATTCTCCTCACCCTCCTTGATCATCATGATCATTTGTAAGGAAAGAAAATGAATGGCTCCGTGATATGATCCTGTAAGTCTGTTGATCAGTGGCTGAGAGCACCAAGGAGAGAGGGGTCTGGCGTAGTCGTCTGGTTTGACTTTGAATTCTTGATTAGGGAGCAGAAAAGACTTTGTCAAGTTCTTTAACCTGCATGGCAGGGAATTTCACGGTGCCCTACTGAAGAAGGTAGTTGAGTGGGGTCTCCCCACCTTGATGGTCAGTGCTAGGCGGTGTTAGTTTAGTGCTGTATGCACACGCTGTGCCAAGTGGTTTCTGTGAATTTGCTTTGTCTTGCCCAGATAGCAGTCTGGTGTTTTTTTACTTTCATTTTTCAGAATATACAGCTGAGATTCGGGGATGTTGAATGATCAGCCCAGGACCACAGAGCACGTTAGTGGCAGAGCCTGAATTCTGGGCCAGAGGTGCCTCCGGATGCCACATTCTTCACAAGAGCACTCTAGAGTAGCACTGCCCAGCGGACATAAGGAGAGCCACATGCAAAATTTTTTCATTTTCTAGCCACTACAGTAGAAGTCAAGGAAAGGAGAAGTTAATTTTAATAACATTTTATTTGACCCAATATATCCAGAATATTATCATTTTAACATACAATCACTATTACAAATTATTGCTGAGATATTTTACATTCATTTTCTACACTAAGTCTCTGAAATCCAGCGTCTTTCATATTGACAGCACATCCCAGCTCAGACAAGCCGCATTTCAGACGCTTCATAGCCACAACAGGCTACTGGTTACCGCACTGGACAGTGTAGCTCTAAACTCTGTTTATGGAAACAGGATTCTTTATCGCAGAGTGTTTGCTGAGTGTGTTGCAGGTTTAGCTTTGAGATGAGCAGAAAGAGGCCTTCCTGTGCATGCTGTTGGTCTCTGGGATACATGTTAGTGCCCACCCTGCCACCCCTTTCCCCTGTGTGGCAGCCTTCTGAAAGTTTGTGAGTGTGGGTGGGTGTGTATGTATGTGTTTATTTTCAAGAGAAATCTCCACAAAATTTATGGAGTTCTTAATGAGTACTGGATTATACAAGGGGAAAAAAGAACAAATAAACAAAGAGTTAAACTGTTGCTAAGATTAAGATATACTTAGGTTTGTATCCCTTTAATATCTGTTTTAACTGAGGCAACAGTGTAGTCTCCCTGGATTTGTCTTTTTGTCTGTTATCTGTTCTTATAGGATTTTTGAGGGGGCAAAATGAAATTATGCATTTAATATAATACCTGGGAAGTAGGAAGTGATTAAAATGTTAGCCAATATTATACACTTATGTGCAAAGTCCTTGTATTATAGCTACTGAAGGCTGGTATTAGCATAACCATGAATGCAAGAGCAGAGTATAGACTATATGGAAGTTACAAAACAATTTTACAAATAGCCATATCTGGGGACAGGTTACTTTTTACATTAATTAAATTTTAGTCAACCATTCTCCGTTGGAGAACTCGGTTACTTTTGTCTCTTCCTATGCATGTATTACACTGAGAACTATTTTGAAGGCCTTTAGGTAGTGATTGTCTCCAAATTTTTGTCATAATTATCTTAAGGTTTACAATTTGATGGGTAGAAAGAAAGGGGAGCATTTTTGCATGTGTATAAAATTGTTGTGAGATTATGAGTAATTTTTCAGCTCTTAATTTTTTATCCAAATAAAAATAGGGGTATTTTAGGGATATATAAGTAAAGTTATCATTATCATAACATAGGCATTTCATGAGCTAAGAGTAATTTTACATTTCCCTTTTTAAAAACTATCTTGTAAATTGCTGTCGTGGACAATATTGGTTCAGCAACTTGTGTGGGTGCATTTCAGTATACCAGCCTTGTATGTGTCCAGCACCAGGGTCCTAACAAACTGTGCCCACTGTTTATGATCCCTAATAAAGAGCAGCCAACCATGGTGATAGTACCATATAAGCTCATTGAAGTCACACATAAATGTCTACCCATGTTGTTTTTAAAATTGAACAAACAGGTGGTTGTTTGTCATTGATGGACAAGTCACTCCATCTCCATAATTTGCCTTCAGTCTCAATCACTGGTCTGTGGAAGATTTAAGGATATAGCCCTTTACTTTTCTCTCTGAACTAATGTTATTTTTGTCTACGCATTCTTGTGCAGAGGATACTACATAATAATTGTGCCTTTGAAGAAATCTCGTGGGAAATTTATCAAGCCATGGGAGAGTCCAGATGAAATGGAATTAGATGAGGTAATTATGTCTTTGTTGGCCGTCTTTCATTAGTTATTTAATTTCTTAAACATCCTCCTCCTCTTCATAGAGACCTTTAGCATCCAATCCAGGTGCTGACTTCTGCATGGATGGCTGGTCAGCTGGCTGTTCAGATAGTTTAGTGCTTTGGGTGTGTTAACCTCCAGGGATCACAACAAAGAGCCTTTTGCTTTAATTAAAAGACATTAAGCTACAATAAAGCTCACAACCTGTCTAATCTTTGTTGGCTCTAATATTTTGCCCCTTGCCCTTTGTAAAACGTGGCGCAGAGGTGTGAGGAGTGAAGTGAATTGTTAGGAGAGACGTAATCACTGATGTTATGAATTCCATATTTCCCTTCATTAATGCAGTGGTAGCGGCAACTGTTACACATGTTAAGTTGCATTTTGCAGCAGAGTTCAACATTTGACCCACATGCATTCTTGACCAGGTTCTCCCAGAACTATGCTGATTAGCATTCGGTTGCCTTATTCTGTACTCTGTAGGATTTCAGGCTCAAAATTGTATTTAACTGCAGGGGCAAACAAAAGAGACAACATCTTTAGCTAAGGAAGAACTATAGTACAAAAAATAAAGCAGATTCTATATGAGTATGATTTTAATTTCCAAAACCTTACCACAACTGTAGGTACATATTAATTTATACTCATTTTGTAGAAAGAATATTTGTAGTTTTTGAAAGTTAATACATAGTATGAATAACAAGACCTAATTATTGCCTACCTCTAGTGAGATGAGAAAGCTGTGATCAGATGTATTAAGCCAGATTGCCCAGAAGCCCACAGCAAGTTAATGGCTGTGCTTCAAATTTTGAAGTACAGGGGAGACTTTGCTATTTTAACGTGATTCTTGTTCAGGTCAGTTCAGTGGGCAAATAAGAAAGTCCCCATTTGGGGAAATGAGAAATTTTAATATTCTCAGTTAATATTATTACCCAGCCTGTTATTGCTAGGTATTTTCCCTACCTCAAATTAGCTAAAACAAAGCAAGGAAAAGCAAAAGGTCCCTCACTGCATTACAGGGAAGGGACGTTTATTTCATATATGTCTGCACTAAGGAGACAGTGATCTGACACATAAGGGCTGGTAGCTTCCTTTGGCAGACATACGTCTTCTCTAGAAGTGTGGTTCATCATCATCCACTTGTTCATCTGAGTTAAATTCAAGTTGAGAAAGGGAGGTGCGTTCAGGGTCAGCACTGCACTTTTGTGTCACTGTTGAGCGAGTAAAGAAGCTTTGGAGAAGTGTAAATTGAGCCACCCTTCGAGTAATGTCATCAAGTACTTTATGTTATAAACTTTATTTTTTGCTGTTAATAATAAAGGAACAAAATCATTTTTCTCTGATGTTAGATGAATAGTTATTCTTCATCTGAATATGCAAAATTGTCAACTGATCTTCTATAAACATTTTGACACAAGGTATTTTTTAGTTACAATCAGTTAATCCTGAGATATTCTTTATTATTTTAATCAGTTTTAGTTGAATTACCAAATTAAGTTGGACTTGGATTTAAAATGAAAAGGCAATTTTTAGAATCTATGAATCTTTCTAACTATTTAAAAACAGTTTTCAAGGAATTAAGATCCTGGCCAACAGTGGTATCTAATACTTTTAAATAGTAAAATTTCCACATAAGTGGAGCCATTTGGTGATAAGTAATAGGAAGCTAATTCTCTTTTCACAGCCAGGTTTTAACCTCTGGAATGCACAGCAATGCTAATGAATTAAAGTGTAGAGCTATATGACATTGAACTTTCTTGCAATTAAATTCTATGGGTCTGTGCTGCTGATTCCCATAACAAAGGGTCATTTTAATCATCCCACACGTTGTGGTGCATTAATCTGTATAATAGTTTGATAAAGAACATTTATTAATTCAAAATTTTTGGGTCAGGATGGGTTGTTGCCCACTTTTCTTACTGATATAATTGAGACCACATTGTAGAATTAATGGTGGAAGAAATAAGATATGCATTGACTGGAAAATGAAAATTATTTCTGATAAGAAACCAAAGCCCTTGATATATCATCTGGAGTTACCTCTAATACATCTTGTAACCACTGTGGAGGGGAACAGATGAAAGTAGGCTATGACCTCACTTTATGCATACTCGTTCAATTTCCAATTCCTGCAGACAGTTTTTCGTGGGGTTTCTTTTTCTTACCATGGATAATAAAAGCATTGTAGTAATTTTATCTGTAGCTTGGTACTGCCAGGTTTGACAAAGCAGTGTTCCTCTCTTAAATGTATTTCACCAAGTGATTTTTTTTAGAAGGTCTATAATTCAAGTTGTTCAAACCATATCATCAACGAGAATGGTGGCCTAAGGGGATTTCCACATGTATGCCTTACATTTAGGCCCATAAAAAATAGAAAGAGGCTTTCTAAAGAGTCACTCTCAATATTGTTTTTTGAGCTCATTTGTCCTTTGTCTGGGAATAATTTCCCCATAATAAATTTATAGACTGGAACTGCTGTTGTCTAGGTCAGACTGGCAGAGCAGACATTGGTAGTCAAAATGGATTTGGGGCAGAATGACTCCTAAAATGTTAGTTATATTTAATTCCGGGCAGGTCTTGTAATATATCATAAGCTTTTCATCGTGTTGTACTTCAAAAGCTCGCTGTGAAATAATGTGGTCATTTGAGGTTGTAACTTCAACAGACTTCGGTGTCATCTGCGCATACTTGACTCATTTAAAGAATAACACAGGAAGCATCCTACGGAGCTTAGCGCAACCTACAGGGCAGAGCTGATTTCTCAGGTTTGACCTTAATGAATGGTCACATTGGATTTAAGGAGCAACAAAAACTCAAATATATTTTCGTAACGTACTTCCTCCAAAAATCTTCTAAAGAGACCCTACCCAAAGGTGTTCATGGGATGACAGTGATGTGGATGAATGTTGACAGTTGCCTACATCTGAAATATGAATGAAATCAAGGCGTAGGGTTTGATCAGTGAAGTAGAAGAGGGGACACAGTCACATAAACAACTGATGGTAAATGTTCCTGATTAACCAACTTCAAAAAGCTGCTCAGCTCATCTGCAGGGCATGTGTCCTTCTGAAGTAATGGACCATTTTTTACTGCATATCAACAGTAACCTTTGTAATGACTTTTCAAGTGATGCATTAAATGTATGGTCTCGGAAGTTTTTTTAAAATAATGTAAAAAGAATCAGGAAAAGGAAATCTAAATACATACTCATCCGTGTTAATGAAAGCAGACACACAAATTTTTATATATATGTCTACATACATACTGAATTGAAACAATTTAGATTATCGGTGTACCTTAATTGTTGAATTTATTCCTTGATGTTGTGCAGCCAATAAGTAAACAAAAATATGGTTTAAAAATCTCTTACATGTAATTTTATTTTACCAATTGGGTCTGGTTATGTACTGCCACTTTATATTATGCCTGAGTTACCTCATTTATAAAATGGGGACAATAACCTACTTTATAGGCTTATTATCAGAGTAAGTAAACTAGTACATGTTCAGGCTCCTAAGAATAGTGCTTAGTAAATGCTTAATAAATACTAGCTATTATTGTCATTATTATCATTATTATGAGTAAACGTAAATTTAACAAAAGGATTGAAAGATACTACTAAGTTTCTGGCCTTTCTGTGACCCAAATACCAAATTTGCTAAATGGGTTATACCCATTCTACTATGGTTTTCATAAAATAGCTTATATTTTATATAATTCTAGTTGTATCAGTAAACTCAAATTTCACAGAAAATTTGAGGATGTTTTAAATGAAAAGTTGTTCAGAAATAGCATGGCACAAATTATATAACCACAGCTCCGTCTTTCACTTTTCTTGGGTCACAGTTTTGAGCCAGTCGAGCACGTTCACAGTTCTCAGTGTGGAAGAGGGTGGAGCCTACCCCCAGGTTCCCGACAGACAGAAGTGGTGTTTGTCATGTGCACAGCCTGCAGCCCTTACGGTCCCAGGAGCCCAGCCTTGATTATACTGGGATCTCATTCTACTGAGGAGATATCATTAGTTTGGTGTTTACTATTATCATCTCCATTTTAAAAAACAATAGTAGTCAGTAATTTTGCCATAAGGTTTTCATAAGTGCCTTAATCAAGGAACCGAGTCAAGGTAGTAAATGTGAAGTGAATGACAATATCTATTTAACATTGTCAATTAAAAATTGGTCATCAGGTTTTATTCCTGCAGATTTGAAGAAAATTGCAACATATAAATTATCTCATTACTAGAAACAATCTGAAATGGCACTAACCTCTGTGGAAAGTTAGTAATATTTGAAGGTTTAGATGACTTTATCTGAGTTTTCTCCTTGTTTAATAAATAACAATGAAGCCTTCATGACAAGCTGACTTTTTTCTTTAGACAAGTTGTAATGCACTCGAGAGGATGTCATTAGGGCAGACAGTGATATGAGCTACCGCTAAGGATCTCATTGTCCTGTGTCTGTAGCCTGGGCCTCACAGTAGCAGTTCAGTCTCTTACCTTGACAGCAAGATGGGCATTTGCCAGAGACACCTGAGATTTAGTGATGCTGATACGCCACATGAAGTGAGACAGATTGCCTTTGGGTTGTTCCCAATCCTGAATTAACTTCTCCCATTAAACTTCCATTAAGTTGGGTTATTGTTTACATTTCTTTCTCCATTTCCCACTTTTTTCCCTAAGCTGCTCAAAGAGATATCTAGGAAACGCAGAAGCATCCGTTATGGGAGAGAGGTTGAATTAAAGCCATACATAGCCGCCCACTTTGACGTCCTTCCCACCGAGTTCACCCTGGGAGATGACAAACATTACGGCGGATTTACAAACAAGCAACTCCAGAGCGGTCAAGAATACGTCTTCTTCGTGTTGGCAGTGATGGAACATGCAGAGTCTGTAAGTTCATTGTGACGGCACCTATTTCCTATGGCATCCTTACACATTTCACCAGCATGTGATTATTTGGGGATACATAGGTATATCCGTCCTAATTAATTCTCACACGCTGTCATTAACTTAATGTAACAGCTGCCTACTTTGTGAGCACTGCTGGCTAATCTTCTTGAGCTTTCATTGCAAACAGGTCTGTGTTTCTAATTACAGGGAGTTTAGGTGGGCTTCATGTACATGAAGTGCCAGAGTGGTAGAGCATGGTTCTGGAGAGCTTCTGATGTAACACATCTTCATAGGAGGGTGAGAGCCATGAGCCCTCACAACATCCTTCCTCACCCTTTCAACATGGCTGTAATCAAAAAACAAATCTTGCATAATACCTAATAGACATCAGCCTGTGTGGTTACAATAGGAACAAGCTCTGCACTTGCACATACTACATCTGCAGGTATTTGAAAATAGTAATAGGAGGTGATTGTATTTTATTCCCCTTTAACAGCCAGTGAGCCCACAGTGCTGTCTGTTCAGATTCTCTGAGGAAGTTCTTCTGTCTGGGAAAAGGCAAGCAGAGCCAGCTTCTTTAATTATAGCAATTTACCAGTGACTTTATCAGTGAAAAGCCAAGAAAGTTAGAAAATAATTCAATAAAATGGAGAATTCCTATGGTACTCTAAATAATGAGTTGTCTTCTTTTATGTAATTCATCTTGCTCTTATGTCATTTTATGCTTCAGTTGCTTTGAATGTTAAAAAGAGAGGCAGAGAAATTGTAGATGGGAAGGGGCCGGCTTTTGAAGTGGCAGTTCACATTAACATTTAATATACGTATTCTACACTGTATCTTTCTAATAGATTAGGGCCTAAAACTGACAAGGCGTGGCAACTCAGCTGAGCCCGTCACTTTCCTGTAGAAGAGGCCTGAGATGTATCAAAGATTTCTCCACATCAGGTGTGAGCATGTACAGCGGGGCCTCTCTTCTAGTGCCTGAAGGAATTCCCCTGTGGAAGATGAAAGCACAAAGGCGGCCTTTCTGCCTGGTTTACCTTTGTACACAAAATGTCATTTGAAAACAAAGTGACTGGCTTCCTGGAATTTTAATACACGGATACGCTTTCTCTCTCTAGTTCAGGGACCCCCAGTCCCCAGGCCTCCGACCACTAGTGGTCAGGCCCCTGTTAGGAACCAGGCTGTAAGCTGAAGCTCCCTGAGCTCCGCCCCCTGTGTGTGGCCCCCACCCCTCCTCCGCCCCAGTCTTCCAGGAAACCGGTGGTGCCAAAAAGGTTAAGGATCAGTGCTCTAGTTGGAGGTTCTAAGGCAAAACATCAACGTTAATGGAATATTGGAAATCATCTCTTTCTCTTTTTTTAAATGACTTTTAGATATCTAAAAATAATTTTCTTTAGATAGCTCTAGGACGTTTCAGAAAGTACATGGGGACCATTGAGGCCGAGCAGAGAATGCAGTGGAGGGTTGTAGCAGTGTCGAAGACCCTGGTTTCGGACGTCTCCCAAACATTTTTTTACTAGCGTTTAAATGCATCACCATTGACGAGGGTCCACACCAACCCCTTGTATGTCATTGCACTGTTTCTTTGATGATGTAATTAGGATTTTTTCCAAATGTGTTGTCTGAAGTGTCCCTTTTCTTCATCATCTTTCTCAACTAACTAACGGCATGGTCTTTGTGTTCCCTATGTGTTTTCAGGCCAGCATTTACTTTATAGAAGAGACTTATCTCTCACTAGTATGCTGTTAGCAGTGATGTAGCCCTTTAAGTCTCTATTTTTCATGAATGACTGTTAATAAAGCACCTAATCACTCCAAGGGTAAACTGATAATTTGCATAGAGAACATGTGCCCTCTCCCCAAAGACAGAAGCTTTACCCCAATCCACTGCCTTTTATCAGGAACATCAGAGGACACGTATAGAACGACCCAACATTGCACAGATTCCGAGTTTCACAGGCTGGTGTCATTTTATGGTTTTGTTTCCCTTTCATTTTTCTCATCTCTGGTTCCTGATCTGTGTGCTTTGGGGAAACCTCTGCTTGGGTTTCTATCTTGGCTGACCAAGATTGTTATCTCAAAGGCTCTTGGTAAAGAATTTTAAATCTCGAGTGGTGCTTACTTTTGTCTGCCAAACAGTTTGAGTGTGACCCGCAAAATGGAGAAAGTGTGAACTAAGACAAACAATTATACTTATGTGGAGAATCATATTTCTTGGAGATTTAGTGTCTTTGTCAAGTCCTTTGTGTAAATCTTTACATATACATATTTTTTCTTATCTGCTTTTTAGAAGGTTGTAAATATACTGAGTTGTTATCTTTTTTGATACATTAGAAAATCTCAAAGTCTGGTTAATCTCGCTCCCAATTTCTGAGGAAAATGGGGAGGGAGGATAGGTTACGACATGTACTGGATGGGGCATGTGCTCTCCAGCTTGACTACTGAACTTGTCGCACTTAAAATTAGATTTTATGACCACAACAAGTATTTTTAAATGCAGATTAAAAAATTAAATATATTTACTGATCATGGGGGAAAATGAGCATATCTTTACGTGCCTTGATAATGTCAGCCATTTGAAAAGATGAACAATTTACTTTACTCAACAAAGATTTGTTGGGAATTCACTAAGTGCAAAGTCCCGGACTAGCTGCTTTTAGCATACAAACACAAAGAGTAGTATATAGACCCCTATCTTCCAGAAGTTTGTAATTTCATTAAGGAAAAGAAGACATATGTACAGATAAAATAAAATAAAATTTGATGCATGTCATTAAAAAAAGAATAAAGGACTACCTAAATTTTTAAAATTATTTTTACCTACACTTTGTGGAATAATTGATTATTCCTGGTTAAGGAGAGTTAGCTTCATTGAAGGCAGTATCTAAGTGGAGACTTGAAGATTAGTTGGATTTCTGAAGCTAAATATTGTGGAACTTCTGAGAGAGTTAAAGAGAAAGAATAGAGTATTTGTGGAATAATAACAAGAAGTTCACTTTGTTGGAATATGTTATATGTGCTAAGGAAATTCAAAACAAAATTGTGGTTGCCCTTAAGAACGATGCTGATGTCTAGGTTTTGGTGAGAATCACCTGAGAACGTCCTGAAGGTTTCATAGCTATAGTTTACTGTATCAGCAATACAGACTCTGTGAGGAAGGAAGTCTGGGTGTGGTTTGGATAAGCATGAATGAGGTCCTGAAGGAAAGTGGTACTCAGGAGACTGGAGGGTGGATGGACTTGGGGGACATAGGCTAGATAAAATCAGCAGTTTTTCATTCCTAGCTACTGAGAGAGTGAGAAGAATAAGCAAATCAGAAGATAGGTATATTTGGGAAGCAAGGAAATAATACGCATAGTTCTTAACTTGAGAATGTGTGTAGTAATCTCTAGAAACAATTGGAAATGAAGGTCTGGGGCTTATCAGAGTTTGTGAGTTTAGGAACATTAGTAGGAAAGTAACCTGCATAGAGGTTGGTATTTAACAATGGTGATGGCCTTGCCAGATAAGGGAGAAAAAGAGAGACTAGCCCAGAAAACAAAACTGAAGAATGCTGACCTGGGATAGATGCAGAGGCAGTTAACTCAACAGGACATGATCAGTTAGCAAGGTTGGGAAGGGACAGTTGAGTACAGAATTCAGAGAGGAGAGAAGGGAATTTTAAAGAAGGTTTGCTCAACTGTGGCAAATCCAGAAAAGATGTCTGGAAGGGTAAAATCTGAATCATGGCAATCAGACATGGCAAATGAGAGACTCGGACCAATGCTGGAGTGAGAAGAGATGAGGAGCCAATGGTAGGGGAGGTGGGGCAGCCCATGATGTGGATCGGTCTTTGTTGGAAAAGGAAAAGACAGGACCTTAAAAGGCACACAGTTAAGAGAATACAGTCTTAATGTAGACTAAAACCAGACCGAACCAAGTGAAATGTTATGAAAACCAAATTCTTAGATACTCGTTCTGTTCTTTCACTGGGTAACTGTATTCTTCCAATTTTATTGAGGGGAAAAATGGCACATATAATTATGTGTGTATTTAAAGTGTACAAAATGATGGTTGATATCCATATACATGTGGAATGGTTACCACGATCAAGATAATTAACACATCTATCATCTTACGTAGTAACTCCTCTTCTCTGTGTGGTGAGAATGCTTAAGATCTACTCTCAGCAACTGTCCAGTACACAATACTATACTATTAACCATAGTCACCAGGCTGAACATAGATCCTCAGAACTTCTTGTAACTAAAGGTTTTTACCCTGTGACCTGCATCCCCTCGTTTCCTCCCTTCAGCCTTTGGGAGTCACCATTCTGTTCTCTGCCCTCCAGGGAGATTTATCTGTGCTTTTGCAAATGGCAGGTTTTCCTGCTTTTCTTATGACTATGAATATTTCATTGTATGTGTATAGATGTATGTGTACACTACACGTGGATCACATTTTATTTGTTCATTCATCCATCCAAGGACACCTAGGTTGTGTCCGTATCTTTGATATCGTGAACAATGCTGCAGTGAATCCAGGTGTGCAGATACCTCTTCAAGACGGTGATTTCATTTCCTTTGGATGTGTACCAAGGAGTGAGATTGCTGGATCACGAGATAGTTCCATTTCTAGTGTTTTGGGGAGCCAATGTGCCATTTTTCATAATGGCTGGACCAATTTACATTGTCACCAACACTATAAAAGGGTTCCCTTTTTTCTATATCAGTTGGTAACAACCACACCAGGCTCTGTGAAGTAGCTAATAAAACTAAATGGGAACTGCTAAGTCCTTTTAAGTTCTAAAAAATTCTGTGTTCTGGAAAGCCATAATGTCAGTTTTATACATCTTGCATCTATAACTTGAACAATGGATCTCTCTTCTGAAATTCTAGACTTCACTGATTGTTTGGCCTCTATTTTCTAACTAATGTACACAGTACTAAGGTCTACTTACATAATTTAACATGTAGTTAAATACTAATATTTTCCTCTATAAATGTTTACATTTTAAAATTTGGTCTCCTTAACTAGGTGGTAATGTCTTGAATGCTGGAGCTAATATTTCTGTTGATTTTCACATAACATGGAACATATTAGCACAATGTAAATGCTCATTGAACATTTTGCAACTGGTTAATTACTAGTACTTCATACTTCATAATATCATTTAGTATGCCATGGATAGACCCCAATGAAACAGTATATCTGCAGTAATTTATATCATCAAAAATCATTTTATTATGGAATACTTCCCTGTATAAGGAAATTTAGATTGCCAAGCCTCTTTACTTTTCCCTCCTTGCTTCTTTCCTTTTCTTCCTTCTTCCCCTCCTCCCTTCTCCTCCTTTTTAATTACATTGTTTCACACACACTTATCTTCAAATCCACAGTCACCAATATTTGTTTCTTCTAATGCTATAGATATACAGTAGAAGGCATTAGTTTATAACTAACATAGACTCTGTTTTTCCTCAGAAGATGTATGCAACCAGTCCCTACTCCGACCCCGTTGTGTCAATGGATCTGGATCCGCAGCCAATCACAGACGAAGAAGAAGGCCTAATCTGGGTTGTAGGTCCCGTCCTTGCAGTGGTCTTTATCATCTGCATTGTCATAGCTATTCTTCTTTATAAAAGGTAGGTTTGCCCAATATTTCTATTACAATCTTGGGGGCTGCCTCATTTCTGAAGACTTGGTAACTCTTCTGTGGTCATTACTTGGTTAATCTTGATAGAAATACTTCAGTGTAGCCCCAGTGATCATGGGAAGTGTTTCATTAGAGTTAGAACAAAATGTAAAGACTGTACAATTTACAACCCCATTCAGTGTGTTTGGTGTAGACTTTGTTGCTCAGCATGCACGAATCGTAGCCTCTATCTTCTGAGCTATTTTATGTAGTATGAGCACTTTGCATGACATTGGAGACGTCAGTATGTTCACAAGCAGATAATTCTATGCAAGCTTGCATTTGATTGTTTTAAATGATTAATTGGTCAATTTCAACATGGTTTTTGAAATACTACAAATTTGTACATTTGTGTTCACTTCATAACCCTGATGTGCACATGCACTGAGATTTTCCCTGTAGGTATTTTTCAACACTTAGCAAAGTAGCTAAAACTTGAAGATTAAAGAAGGAAAAAAATGAAGACAATGAACTTTTCCTTTTCCTGGTTTTCTTCTAACCCTTTCCATATCTTGAATAATGAGTTCTCATTTGTGTCCAAAAAGGGATGTGAGGTACCATTATCCTTTTTTAAAAAAATCACCTCTGTTTTTATACTCCCAAACACCAATCTGACTTAGTGTCTTTGATTACAATTAGTATGCAAATAATTCACATCTACCCATGTTTGCTGATTGTCCACTCTCTTTAAATTACATCTCTGCCTCCATTGCTTATAAGCAAAATGTTTGGCCCCTGATCACTGTTTAGTCAGAATGAAAAACATTAACAATTCTTCTACCTCTGAATGCGTTTTGGCTTAAAAATACAATTATAGTATTATAAACATATAAAACTATAAAAATTAATATATTCTCTTAAAATTTAGAACGACTACATTCTGAACTCTCCTCCTTTATAACAACTTTTCTTTTCTTCTGATTCAAGTTTTATTTCATGAAACTGTGTTCTCATTTTCCTTTGTAGTGTGCCATCTTTTAGAATACTCTTTGATGATCTCTTTGCTCTGCTATGAAATAGTCTACTTCTCTCTCCCTCCCTTTCTCTCCTCCCTCCCCCCTTTTATCCCCCTTCTGATACTCCCTCTACCTCCTCCTTCCCCTCTCTTTCTCTCTCCTCAAAACCTTAACCTTCAAACTCAGATGAGAGTTTCTTCATTTTGAGTCTTGCTTCATGCTTAATCTGATCATCCTATTTCCATTATTTCTTTTTTCTATCTATATAGTTTCCTTCATTAGGTTTATATTAATTATTTCTAACTGTATTCCTTTGTTAAATATCTTCTTATATTCCTGGAATAGCCTTTATTTTTTATAACTTCTCTTAACTCAAAAGTATATTCATCCAGACACATCTTTGATGGAGGAATTGAGCAAAAAGGAAAAAGGACTCATGGACACAGACAACAGTGTGGTGATTGCTGGTGGGAGGGGAGATAAGGGGACTAAATGGTAATAGAAAAAATGCAATAAAAATTAATTTTTTAAAAAAAGTTTCTCTTATGAAACTACATTCCATTTTATTTCATTGTGAATAAAGGGCTAAGGGGAAAAAAGGACAACTTAAAGAAGTTCATAACCATAACCCATTAAATCTCCTACCCTATTTTAGAGCTAGAAAGAAAGGCATATCCATCATTATTTTTTCCTGATCACTGCCATCACTCAATTATCCATGTCATAAAAGAGCTGAAAAAGCAAATGATTAAAGGCAAAAGTCCCCTCTTCCTCTATGGTTTCAACCTTCTCATCCTGATTTTCACCTCACCAGTGTGCATTGCATTCGATCGCCTCTGTCCTGTGCAAGAGGTAAGAGCAGGACACAGGAGGCAGCCACATGCCCCAGAGCAACAATGGATCAGGGGTGCGTCCAGGCAGGAGCTGGCAGCCTTTGCTGTTCATGTGCTGTGCTTAAGACCCAAAGAGAATACAATGATTAAAAAGCAAGAGTAGAATTATAATTGTCTTCAGTGAAATATTTACTCAGTTATCACATCCTACTGTGGGAGTCAAATCAGAACACATGTGCTTGCTGAGAGTTGCATTTCTAGACCACATCATGTAACATTCTGTGATTATTCAAAATGGACAAAATGCTTGCTTTATTTTTTTAAGTGGTGTTTCATTGCAATATATCTGACTATCCTTAAGCCAGGTCCCTGAGCAGAGGTGTGCTTGAGATTTGTGAGTTAGTTATATAAATGTGAAGAAATAGGATTTTAACCTTGATAATTTTAACCTTGATAACATTTATAATTAAATTTCCCATTCATTTGCATGTGCCTGAAAAAAATCAACTTCATTATAATTTTTCCTAATCCTGCAAAAAAAAAGACATCCTATCTAAAGGTTTTATGACTCCATTAAAGTAGTTGCATTTTAGTGTGTGCATATGCAAGCATCCTCTAATGCAATTGTTGGAAGATGCACACATCCTGGAATGCTAAGTATATTTAGCTAACCATCTGAAGGCCCATGAAGCGTTTCTGAAATAGAAATGCTTGCTTCAGCAGTAAAGAACATTCCTGACTTGAAATTCAAGTAGACCCAACAATGTCCTTCTTGATTATCGTGAGGCAGTTCAAGAGGAAATCTTCTGTAGGCAATGAATAGTGTCTTTTATAGCTTGGACTCTGTGCAAAGTTAATTATGTAATAAATACTTCATCCTTTTAGGTGCCTTTGAGTTTATACATAGGCTGTTAAAATTGACTATATTATCATTTTTTAAATATTTCACTTCCTATGTATAAATGATACTTTGAGTAGGGAGTGAGTATAAAACACTGTTGACTCATATTATCTTGATAATTCTGTTTATCATATACACCTATTTACAAGACTGCTTGTGTTTAGAGTAGGTCTATAGCTGTGGTTGGTTGGTCTGTGTGAAGCTGTCTGAGGAGACCTTGAGACGTATTTCTATTACTATATTCACGTGGAAATAGCACTCTTTGACAGTACTATTCATTTGACTTTGTTTTAATCTAGTGATTTGTAAAACTACAATATGTTGATAAAGAGGGACAAAACAATATCACTGAGGCTTTGTAAGTGCCTTAAAACACCTTCTGAATCATCAGGAAATTAAAATATATTTGGCAGGTCTTTAGTGTTACAAGTTATCTTGAACTATGTTTTTTTTTGAAATTTTATACTCTATATGTGATTTTAAAATGTACAGAGATAAGATGGTAGCAAGGTTTAGGAATCAGTAAAACTGAGTTAAAGTCTCTGCTCTGTGACTAGCTGGCTATGTGGGGTTGAAAGTCATGTCAGAGCTCTGGGTCTCTGTCTCCTCATTTATAACATAAATACATAGACTAGATAATTAAACCCTTTTAATAATAATGTTCTGTAATGAGAATATCAAACACCAAGTAATAAAATTTTTGTTCTATTATTTCTGCCCCCCCAGGGTTGAGTGTATGTTTTTTAAATATGACTCCATGATGCCCTTCTCCCCCCGACATATGCATGAAAGGATCCATAAAGCAATTGAATGCTCTTAGGTATTCATCTATCCTGTGCATTTGTTACATATGTAAGGTGTTTCAGCCGTTAGTTCTAGAACTGTCCAGGAATTCTTAATATAGAAAATATTTAAAAATAAAATGGTAAGCTAAATATATGGGAAATCATTTCAGGATGGATGAGAAGTGTTTATTATGTACTGGAGTGAAGGCAGAATATAGGCTAGGATGCTGGAAAGATCTAAGCATGGTCTAGACAAAACGATCATCCGTAACAGTGACGGTCTAACCTGAATGGATACTGTAGAGACAGTAAGTAACTTTCAAACCTACCCCCGGACTTTAATATGGGCAGGCCATGAAGTAGATGTGACTAAAATAAGACTTCACCTTTTCCCAGATCCAACACCGGCCCTCTGTGAGCTTTGTCTGTGTAGACTTCTCTTTTGAATCAACCCTACATATATTTCCAGGCTGCCGTCAAAGAAAGCCCTTTGCTAAGCCTACAACACTTTTCCTCTCACTCCGTGGCCACTCCTCTGCCCCCTCCATAGTGCGGGTGAAGGAGTCTGTCTTATTCCTCACTGTGTCCTTTGTGCCTAGTAGAGCGCATGACACAGAGATATTGTGTGATCAGATTTGTACAAGCCAAATGGTGTTAAACAAACTCGGTTCCCCCGACTGGTTTACTCCATCACTCAGTATTGCTTTCATCTTGGCTGGCGAGAGGTATGATAAAACTGTCAGGCCTATAATTTAAATATACTGGTTCCAAAAGCCTTCAAACTAGGCCACTTACCCCAATTATGTACCCATATGTGTGGTGAGGCCGACATTTCTATGGAAGAGGGAGGGAATTGCACACTGTATTTATTCATCTGAATATCAACAGCCTTTTAATAAGTAAAACTGATAATTTACTAAATGGTTCTCTTCCATCCAGCAGAATAGATTTTCCAACAACTGGTGACCTCATTGATTAAAAAATTACTAAGTTAGAAACCCATGAGAAGGATTTTTTAAAACCTGGTACCACCAGGTAAATCTCTTTAAAATTAAGAAGAGAATTAACCTGTATGCTTGATACTATTTTCATTATTCTTTTTGTATGTTTTTGTACCATTTAAATGTGACTTTTATTTTTGAAAAGAGATGGACTAAATTATCTCAAAGCCAGATAGTCTAACAACATCAGTATAAATTTTGTTGGTGTTAAGGTAGTCTCAGTATCTTTATTTTTATAACTGAGAACTCACTAAATAGTCTGCACTTTGCCTCACCATGCAGATTGTTCTGATTACGTCTTTATGGTAAAGGGCATACTCTCTGTAGGAAATATGTCCACATGTTGTCATGGGGGAAGTGGCTGCGAGTGTGAGGGGGCTGTGTTCACAGACAGCAGCCTCTTTGACGAGGAAATAGCTGTCGTGGCACTGGCTGGTAATAAAACACTCTTCTGGATTAGACCACTATGCAGATGGGTCATGCTCTCTAGATTTATAACGAGTATTACTTTTTCCAAAACTGAAAATGTGTTTAATCTTTTATTGGAGAAAAGATTTATGATCACCTAACTTGTTGAAAGGTGTTTGAAGAACTCATTTCTGCCACTTCATGACCTCACGATGTATTATCCAGTTGTGTAAATTTTTATGCATTCAATGCAATGTGCAAGTAGTTTATATTGTTAAGGAAATAACCTACCTTTTCACTGAGAACTCTTTATTTTAAATGAACAAATTTCTTTTATGGAATAACGTTGTAGTCCCTTCAAGTACATTAGTATTTTTCTCATGGTATATTTTATAAAAAAATCAAATTGCACCTCTACCATCAAATACTTCCTGGAATATGATTAATCCTGGCAATATTTTGTAAATTGATGGATGAAAGCGAATATGACGTTAACATACTCAAAAATGCTTTATTTTAGCAATGTACCCTCATGTCCTCCATTTACTCTGTGATTAGAGGCCTTTAAATATTTTGATATGCTGTCATTTGCTAATGTGTGTAAGTTATGTGTCCCCACCTGTGAGCACTGTTAAATCTTGGTTGTCATGGTTACTCATTACCATTGGCCAACTAACATTTAGCCTTTCTTTTTTCTTTTATTTTTTTGCTGCATTAAAATGGAGCAGTAAACCTGACAGGTGAGGAATAGAGAACAAACCCCTTTAATGCACAGTAAGAAAAAATAAGATACTGATAGACTTTGCAGGTATTGAGGGTGTGAGGGTGGAGGTTGGATATGAAAGATGATACCTGGCAAGTAAAAGATGGATAAAGCCTACATATATAAAACAATTTGATATTAAAATGATTATGAGAGGAAAATTTTGTATAAGAAGGTAAAACAGATTACCTTTATTTAAAGCTGAATTTAGAAAACAGTAAAACAGTCTTTGAGTTTTGTTTGTTGTTAAGGTGAAATGAACATTTTTATGTGTTAATGTGTCTGCAGAAGAGAAATGTGAGGTGTCTCATAAGCTGTTTTGTTTTGTTTTGTTTCATTTGAGGGTCACTTTTCAAGTGTGATCTCTGGTCACCTCTCAGTACGGGAACACTAGCTTGTTCACACCCTCCAAATATTGATGATAGAGTTTTAATAAAAATATTTATGTGATTCTGAATTATTGTCCATGTCTTCCAGCCTTGAATAATAATAGTAATAGTAGTAATAACAATACTAATAATATCTGTACTGTGTGATTATGGACTGATTGGTGTAACCTAACCCTCTAGCTTTCTAATTCATATCTATATACCCACATCTATATCATTAATTAGATAAAATTCCTGACTAAAATTAAACTGACAAAAGGGATCTCAGTGCTCACTAACCTGCCTTCCTCCCGATATTGTATTCCAGTTCTCAGTAAGTTGTCCCTGGATCACTGCATCAGCCTCACCAGGAAACTTGAAATACAGATTCCTGGGACCCCTGCCCCAGACCTACTGAATCAGAAACTGGACATTGGTCCAGCAACCTGTGGTTTAACAACCCTTCCCAGGATATTCTGGTGCATGCTAAAGTTTGAGAACCACTGCTGCAGTATTTTTCCTAAAATCACTTATCACTGGTCAGCAGGCTATCTTTTCACTGACAGAAAGCTTACTACCTCCATGAGGGTCCTCTTTATTTATGTAGTTTTGTAGATCACTAGTTATCAATGATTCAGCTGAAAAACACATGAACAAATTTTTTCTTAGCCAAAAAAAATATTATGAACCCACTTAATATACTTAGGAATTTACCTTCCCATTATAACACTGTCTATATTTCACAACTTCATCACTGCATTCGTGTCCTGTTAATAAGAGAATTGGGCCTGAAGTTCAATACCATGTACTAACCCTCCTCCCCTGTTTCATGAATGAAGAAATTGAGAAGGTTTGTAGTCCATTTACCCAAGGAGGTACACACCAGTAGTGGCAGAGTTACATTCCTAATAGTGACAGACTGTGAGCGTTTGAACTGATACCTTTGAATATTAATAGTAGAGATTTCAAATAAATATATTTCTCCAAAAGCCTGTACTCCCATGTCTGAGTATCTCTGTTCCAAATAGATTTGATCTTCCACTCGATCTCCCTTGTTCTTCGTGCTTCCCACTTTACCCCGGGAGAGAGTAAGTGGGAAATAGAGCTCTCCTTAGACCACGGAGCAGCATTTTTGTTGTGCGTTATCCACACCCCAGACAAACACATGTTTTTACACTGTTAGCAGTTTCTGCCATCTCTGAAAGATCATGTGATCTATTTCCTTTTCACCCATATAACTCCTATGCATGAAAAACAACTTCTTACTGCAAGAAATGAAATATACTAGGGTTTTATAATCTTAGTAGAAAAAATAAAATAGCAAGGCAAAGTTGATAATCTGTTTCTAGCCACTATTCTTTGTTTTTTTACTAGTTTAAAATGAGAATAATGAGACCTCGAAAAACTCAGGAAAAATGTTACTAAATGCTCTTATTTTGGGCCTAATTTAGGCTGTGATATGCCATTTAAAACTTTAAATAGTAAATTTCATTTTTTCAAGGTCTTTACTCTTAATACTGATGACGGCTAAACTCTTCATCTTCAAACCTTTCTCAGAAATTCTTTCCATTAGACAACAACCATTTTAGTTCCTTTCTGTTTGAAAATAACATGATAAGAGTATGGGAAGCTAGAACTGTCCATGTTGTGATTATCAAATGAAACCAAACAAAACAAAACAAAACTTAAACTGCTGGTTTTCCTAGCTGGCTAGGACCTTTGGAGTCTGAAGTCTTGGAGGTCATTTTATTTGATCAGATAAAGTGAGGGAGAAGCTAGTTATGAAATCTCAAGACACCCCTTCCAATTTATTATAAGCATGAATTACAGTTTTACTCCAGTGCTTTGGGTTTTTCTGAGAATCATCTGGGCAATAAGATGTGATTTTCAGCTTTCCTGGCATGAGAAAATCTGGCTAAATTTCTTTAGAGACTATTCTTTTCTGTCCTTTGTCTCAGTGTCACTTAGCCTGGCCTCAGTGAAAAAGAAGATAAGGAGGATGTTCCACTTTACCTGCAAGAGGGAAATCATCTTCTTGTCCAGATATTTATTGTTCTGGGTTCCATAATCCTGCAACAAAGACAGTAGAGCTACTTTGAGAAGAAATAAAAATCTAGGTTTTAGTCATTGGGTCTGGCACATCAGTAAAGAAATGTATCTTTGCAAACTTGTGTGAAAAGACCAAAACCTGAGAGGGGCCACAGGGATGATTGGAAATGAGAAGACCAACTACACGTTTGTTACACGTGGGGTCATTGGCAAGCCACGCTGTGACATTTTATTAACCCATTTAGAGTCTGCATCTTCTGTGGTAAAATGAATCTGTCAGTGTTGAGGCAAATATCCCCAGCATAAGCACAGTCCCGTTTTCTACTCTGAAACCAGTCATCACATCCTTCTTTCCCACGATCTTCTGAGCCCTTTCTCTTCTTCCTCATATCTTTTTCGCCAGCTCTTCATCTGTTCTGTGCTTCCCATCTCACACTGCATACAACTGGAGCTACTGGTACCTTCGGCACACCTCAACTCACTGCTTCCCTGTGACTGGCGGTATACCTTGGCAGTACCTCCAGTCCTAAGACTATGTCTGTCACTTTTAGGTAGAAACAAGAAATCAGGAGACAGGTCAATCCAAAGTCTATGAGAGCAAGGTGTCTAATGGGAATCACTCAAGAAAATGCATTTAGTCAGCCATATTTTGCCAAAGACATTGCATTTGAGCAAAGCAAGTGTACTTTCCCTTGGCATCCATCTTCCCTTCATTTCCTGTGAGTTTTTATTTTACACAGATGAGCAGAGATAGACTATTTTCCTTTCATGGAGTGACCTGGGTGACACTGAATGAGAGCCCATTATCACAGGAACACAAATAAGCTGTTCCACAGTCATATCGAAAAGAGAAAGGGAGAGTTCCTTTTGCGGCACTCCTAAATGAGAATGCCTTTGCTTTGAGCAGGGGTGACATGTGAGGATTATGACTCTGGCCTGGAGATTGCTGGAACCAGTATTGGGAAGTAATCGCTGTTTGAAAAAGACTTCCATTTGTTAAGTGAATTGTTCATCTAAGTCACCCTGAAAGAAAATAGTTATGTACCACTCTGATTACTTGGATTTTAAAAAAATGAATAAAGAAACCTTAGGGAGAAAAACCTGACAGTATTTATATAGACATTTGCTAAAAGTACATTATGATGCTTTAAATAAGAGTATTCAATAAAACTAGTAGATAGCAAATAAAACAATTACAGAATGAATTATGTGAAGAATTATTTATATCAATGCAGTGTTAATGGTTTATATACCTGAATGAGAATTAGGAAAGTGGAACTAACCACTCAGTGAAATTACTTTTTCTCCATTCTTTCTGTGATTGACTTTCATTAGCACATTATTAATCATAATTAGCTTAACACCATTAAACAGCCAACTATCCTTTTTTTGGTTGGGGGAAGGTTTGAAAGAGAAATTGGATGTTGGTCTTATGTGGTCCCAATCTCATTCCAGGTATTAGGCTAACTTGGAACCTTAGATAAGCACTTACTATATTTATCTGCCTTATGGGAAAATCCAATGCAGGTCCACTTTGTAGCCATCAGTTATATATTCTTACAAAGGAGAAATTGGGGCAAATTTAGCTGTTCAACCTGAGGCCCAATAATTTCAGAGCTTTTCTCTATGGTAGCAATAATCCTGATATTGGCTACTAGAGATCCTCTGTCCTGCTTCTCACCAACAGAGCTAGTGGATAAGGGAGAAGAGCTGAGCAAGGACCCATGTGTCCCTCATCAACACTCCCTTAAAGCCTAGAGTCAGACTCACTGAATTGCTTTATTCTAGAGCTGAAAGAGGACTTTGAGTTCATCCGCTCCCACCAAAATTTTAGAACTGAGGAAGTACTGTAGGCCAAGCAAGGAAAAGCAACCTGAATAAGGTCACAAAATTAGCCCTTGAAAATTGTAAAACTGAAAATAGGAGCAGGGGGCATAGCTCTCTGCTTTTTAAATCTGTTTCAGTTGTTTTTTGTTTTTTAATTCTTACATTTTTACTTTCTCCCTTTAGGAAAAGGGCAGAGTCCGACTCTAGAAAGAGCAGCATACCGAACAGTAAGGAGGTCCCCTCACACCATCCAACAGACCCAGTAGAACTAAGACGCCTTAATTTTCAAACACCAGGTAAGAGATGTGGCTCATCTTGTACATGACACAGTCTGCACTGAGACCTGATAGCCCAGCTGATACTGCCTGAGGGGTGAATGCATCACTTTATTCTGAACAATTTTAAATGTCTCCTTTTATTTTTGTATTACTGAGATTTGGCAAAAACCTAAGTCTCATAAAGAAATTAAGCTCTTTGTGCAAATCTGAGGTAGGGTATAAAAGAGAAAAAATATATAATTCTCCTCCAAATTTGGACAATCTATACTCATAAAAATAGCTACCACTTTTATTAACATATTAACACAGTTAATATTTTTAATGAAGCATATTTGGAAATGATTCAGGTTCTCATCTTATAAAGTGAATAAATAGATGGTGGATTAATATTACGTCATTCATCCCATTGGGAAAGAATATACAAGGTGGGGCAAAGGTAAGCTTACAGGTGTTCGTATGGAAAATAATACAATAATTAATAAGAATAATACAAGAAAAACTCTGCGTTTCCCGTACTCATAACTGCAAACCTGCTTTTGTCCCACACTGTATTTATTCTGCATTTCTATTAATTTGTGTCCATGTTACTCTGAAAGGAAGGGGGAGGGGGAAATATCCAGAAGGAGGAAGGAAGGGAGGAGGGAGGGAAGGAAACAAAAGGAGGCAAAATGTTTATTTTTAAAATATTACCTATACTGACTCTCACCAATTCAGCTTTCTTACTGGGCAGACATGTAGTGGCTGAGAACAAGTAGAATATGCTTGTTTTTTTTTTTTAGACAAATAACATTAAGTGCTTCAACAGAGGAAAATATTCTTGCTGTGGGGCATATAGTCCAGTTAATTGAGTCTAGTTCTGTTTTTCCTGTGTTTTAAATAAGTCTTGTTTATATCAAATGAATGTCAAGCAATGAATGGTAAATACAGCTAAAAACATAAAACTGAGTGGCACTGTCTTAGTGCCTAAGGATAACGAACACAGTAAGGAGCTGACCCAAGAAGTCTGTTTGATTGAAATGTGGCAGCATTGTACCCCCAGTTGTTGGGAATTTTTCATTGTGGATGTTCTAATGGTGTGGTGTCAAATGGATGTTCTAATCACAGTAGGTTATGCCCCAGATTTATTAAACTACACATTTGTGATGAGTTGCTTTTAATTGAAAATACATGGTTTATTGTATTTAGCATATTTTCTCTTTTACAAGTAGATATGTCATAGTAACTGGTAGCTATTTAATTCAAAGAAACATTTGGCATTTTCAATGTGGTTATACAAATTATCATAAATGGGCTTTGTTTAAATTCCATTGCAAATGAGGTTTGACTTTTTAAAAATTGTTTTTTAAAAAACAAAATATACCTTTATCAGCATAAAAGTTGGGAGGAAATGTTCATGGAGCCAAAAATCTCTAGTAGGTGTATTATGGAAAAGACTGACCTATGTAGATTGTGCACATGTGCACCATGACTGAACAAACTGTGAAGTCCTCCAGGATCTCTGTGATGTTCCTGGATGCTCCCTATTAAGTCACCTGCTCAGTGCTCCATTAAAGCAACTTAATATGCATTGAGTAGTAAACTTTTTCAAAAAGCAGAGCTACAGGTACCTTCTTAATAATGGACTCAGGAATTCGTGTGCTTTTCAATTCGGCTAAACTGTTGTTTAGAGGATCTTAAAGCCACAGCAATAGTTTCATACATGATTTCTTATATATGTTGCCTCATCACCTTTATAAGAGCAGTACATTGCAGAAATGGAGGAAATAATTATGTTTCTCAGTATCTCGCTGCTTGGCACTGCCCCACCCCCCTTCATCCGACTTCTGCGTGAAGTGTTATCTGTATGGGAAATAACCTTGGTCTTCCGTCAGAGACCTAAGTATACTATAGGGTTGAGTGGCAAGACAAAAGTAGCCCCCAGGAAGAAAGCTAATGGCAGTGCTTTCCTTCACCACCTCCCGAAACAGCAGAATGTTTACAGGTATTGATGCAAAGCTTGGATAGGCACTGTGTGGAAAGGATTCTTAGCAGATTACAGGGAACTACAAGAAAGGGAGCAGAAATGCCTTCAACCAAGAGCTATAAGTACTTCTCACTTTTACGTGTGATTTTGCAAACATGACCAAACCTAAGAATTTTATTGAGAATCTAATTCATCCCAACATATGTAGAAATATTGGACCCATTTACAGAGATAACCTGTTAAAATACACATACGTTACTGAAAAGGAAAATGCAGGTTACAATTGAAGTGACATTGCTTATATCACCAAAGAGTTTACAAAATTAAAATGGGAACCTAAGTGTATAGAGGGTATTGTTTAACCAAGCTTAGACTAATCACCTCAAACAGATAACAGGGTGAAGTGGGCAAAATGAATAAAGAAGGAGAGAAGAGATTTAGTAGAGGAAGAGAACAGAACAACAGAAGTTGTTCACTTAGGAAGCATTATGTTGTGCCCTTTAGCTCAGGTAAGCAATCTACTTAAGCTTGATTTGTTGAAAAAGTCTATTCACCTTCCATGATCTATAATGTGGCCTGCTGTCTTGAAAATTGGACCATGTTACAAAGGAAATAGATGCAACTGATAATGTGAAATTCATATTAATGTGACGATTTGCTTCAGCCAGTGGCTATGAATTACCTGATTTACTTGCCAATAGGATGAGAGCAGAAAGTGGGATTGTTAACCCAGGAAACTTTTTGTTCTTCTTCCTCTCCTCTTATTCATGAATAATGTTGAGCTTTCTGAGATGGTGATATAAAATGATCCTTTATTAGGTGTTGCATAGCAGATGATATGATTCTACTTAATTTTTGGATTTCAGACCAGAAATGTTGCCTTTCACTATCTGAAAGGTGCTTTTATATACATCAGACCTCTGAATGTATAATTGCTTATCCCCAAACATGAGAAAGTTTGGCAATGTTTATTAAAGATATGCATAAGTAGGGAAATAATCATTCATGTATTCACTGCAGACAAATGACTTTCAATAAAAGCAGAAACTGGTGATTGATATAACCAGCCCCTAGCACAGAACTTGTTCATGAAAGCAAATTGATTTCTAGTTCTGATGGGTCTGTTGTGGATCATAATATACCAAACAATACCATTTGAAATGCAGTAGTTCTTTCAGAAGATAAAGGAAGATTTTGCTTAGTCCATGGACTCTATGAATTCTACTTTTCTTTTTAAAAACCATCTTGTGAATAAAAAAACATATTTACTTTTTAAGTTATTTAATATTGTTAGAGAGTCTAAATGCAAGGAGATGGAATTTTTCCCCTCAATTCTGCCAGATATTCAAAAGGTATTGAAATACACATTCCAGATTTCATATAAATGCAGTACTGCAACAGTTTCAGAGCCTCAAGGAATTTTATCAGTACCACAAACATACCTGTCTTTGGGTTAGAAGAATGAAAGATCAGAATCGCTGTCTCTCAGCTAAGGCACAAAAAGGGAAGATAGAGGAACCTGTTGTTTTCAGTGTAACCATCTTTGGAAAGTTGTAGAATGTGGAGAGAACATGCTTTAGCACACCTTCCAAATTTCGGGTGGCAATCAAGTCACTGTTAGTGAAACACTGCATTTAAGCATCTGAACAGAGTAAGGAAGTCTCATATTTTCCCAGTTGAGAATAGGTACCTCTGTTTGTGGATATTTCCCATGAATATGTTTATCTGTCTGTCAGGTTCAGATGCCAGGATACAGGCAAGTTATATTTAGAACTACCTAATCTCTTAAAAGAATGTGGTTTACATCAATAAATCATCATTTCTTGGTGTTCAGGGTCAGTCAGAACTAGTGTGGACCATATAATCAAAGGGGCATTGCTTTATCACCCATGACCTACAAAAGTAAAACAAAGACCTAAATACATGGGAGGGTATGATTTAACTAAAGTTACACTGGCCACTTCAAATGGTTAATGGAATAAATTGGGTAAAATCAGAAAAGGAAAGAGGAAATATGGTAGAAGAACTAGAATAACAGCTAATCAAGTTGTACAGGTCTCTGAGATCTGTGGAGGATGGGAAGAAAATATTCACTTATAAAAGAAACCTTTATTTTAAAGAAACCTCATATTTAAAAGATATATTTAAAAGAAACCTCATACACCTTCCTGAGCAGCAGTAATCGTGTATGTGTTAGGATGATTGACACATGAGTTATGCATTAAACAAGTTAACTATGTCCATTAGCCTAGGCTGGGGGAAACTTTTTCTTTTTCTATTTAAAAAAATAAATTCCAAGTCATCCAATGACTACACCCCCACCCTGGAAATTTTTTTGTTCTTAATGACAAAAGCAACACAAGTTTATTGGAAGATGTTGTAAAATGAAAAATAAGCTTGTCAACAATCATTGTCCATAGGTTGTGGCCACACGGGTGTTCATTATTTTAACTCAAATATTTAGTATATTTGAAAATTTTTGTTAGTTGGAAAAGTCAAAAAAGGTACTTTAAAAAATTACTCTTTATTCCACCACTTTTTATTTTTATTTCTCGATATATTTAAAACAAAAGATTTCCTATAGCTACTCCAATTTTACCCTCAAGAAAGATCTACCATTTATAGCTCCATGCATATCCTTCCAGGCCCTTTATATGGATATCCAGTTATTTAAATTAAAAATATATAGCAGGTGTATAGAGCTATAGATAGGTACATTTATATAAAATTTCCTGTTTCAACATTTAACTATGTAAAAATAGACTTTTTGCAAGATACTGTATTAAGTTTTATCTCCTTTTTTAACAACTGATGTTATTCTACTTTACAGATATCTCAAAAGTGTGGACTCATTCCTTATTAATGGAGGCTAAGTTATTTCCCATGCTTTGCTTTGCAAATAATCCTGTAATGAGCCATACTGAGCCTGTCTTTTCAGGTCTTTTTTGCTATTTCTGAATGTTAGATACCTGGAAGGGTGATTGTAGGGTTGTAGGGTAGGTGCATTTACCATTTTGATAGAGACTGCCTATTACAGGTTGTTTTTTGGTTTTGTTTTTGTTTTTAAGTACTGTAAAAAGCTTTTACTTAGAGTGTAGCTCCTCTGGGCCATGGCTTCTAGAATTGGACCAAATGACTATAATAAATATAATATTGTCAAAAGATGATGATGTATAAGAATATCAAAGAAATTGCCAGTACGTGTTCACATTTTTACTTTTTTCCAGCAAAGGAAATTTAGAAGTTCAGCTCTCAGAGAAATAAGCTTTCTTTCTAGTACAAAAAAGGTGTAAGAGAGCATGTTAACTGATAGCATCGGATGATGATCCAGTCACTGCTTCTCTCTGTGCCTGCAAGATCCATCCCCTCAAACACACACATACCACACCACACAGCACACACCACACACACACATGCCACCTTTGGTTGGTTTGTCACTTTCCATCAGAAAACTTTTTCCTGAAAAATTCTGTTATTTTAGTATCTGCACCTACCCACACACCTCCCTCCAAGAAAATTCAAACAAAATCAAAACTTCAATGTTTCTACTTGCATCTTTTGGGGAAAAGGATATAAAAATTGATGATCAGATGTTACCACATAAAGGCCTCATTTTCATTTCGTGAAATGACCTTAATATGTTTTGCCCTAAAGCATGCATGGACGGTAGGTGATTGATGGGCTGTGCAAAACAAAACAAACTCGTAAGAAGTTAACGTATTAGAAATAGTAGTATCAGCAGCAGAAATGCCTGTGCAGCAATTGGATGGGCTTCAAAAGCTCGTGCATATCTTTTGATGCATTAGTACTCTTAATGGTGTCAGTGCTAGCAAGGTTCATTTTCCATGTACTGTCTTTATTTATCTTTATTTTTATGGCATTTTTTCTATTACCATTTATTTCCCTTATACCCTTCTCCCCACTGCAATCACCACATTGTTGTCCATGCCCATGAGTCCTTTTCCCTTTTTGTTCGATCCCTCCTAACCCTCCCTAACTATCCCCCTAACTACCCTCCCCATGGCTATCATCCTGCTCTCCATCTATGAGTCTGTCTGTTTTGCTTGTTAGTTCAGTTTGTTCATTAGATTCCACAAATGAGTGAGATCATATGGTATTGAATATTTGTCCTTCTTTGATTGGCTAATGTCACTTAGCATAATGTTTTCCAGATCCATCCATGCTGTCACAAAGAGTAAAATTTTCTTCTTTTTTATGGCTGAGTAGTATTTTATTGTGTAAATGTCCCATAGTTGTTTTAGCCACTCATCTATTGATGGGCATGGGCTGCTTCCATGTCTTGGTGATTGTAAATAATCCTGCAATGAACACAGGGGTGCTTATGTTCTTTCAAATTAGTGTTTTTGGTTTCTTTGGCTACATTCCCAGAAGTGGGATCACTGGGTCAAAAGGCAGATCCATTTTTAAATTTTGGATGTATCCCCATTACTGTTTTACATGGAAGCTGCGCCAATCTACATTCCCACCAACAGTGCAAAAGAGTTCCCCTTTCTCCACATCCTCACCAGCACTTCTTTGATGATTTATTGATGATGGCCATTCTGACAGGTGTGAAGTAATTTCTCCCTGTGGTTTTAATTTGTATTTCTCTGATAGCTAGTGATGTTGAGCATCTTTTCCTATGTCTATTGGCCATCTGTATGTCCTCATTGGAGAAGTGTCTATTCTGGTCCTTTGCCCATTTTTTTAATTGCATTGTTTGGTTTTTGGTATTGAGTTTTATTTTCTTTATAAACTTTGGATATTTCAAAAATTGATATGAAACCACAAAAGGCCCCACTTAGCAATCCCAAGAAAGAAGAACAAAGTTGGAGGAATCATGCTACCTAATATTCAATTATACTCTAAGGTCATAGTAATCAAAACAGCATGGTACAGTCATAAAAACAGACACATAGATCAATGGAACAGAATAGAGAGCCCAGAAATAAGCTCACACCTTTATAGTCAATTAATATTTGACAGAGAGAGCAAGCCCATACAATGAGCTAAAGATAGTTTATTCAATAAATGGTGTTGAAGAAATTGGACAGATATGTGAAGAAAAGTGAAACTAGACCACCTTCTTATGGATTCAAAATTAATTAAAGGCTTAAATATGAGATCCAAAACAATAAAATCCTAAAGAAAACATAAGCAGTAAAATCTCAGATATTACTCGTTTCAATATTTTTTTCTGATATAACTCCTCAGGCAAGGAAAACAAAAGAAAAAAATAAACAAATGAGACTATATCAAACTAAACAGTGTTTGCACAGCAAAGAAAAACATCAACAAAAGAAAAAAGACAACCCACTGCATGGGATAACGTTCACTGATACATCTGATAAAGGGTTAATGTACCTGCTCTTTCTTATCTTCATATTTTATTTTGTACTGAAAGAAATGTAGGTATATGACCTGGGTTAAGAATACCCTATGTGCTCTTTATATTTTACATTTCAAAAATCTCGGTTCATAGAACCTAAATAGTAAATATCTGATATAAAGAAACATGGTTTATTCAAATTCTGTGCTCTGAAAAGTCATCCATAAAAAATGAGTTTTAATTATGCCATCCAGCACTTACCTGAAAAATCACTCTTGATGTTTCTTTCCCTCAGCGATAATCCAAGTTGTGGATTAAGTTCAAATTGTCATTACGTTTTCACCAAGAAGCAATTATACTTGACAAATCAATGTTCTCTTTTGTATTTAATTCATCATTCATCCACGAGATAAAATGTAAACATAAGAGTATCTTTATTTCATTCAGAGTATTATCAATAGTGCATACATTATATAATCTGACAAATATTTTACAGACTAAGTTTCTCCCTATGGTTGTTAATTCAATTAAGTGCATTTTTGACAGGACCACAGTTATGAATTTGATGAACAAATTAGTTTTTCTCTGTTCCATGACTATAAACTATTCAGCCTTTATCACAATTTGTTGAGTAGGAAACTATAAAGAGAATATTCCTGAGTCCATACAAATATATAGTAACAGAAAAGAAAAACACCTAAAAAAGTCCCGCCACTGTTAGTGACCTCAACAACTCTTTTTAGCAAAACAGTTGTGTTGTTGTCAAGTGTCTTTTGGCATTTATTGTGAAAATAAAGCAAGTATTTGATAAACATTTCTCTGTAGATAAAAAAAAAGTCATGTGAAGCATACTGTTGATTAAATTACTGGCTTAGTGAAATATAACAACATTTTAAAAGCAAAAATATTGTAAAGTGAGGATTTTTAAAGTCATTCTGCCAAATAACACTAGAGTTTTTAACGTTTTGACTATATACCTTTAGTTTAAGTTTTCATGGAATCTCTCAATAATTTGAGAAGTAACTGGAAAATACAGGAGTGTGTATCAGCACCCTTTACCTTTTCCCTACCACCAAAAAAGACGTACATACCTTCTACAATTAAGCTATTATGTTATTGACACATTTTCTGAAACTGAGGATGCTTTGTGATCTCTGTATTACTGTGTAGATAGCCTAGTCTCACAGGCCTGCATTTGTGTGCGTGTTATCATTCTTCCGGGGTGTTAGTGATTTACCACTTAGCATGGCATAATGAGAAGTGGCCTAAATGAGAAGTGACAAGGTCTGGTGTCAAATCCCCATGTAACCGTAGTTGTACTGATAAGGACATCCTGGCCAAGTCCTTTGATCCCTTTGAGCTTCATTTTTCTAATTAGTAAAATTATCGTGGGAGCCAAGGGAAAAACAGATGAACCCACAGGTCAGAAGGCAACTCATGTGAGAAGTGACATCGTCCTGTTCCGCACCCTGTGCTTGTTGTCCAGCCCATTGCCTCATGGATCAAGCATGTACCCTGTCACTCTCAACCTTCTTTGATTTTCATTCACACACAAAAGGAACATTTTGCTCTTTCAAAACAGAGGTCACAGTCTAGTTAGCAAAAAGTGGCTGGCGAAGGTCTTGTCTTCGAACCCCATGGGGCTTCAACAAAATCCTGAGTCAACAGTGAAAACTGAGGAAACGTCACGTAGCAATCTAGGTTTTCAGTTGCTATTAAAAATCTGAAAAAACCTCTCCCTCTAGCCCTGCTGGGCTGGGTGGTCTCACCCTCCTGGACATTCTCCACACTCTCTGTCACCCCTAAAGGTGACCCTGACATTGAGATTGAACATTAGTTGCCATTTCCTCTCCATTTCTCTATTACTTTTATATAATAGAGAAATATTTTTTCTTTATCTAGCCTCCATTGAAACTAGGGGAATGAAGGACAGCCCTCAAAGGCTGCTTATTGGAAGGAAAGGGGGACACATGCATTTCATTGTGAAAGGTTTACTATGCAGCACTTAGACGCCTGCCATGATTTAATCCCAGCCTGGCCCCTTCAGCCCCTGGAAACTCTTCCACCTGCAGTAGGAGGTCATAACAGCCATTCTGGAAAGAATACAGTGAAGAGATGCCAAAACTACTTATGACTTTGTTATTTACTAGCCAGGCTAACATGCACAATTCATTTAACTTCTCTGGACTTCAGAATCCTCAAACTTCACAAATGGACTAAGTATGCTCTAAGACACCCCTCAGCTTAAAATGCTATGATTTTCAAGTTTTATTGCTTCTAAGGAAGCCGCCATCACATTACCCTCACAAATATGCACCCTATTAAAAGTAGCTACCATATTTTCCTTCATCCTCAGGCAGATTTCAGTGACCACATCTGTCATTTTTCATGTTAACAGTGGATATCAGAGTTTCAGAAAGGGAACTCTGCTCAGATCCAGCATGTGCCTTTCAAATGCATTTATGTTGTGCATTTGTAGCTTCAGGATGATAAAGTCAGGACCCTGGTGAATCCTCATCCATTGTGAGCTGTTCTTCAAGTTTTTTGCTACTAATAATATCTGAAGTATTAAAAGCAGATTCAAGGGTAGTACCAGAAGAAAACTGATCTCATTCTCATAAGCTCTGATAAGATTATTTAATGAAAATTAAATAAATGAAATTATAGGGCCCCATTAAGAATTCCCATAGGACCAAGATCCATTACTGGGAACTTTAAAAATATCAATGTCTGGCTTCTACACTTGGAGATTCTGACTTAATTAGTCTGGAAAGAAGGAATTTTAAAACACCCCAAGTCATGCTAATGTGAAAAAACACTGGCCTCTTAAAACTTTGGTTTATAGAGAATGAACAAAGGCCAGGTTGCCTGAAAAAGGGTTGAAAAGCTACCACAGTGAAGTAAACTTTATAGTTTTCTCAGCATGTCTACTTTTACATTCGGTATCTAACATGCCTGATTTATATCATATATATTTTTTCACCATTGGACAATGGAGAAGTTTTGGAGGGAATAATATAACACTATTTTGTAAAAAGTAGATTATTTTTCTGCCATTGCTGGTGTGGCTCAATGGATTGAGTGCCAGCCTGCAAATCTAAAGGTCACTGGTTCGATTCCCAGTCAGGGCACATGCCTGGGATGTGCGCCAGGTCCCCAGTTGAGGGTATGCAAGAGGCAACCAATGTTTCTCTCCCTTTACTTCTCCCTCTCTTCCCCTTTCTCTAAAAGTAAATAAATAAAATATTTTTTTAAAGTACATTATTTTCTGATGTGAGCTAAATAGTTTCATGTTAGAGGATTTTCATCCCAGGTTTATCTTTTACCATAACTTTTATGTTGATCCATGATATACATAGTTATATGCTTTTTGACTAGCTAAACAAAATGATGTTAAACTTAAAAATTCAGAAAGTAGAAAATTAAATTACATGATAGTTTTTGATTTTGCAAAAAGCAAATGTTCACCACCCCTCAGAGAAAAGGTGCCATGACTTTTGGAACCCTTATATGTGAACTGCATCCCAAAGGTCCTTCTCTGTCATTCCCTACGTTCACAGATCCCATCGACCTGTGGGAGAAAGGGGTGTTATAAAGAAGGGGAGTAACTCCAGAATTAGTGCTGCATCTTCATTTTACAGATAAGCAAAAAGAGATGCTTAATCACAATTGATTTGCCCCTGGTAGTAGATGGCAGACCCAGAAGTGGAATTCATGTACAGTTCTGTAGTCTGGGCTTACTTCTCCGATAGCATCAGATTCCCACAAGTTCTCCTACTGTTTCTGTGAAACATCCATTCTGCCATTTTACTTGTTCTAGAACTTCAGCATAATATGATACATACTAATAAGTCTTATTAAATAGCAATTCTTGAATGCTACAGTTTCTTTGAATAATACACATACACACACATATATATACACACATGCATATACTTATATATATTATATATACAATTTTCTCCTAGTTTAGGGTGGAATAAATCAGTGCAGGTTTGCTTGGATTTCTCTGTAATTTCCGAAGTAATGCTTCCAGACCACGTGCCAGTGCATGCCAGAAGTAAATATGTTGATCGCATCTTTGGTTGATTATTATGATCTTCTACTGCTGTTATACTAATACTTTTCCCATCTCCAACTGGCTTTACTTTTGCAGCTTTGAGCAGTATTTCAGTCCCCTACGCCTCCCTGATTGGCTCTGTGTCCTCCCTCTCTAGCCAAACCACCACTCAGTCCATATATGATAATAACTCTCTCCCACGATTCGCTCGAAAAGGTCTAAACATCTTTGTCTCTATTATTTTCTCTGTTAAAGCACTGTAATGGATGTCCACATTCTTTCATTTCCATTTCCAGATAAGCCTAGAGTCTCTTGTGCCTTTGCATTTCCATTCTTGTCATTGGGGGCGCCTCATCTGGATAAGATCACTTTAATTATCAGACCACTATCACCCACCTCCTCCCTGATCAGAATATAAATTAGTTCAATTCTATCATCTATATGGAAAAGTTCCAGAAATGGGCTCCAACATTTTGGCCCAAATGCATAATTAAATCAGCAACAAACAGTTTCTACTTCCAAACCTACTCATTTGGACCGGGTCTTCTACTAAGATTTTAGCTACCTGGAGGCAGACCTTGATAGCCATAAATGCTAACACACCAAAATTTGCAGCACTATGCTAATAAAGATCTAGACAGAAGAATCAAAATAGTGTTTTGATTACCTTACCAGAACCATTGATAATTTGACATTTGAGATAAAAGAACTTACTGGGTGACTTTTTAATAATGGCATGATTTCTAAAATGCTGATAAAGTAATCACACGTCATGTTGATTTAATGGTCACCATTCCACAGGCTGAATCCCTCCAAAGAGTCCCAGGATCAGCCGAATATCAACATGGCTTCCAGTTTGAGCCCCTCTCTCATTCCTTGTCTGCTTCAGAGGCTTCCCTGGGGGCATGCTAGTTCAAGTTTTTCTAGCCAGTTGGATTTCGTATCTATAAGACATGGGTCAGTAACACGTTCTCATGTTACTCTTACAAAAATTAATCTGAAAGAAATAAAATGCAAATCACATGAAAAGAAAACATGGAAAAGATGAGGATCATCCTAATTAGCAGTGGATTCCTTTGAACAGAATCCGTGAAACTGATGCATCTTCAGCTGGCAGACTGAACTAAGATGTGCCTGCCACTTCCCCTGTCACTGCTTTCTTTCTTTTTCCACCTTTCCCCACTTCTGTCCTTTCACCATTTCCTGGATTCATTTTCCATTAGTGGACAAAGATGTTTACACCTGAAGTAGATTGTAGGTTTACTGGGTGTTGAATAATCAGACCCAGGTAAAATACCACAAAGCCATTAGTGCGGCCATTTATGAACATCCAGGAGAAGGCTGCAACCCCAACCTCTACAATCTGCTACTAGTGGAAACATTTTTGAAACTCAGTTTGGTGTCTGGTTTTGTCATAAGTGATTATCCTCTATGAGCTGTGATGCATGTCATTCTTTGCGTCCATGTTTGCATGTGAATGTCAGTCACCTACAGATTTGTGAAATATTAAAGCGATCTTAATTGAGTCATGAAGTATAGTAAATCCTGTAAAAATTTGCTGCATTTTTATTAATCCTTTTAAAAAGTATATGAGACTATACATTTCATTTTTTTTTAACAAATTCGTTCTGTTTTGTTTTATTTACATCATCATTTCCTTTGCAGGTTCAGATGATTCCGGTTACCCTGGTAACCTTCATTCTTCAAGTTAGTTTTCCTTGATTATGCATAAGTCACTTTATGTTTCCTGTCAAGCTACTACTCTTTCCCTTTTAGGCCTTTCTCAATGTCTGTTTTCTTAGTTCACTTTACACCATTTAATTCCACACAGTTTCCATTTCACACAGTGCAGGAGAAGGAGTTTGAAATGACATAATAGTCATTACTCAAAGCAGAAGTTGACATCAAGCCTGACTCAGTTTTCTCCACTAGCTAACCGCACTGATGCATAGCACAATAACGCTTTCTTCTACACCAGCAGTGCTAGTTTGGGGACTATGCTTGGTGACTTTTCATTTGGCTACAAAATTCATTCTTCCAGAGCATGTCCTGCTTTGAGTAACCAAACTATCTGCCTGCTTCCTCACATAAAACATCTTTACTACTCACATATTTTCAGGCCATTTCTAACTATCGTATTTTCTATATTTTGGAATAGTTACCATCATTTTTATTTGTTTTCAAATGTGTTTCTTCTTTCCTCTTAATAGGTATGGCTAGTCACCCTCCAATACCGATCTTGGAACTTGCAGATCATATTGAAAGGTTAAAAGCAAACGACAACTTGAAGTTCTCCCAGGAATATGAGGTAAGTCAGTGTGTTGATATTTGACAGTACTGTTGAGAGTTGTCCCTCTCTTCTTTTTGACTATATTCTTGAAAATTAACTTTAGCAGTGATTTTTCTTTTAAATGTGACTCAGAATCTGACTTAGAAGTAGCTGCACTTCTAAAAGACGTGTTACTTAATGAGGTTGATTTATCTTTTCCGGTTTTACATTCATAGAATATATTGAATTAATAAGCTCCCACTGTACCAATTGGGTGCCAAATACATTGATCTGTGGTGAGAATCCTTACTGAGAGAGTGTGTGGGGAATAAGTAGATTTCTTGGTGCTCTTAGTTTTGTGGGCCTGAAAACGCTATAATGACTGAGTGCCTACACGTGATTGTATCCTTCCATCTGAAATAATACTAGGGCTAACATTAAAATAGTCATATGTTCCCAGAAAGTTATCTGCTTCAAAGCAATGGTGAACTGAGGGGTATCTTAAAATTTTAGAATCCATAAAGGTGCTGTGTGAATTCCTGATGAAAAGGAATGAGAAGTCTTCGTACTCTTATGTATTTGGGTATCATGGTGTTTAGCGAGCAGAAAGTTGTGAAACTGGGTGTTCCTGGTATTCCCCCTGGAATAGAGACCCATATTAAAGCCGATTCATGAGTTGTTGATAACTGAACCATCATGATTCTTTTAGGCCATGTTTAACTTAGCATAAGATTTAAAATGTACAACTAAAATCTTGCGGTTGTGCCAAACAGAAGTTGCTGAGTGCCTGAGCAGCCCGAATTCCACCTTAGAGTTTCTCCTGCTTACTTAGTGAGAATCTTACAACACATGTTACACCTCTTTTGGTTTCTGTTATATCCACCTTAAATGGGGCTTTTGGACTAGATGATCCGTCAGCTCTACCAGCTCTGATAATCTGCCCCATCAGATTTGGTAAGAGCCTCGAAGAGCGGCCCCGACCTCCGGTGGCAAAAGGGGCATTAACTATATGAAGAAGCTCCTTGTAAGAGGATGAATAGTGGGGCCTGTGGCGAACTGGGCATTTGCATGAACCATCTGAAGTCTTCAACTCTCCCAGGTTCGATCATTTTCAATCACTATGCTGGCTAACCAAAACATACCTGTAGCCCCTTGCATCTCCACACTCAAAAGCTGGATAGCCTTTTATTCTTAGAGTACTTCAACATTTTTGTCAAAGATTTGGTAGAACACAAAGGGGGTTTTATGTTTTTGTTTGTTTTTGCTTTGGATAGTTTTATTTTGGGGGGTTTTGCTTGTTTGTTTTTGCTCATTGGTTAAGTTATATTTTCTTTTATTCTGTTCCAAGCCTTCAGGAAAACATGTTCAATTTTATAAAATTCACCTTGGATGGTGAAATGCCTTATTTTATCAAATCGTCTGCTTCTTATTTTCTCCCTGTTCTTCCTCTTGGCCATAATGGCTCTTTTTTACTTAGCGCAATGTTCTTTAAAATAGTTTCTGTAGTTTCTGATTTGGGGATTAAGGCTGCAAATTGAATTTTAAGGGAAAAAAGAAAAGGCATGAGGAATGCCTCTAGAGGCAACTTAAAAACCTCTTAGTAGAGTGTCAGTGTTTACCAACCAGAAACCTTTCACCTCTCCGCCTGGATCCTTATCATTATCAGGATTCTTCACGCTATTTCGCTCTGTGATGTTTTCTTCATGGTCCTACTCTGCTACTTCATTTACGATTATAAATGACATAATGGTTCACAAAAAAATTAAAGTATAATAGTTTAACCTATTAATACGCCATTAATTCACTCTCTGCCATAAAACTTTAAACTGTGGATGACACTTGCTTCACTCAAGCAATCTCAGTTGTATGCACTGACTACAATAACTAGCCTCCTTTAAATATGGAAATTCTCCAGAAATGCTACATGCGAAGATCCTGGAATGATACTTATTTACTAGCCATTTTAGCCATTCTGTCAGAAGTGCTCCTCCTCGGAAGTAGTTCTGAGAACTGCATGCTAGCAATGCTCCCATTAAAAATTCCCCCAGCAGGCGTTGCCATGAGAGCCCATGCTGATGCTGCACCGTTTATCGTGACCGTGGTCTGCGATTAAAGCTCCCTGGGCAGGAATTGACTCTACACTGCCGTAACAGCATGAAGGAGACACTTAAGTGTGTATTCATCTGTGATAACAGGGTGAAGGCCTCTCTACATAAGATTTTAGGCCACAGAGCAACACTTCGAAAAAATTTACATATTGCTATCCAAATAAATATGAATACATTTCTTTACTGATTTCCAATGAAGAAAATGAAGGACAGACAAGTCACGTTACTTTCAAATATCTCATTATTTTGTCATAATCACTATGGATTAATGTTTACTCTGACCTCTCAAAGTGCAGGAAGCTGAATTAGTTATCCTAAGACTAAAACAGAGGTTAAAGGCATGAAAGCTGTTAGCACTGATCCTGAGGTCAGAATAGGAGGAAGTAGGTTGAAATTGTGGCACAGCATTATTATTAGATCATGTGACAGACTTCCTTTACTACCAAGAAAACTGGGCTCAGACATTGGATTCAATGACAGCTGGAAGAAGGAACCTAAGAAATCAGTAGAACTATTTCCTGAAGGTCTTTACAAATACTTTACGTTTTCATTTCATGATAGGAGACTGCAGAATCCTGCTAGAATTTTAGTATGACATGTAGAATGCAGGGGGTAAAGTCCACCTTAAAGTTGGCATCACTGTCAAAAGCAATACTTTAGGTGGTGAATTTTTAGACTGATTCAGAGTAGTATGTGTAGGTCTTGCTAAACTGTCTTTGCTAATGCCCATGGGACATCTGGAAGCCTAATTAAAATTCACATTTCTGTTCCCACCACCAGAAATGCTCTTTCAGTAGGTCAGCTGTGGTAACCAGGAACGTCCATTTTATTTATTTTCCCCAGTTTTATTGCAACATAATTGACATATAACATTGTATTAGTTTAGGGTATACAATAAAATGAATGGACATGTGTGTGTGTGTGTATCAAAATGATAACTACTATAAATTCAGTTAACATCTGTTACCTCACATATTTACAGATTTTTCTTTGCAATGAGAACTTTTAAGATATCTGTTAACTTCAAATATACAATATTTTTGTTAACTATATTCATCATAGTATATATTACATCCCAGGATTTATTTATCTTATACCTGGAATTTTATACCTTTTGACCATCTTTACCCATTTCTCATAACTTTTACACCTTGCTCCCGGCAACCACCCATCTGTTCTCTGTTTCTATGAGTTCACTTTTTTTGTAACATGGCACATATATGTGAGATCATACAGCATTTGTCTTTCTCTGGCTGGCTTATTTCATTTCCATAATACCCACAGTGTCCATTCATTTGTCTGTAAATGGCAGAATGTCCTACTTCTTATGACTGGATAATTTCATTGTATATATACTATACTTTCTTGATTCCTTCATCCATTAGTAGACATCCATTAGGTTGCTTCCGTGGCTTGGCTTTTATAAATAATCCTGTAGTAAATGTGGGGGTACTGATATCTCTTCAAGAGAGTGATGTTGTTTCCTTTGGTTATATACCCAGAGGTGGGATTACTAGATTATATGGTTGCTCTATTTTTAATTTTTAGAGGACCCTCCATACTGTTTTACATGGGGGCAGCGCCAATTTACATTCCCACCAAGCGTGCTTAAGGATGCCCTTTTCTCTACATCCTTGCCAATACTTAAATCCTTGTCTTTTTGCTGACAGTCATTCTAACAGGTGTGCCATCTCATTGTGCTTTTGATTTACATTTCCCTGATGATTAGTGATATTGAGCATCTTTTCATGTACCTGTTGGTCATTTGTATGTCTTCTTTGGAACTATGGCTACTCAGTTCCTTTGCCCATTTTTAAATCAAATTATTTGGTTATTGAGTTGTATGAGTTCTTCATACATTTTGGACAGTAGCTCCTCATTAGATACACAGTTTGCAAGCAATTTCTCCCTGGGAATACCCACTTTAAAAGAGCACTTCAGATGACTTTGACATAGGTGCTCTGAAGACATCAGTTTAAAAACATCATTCGTTTGGGATAATGTCCTGCAGAATGTGACCCTCTACTCTTCACTATTTCCTGAGATGGCAGATAAGCCAGTATGTGAGATTCATTTCATAGACAGCACAGTTAGCATTATCATTATTAATATTAGACACATAAATCCTGGTTATGTTAGATTGGTCGTAAGTAACTACAGTCCAAAGCTCGCATAAGGGAAAATAAATGGGAGTTTGTTTTATTTATTATAAGTTACTTACTACAAATTTATTTACAAATTAGCTACTTATTATGGAGACCAAGGCTAACAGTATAAGTATACTTCAAGAACTGTTAGTGGCACTAGAAGACTGTAGAGATTTTGGACGTCCTCCCTAGTTCCCTCGCCCTTGGGTTTCTTTGGGCTGGCTGCATTCTTCCTCCTGCACAGGCCAGCTTCTTGTTTCACCTCATTCACATCTATAAAATAGGGCTTTTGATCATACTTTTATTTACATAAAGGCCCCTCTTCTAAAAAGAGACAAAGTTGTTCTTGCCAGTCAAACCCCCAATGTCAGAGAACAAACTCTGAACTCCGACTCACTCATTTGTCGTGGAGACACACATTAGGACATGGCTGCCCACAGCTCCCCCACCTAGAGCTGGCTCCTT